>CM042059.1:5155000-5660000 GCA_023525745.1 Arctium lappa
TCGAGTTGAATACAGTAGGGAATGCCATGGTGAGAGCATTTCCTTAACAACTCCTTAAACCTTTCCCATGCATCGGGAATTGCTTCATCGTCCAATTGTTTAAACATGCAAATTTCGTTTCTGGACTTAGCATTACGGGTAGGTGGAAAAAAATTTCGCAAAAATTTTTCGGCCATGTTGCTCCATGATGGTACAGAACCAGGAGCCAAAGAATTAAACCATGATTTTGCCCGATCCCTTAGAGAAAATGGAAATAAAGTGAGCATCAGAGCATCGTTAGACACCCCAGGGATCAAGAAAGCATCGGTGATCTCCATAAAAGATTTTAAATGAGAATGAGCATCCTCCGATGGCATTCTAACAAATTGTCCATTTATTTGCAACATTTGGAACATGATGGGTTTAAGTTCAAAATGGAGGGCGTTAATATGGGGTCTAATTATCCCTAAATTTAATTGCTCAAAATCGGGGATAGCGTAGTCCATAAATTTTCCCTCCTTGGAGTTTGCAAGATTTATTATGTTTGGAACTTCATTTCTTGGTTCATTTGTGCCTTGAGATTCTACATCATCATCAACATGGTTATGATTATGATTATTCCCTTGATTTGGTGGATTTTGGTGAAAATGGTGCTCAGGTGGGTTTCCAAAAATTGGAGGTCCATCATGAAATATTGGTGGCGGTCTTGGATTTTCTAAAAGTGGTGGTGGTCTAGGTCCTCTATTTTCAAATCCGGGTGGTGGTTCGTCCATGATTGGAGGTTCTAAAAATAAAGCAATTATTTGGGCTCTCCTTCTAATTCGAAATGTCCTTTCAATGTCCGGGCCAAGTTCGAACAACTCCCCATGTGGTACTCTTGGCGTACACCAAACAAAATGTGATTAAAACGGTGTTAGAAAAATCAAATCTTTTTAAAACTTTTTAAAACCTTTAGCTTGCCAATCCCCGGCAACGGCGCCAAAAATTTGATAGTGTTTGGAATACACCTATAGACGTGTGCTAATTAAACCTCAAAGCAAGTATACAATGAGATCTAATATCGTCTTTCAAGTAATAAAACGGTAAAGTACCAGATATCGTTCCACAGAGATTGGAGTAAAAGTTGATTAAAAGGTAAGAGAAAGAAATGACTTCAGATGACGATTTTGAAGAATTGATTTGGTTTGGTTTGTCAATTGATTAGATTAACAGAATAATAAAGCAAACATGGGTGTAAGACATTTAGGTGAGATTTAAACACAAATTCCAGCAGACTTATGCTACAGACATGCTGCAGCATGAGTTGGCCATAACTAGATCCACCATCTATTTTGAGGATATTCCTCTCGGACTTCAATATTCACACCACTATTTAGATTTCACTAAACACATCTCTATGTAGCCTCCAGCTATTTATAGTGTAGAACAAAGTCCTCAAAATATATGGACGATCAAATCTCTTTGTATCTAAAACCGCTCTCTCGAGCCGATTCACATATCATTCAAGTTGACGTGTTCGAAGGGGCTTTTCTCTAAGTCCTCTACACTTTAACACTAATGACTAGCGAACAACTTGTCGAGAATAAATCAGTTTATAAATAAAAAGCAACTCTCTCAAGTCTACTTCTCATATCATTCAAACTGACGTGCTTTTGGTAGCTTATCTCTAAGTCAACCGCACTTTAACACTTTAGCAAGTGATCAGTTCGTCAAGAAGTGTCATTGAACTTTATAAAACTTGAAATGAAATGATGGAACATTGTTATTGCGAAACAATGTCCACCTTTCTTTGGTTTAAAATCTCACCCTTTTATCTCACACCCGAGCTAAATAAAATTAGCTACTCATATTTAAAGACATAAAGCGATAAATGACATAAAGTAAATGCATAAATGTAAATGACATAAATTAAATGACGGAATATAAATTACAAGAAATAAAATGACGAAAATGTAAAGTGCTAATAATGTAAAGAACCAATTAAAGAAAGTTAAGAATAATAAAGCATAAAATAAAAAACATGAGGAGGTAACCAAAAGATTTCTAGCAATTATAAAATGAGATGATAGATAATGGATCCCTAAACTACAACCTCAAGCTCCCTTTTTATACTAAAAGGGAGTGGCACAAAAGAGTAATTAACACTAACAAAGTACTTAAAGTACAAAGACACATTAACCAAAAGTTAATATCCAAAAGACAATAAGGACAAGTGTTTTATCCAAAGTACACCAACCAAAATTACTCTTGAAGGTTCCCAAAAATCAGATATAAAAATCCCAAAAAGTCTTTCCATGCTAAGCTCTTTCTAGCTTATCCATTAAGCTCCATATTTGGCTGCTGCAGGAATGCTGCAGCCTGTTGCACTTTTAATTATGCCAAAAAAATACACCATTTAGCTTATCCAATGCAATAAAACAAGTCATTCACATCTTTAGCTCCAAAAACAAGAAAAGATAAAATAATGAACTAAAATGACTCAAAGGTTGGGATTAGAAGGTAAAATGCTATCCTAAAATAAAGAGAAAAAGAGCATAATGGCACTAAATAATTAGTGCCATCAAGCACGATCTTCCTCCCCAATGTTTGAGAAATCGACCAAGAAGAGTCTCCTCCCAAGAACCAAAAACGTAACCTCCACTGCTGGTGGGAATCGATGATGTCCAAAACAATCCCTCACAAGGGGTTTAAATAACCAAAAATAGCAAAGCCCAAAGAATAAAGGCCCAAAATAAAAATTAACAGCAGTTCGCGCCAGTGAAGCAACCCTTCACTGGCGTGATGGTGGGCAGAAAGTTTTATATGTTTTTTTTCAGATTTTGTTCACTGGCGCGAAGAAATCCGTCACTGGCGTGACGGCGGACATAATGTTAACATGAGTTTCAAAAGGGTTTCTTCGCGTCCATGAAGCTATCATTCGCGCCCGTGAAGTGTGCAACATCTTCAATCTTTAAACTCTTGACTTTTTCTTCCATTACTTCGTCCAATTGTGCATCTATCCTTGCTTCTTTCACTTCTTTAACTTCCTTCTTCGCATCGGTCTTCAAATAATCCACCGAATCATCTCCAACGTCGCTTATAATCTGCACAAAAGCATAAAAACTATTCCAAAACCCACTCCAACCGTAATTAGATATATAAATGAAAAAGGACTATAAAAGTGCATGAAAGGACTAGACTAAAGACTAAAAAGCATAAAAGACGCAACAAATATACACAAAGTTAGATGCATAAAATGCACTTAGCAAACCACCCATAAGCTAAACTTTCTTGTCCACAAGAAAGAAATAAAACATATACGGGTGAAAAAAAAGAAAGGAAAAGAAAAGAAAAGGGAAATAATAAAATAAAAAAAATGATTATCTCTGAAGATGTCAAAACGAGTTATCCCAAAATCTCACAAAGCATGATCAAGCATTAAGATTACAGACACAACTAATTGCCATGAGTCGGATTAAAGCAAAGAAATTGCATATCGCAAAAGAAATTGCAACCTAAAGAGATTTCGCAAACATACCATAGTCGCTAAGGGAGGGGATAGTGATCTATACGGATGGAAGCTCACGATGTCGCTCTATGCTCTCAAGTGCGTATAGGGACGTGTATACACTCAAGTCCTTCCCGATCGAGACAAACGGATGTAATCTTGATACAATTGAATTTATTCTCAAGTCCAAGAGTTTACCATAACAATACATACAACGAGGGCTTTGGGGCACGGTTTTGGGGTTAAAGGTGGGATTAGGCTCATTTATTGGTGTTGAGGATATCGGTTTATATTGTTTTTTTTTGGGTATGCACATAAGGGTACGTTCTTTTCCTAATGTTTTTGATGGATTGGAGGCTTATTTTACTTTTGTTATTTTTTTCTTTTCTTTTTTTTTGTTTTTTTTTTTCAAGGCTTTGTGAACCCACAAGCTATGTTTGTTATGGGGGCTTTTTTTTTCAAGACTTTGTGAACCCACAAGCTATGCTTGTTATGGGGGCTCAACAAATTATTCACAAGCTATGTTGTGTTTATTTATATGCCAAGTCCAAATCCATCTATCATTTCGAAGAATTCAACCTTAGTGTGCATTTTTTTATGGGTGTATATGCATACAAACAAAGGTTAGTGTTTAGGCTCAAATTGGGTTACAAAGGGAAAATATTTTTTATTTTTTTATTTTTTTGTCGGATTCATTTTTCATGAAACGAAGGCCTCTATATATATCCATGATAAACTTGGACGAGAAACCATTCAAAAGTCTAGAACTACACCTCGATGGGAGGTAACACACAAGAAATGTGAATTGGTTGATTATATATGTGTCAATCCAAAAAGGCCCAAAATCTCACTAGGTAAATCCATCCACTATAGTCACATTTGTAATGTAGGGGGACATATGGTATGCAACCATTCAAAAGTCTAGAACTACACCTCGATGGGAGGTAACACACAAGAAATGAGAATTGGTTGATTATATATGTGTCAATCCAAAAAGGCCCAAAATCTCACTAGGTAAATCCATCCACTATAGTCACATTTGTAATATGGGGAGACTTATGGTATGCAAACTAGTCCAAAAAGGTTACGTGAAACAACATGCTTAACGGTGTGTGTAAGTGACAGTTAAGGTAACATCATTCCTAGAAAAAAAAATCATTTAACATCATGGCAAACAGTTAACGTGTGATTGATGAATCAAAATACACAAAAATGCAAAGTGAGATATGGTGTACTACGAGTCTTAACACAATAGAGAGTAATCAAAAATCTTTTTGGATTTTTTTTTTAAATGCAACCTAGAAATGAAATAAAAAAGGAACTATATGCGAAAATAAAAAGAAAAGAAATGAAAAACACCTACCCACAAGCAAATAGGAGCATTGTCCGCAATGCTCAGAATTGGGTGCTAGGGGGGAAAAAGAAATCATGGGGGAGGAGGGGGAAGATTGTGGTGCAGGTGTGTGTTGTGGTGAGTGAGGTAGTTGCATAGTGAAAACGATCGAGAGGGAAAATGGGATGATGGGACAGAGGCTCGTTTAAAGTCACGAGTTTAACTTCGAACCAATAATTAAACATGAGGGAGAATGGATCATTTATCGTCGCGAGCTTGACGAAGAATTAAAAAAAAATAGGGAGAAGAGAGTGTACAAATCGGCAAAAGTCAAAGGATTGACTTAAATGGTCACCGATTCGTACGAGTAGCGTAAATACACAAATGACACATCCGGTATTCGGTGTGTTATCGTTATAGAACACATTACGCTACCCAAACCCGAGAATTAAACAAGGGTAGAGAAAGAAGGATCGGTGATGCCCGACTTGACATTAGAAATACCGAACCAAGAAAATAGTAAAATTAGCACACGAGAAGCATTCAACGAGACAAAGATAATATCACTCATTATTTCTAAAGGTAACAATTATCTCGGTCTTACCAAACACACATCTCAAAGGCCGGCACTCACCGCCTTTTTCGTCAACTGTGGCTTTTCATTCCTGTCTGCAAGTTGGCCAAACTACACAAACAAAAGCTTCAAGCACACGGTTAAACAAAATAAAAGATGAGAGGACGAAAATGAAAACATAAAAAAGAAATGGGGTAAAGACATAAACTAGTAAATCAAAAAGTAAGTCAGTTCTAGACTAGTCGCCTCCCCGGCAACGGCGCCAAAAACTTGATGTGTTCTAAATTTATACCGCAAGCGTACGGGTATTGTGGCATACGGGTCAATCACAGGGAGGTGACGGTCTAACACTAACCACTCAATAATCATGCCTAGCTATGCGAATCAGATATTTGATTTGGTTATTAAACTAAGTGGACATAACATTAAACTAGATTAAGGGAACGAGAGAGAAAATGAAATAAATAGAAACAAGACTAAGCAAAATGAAGGACAACTACAACTAAAAGGGCATTGGGTAATGTCTACTTAGGATTTTAGTAATGGTGGGAAATTGTTTTGCTAAATTACTTTAACCCTCTCTCAAGGTGGAAATTTTTTTCTAGACCAAGACATATATTTACTCTCGCAATATATGTACATAGGAAAGAAACATTAAGATTTAAAACAAGTTATTTTTCCCAATCAACGTCCCTAACTATTCGAAAATGTTAGAGTCGTTGTCATTGACCAATTTAATCTAAGTAAAAAGATCAAACTTTCGTTTCGTCAAAAACTAATTGAATCGACTAAATGCTTCGTTAAAAACCAATTAAATTGACCCCAACTCTTGTTAGAATCAAAATGGATTAAAACCCAACATTTGTTTTAAGAACAATTGGCCAAATACCAAAACCTCGATCCTAAGCGACAATTACCAAATAAAACGATTTACTAAATTGAAGCCAAGCACAAGTTACTTAATTAGACTCTAATAAGATCAAAGATAAATTAGATCTAGACTATCAAAACAACTACATTAGACTCGATCTATAACATTAACGCTAACGGAAATACAAAACAAACGATGAATCGCTTAAACAAACATGTGCAGAAAATAAAGGAATGCAGAAAATTAAACCTAATCTAATTCACAAAAATTAAGTGCAGAAAATTAAAAAGTTTAGGGAGAAATTGAGATGCAATAGATTAAAGTAGGGAGTAGGGAATAGGGAATAGAGATAGAGATACATAGGGATGAAGGGTAAGAAATAAGTAATAGAGATCTATAGAAAAAGAAAGCTAAAAACTTGTAACGATCTAAGAACATATATAAACTTGTACAGATCTAAGAACATAGAAATAATGAAAAACTTCAAGAACGATTAGATTAATAATAGAATCCAAACAAACAAGAAACAAAAAAAAAACTAAATGTATTAAGAGAGTAGGGAAGAAGATACTATAATGTATGAAAGACCGATTGCGAACCATTCTTCAAATAATCCACCGAATCATCTCCAACATCGCTTATAATCTGCACAAAAGCATACCAAAAGCATAAAAACTATTCCAAAACCCACTCCAACCGTAATTAGATAAATAAATGAAAAAGAACTATAAAAATGCATGAAAGGACTAGACTAAAGACTAAAAATCATAAAAGACGCAACAAGTATACACAAAGTTAGGTGCATAAAATGCACTTAACATGACTTCAGAGTGGCCACTGTGCATGACGAGGATGATCCAAGAAGCTGAAAATATTAAATTCAGAGATGGAGCAAAAAAGTTGTACATTTGGGATGATAAATCTTGTTAAAGACTTGGGGCAAAAAGCAAAAAGCAAAAAGTATTTATGAAGATGAGGTCATCAAAAGCAAAGGTGGTACTTGAGTATAAAGCAAAAGTGGTCACAAAAGTCAAAAAGGCTAGTGGTACTTGAGTATAAAGCAAAATTGGTCACAAAAGTCTTAAAAGCTACTACCTATGGTTCTTCTAGTATAAATAGAAGCTTTGGCATTCAATGTAAAGGATCCATAACATTCATCCTTATAATCATTTTTAGAAGCATTTATCTTGCTTTTCATTTAAGTTTCTCTTAGCTAAGGTTATTTTTTGCAAGTAGAAGTCTTTATTTTCAGTAACTAGCATTTAATTTTCTGCTGTCATTTATTTTCTTGTTCTTCGTATTGTAACCCAGTGCTTAAATAGTGGGCACTATTCAACTGGAAATCTTTTGGTATGTCTTCTTGCAATCTTTCATGTTCTGTTTTCTTTACTTTATTTAGCATGAGCTAAGCATCCTTTGGGTTGTAGGGATGAGAAGTACCTAGATTTTATGCAAAATGCTTGAGTAGTCTTCATATGTTAAACCTTTATTGTTTTGGTCATCTATTGTTCGATTATGCCCAATGATGCAAACAAGCCGATCACTTGAGAGTGTCTAAAGTCTAGTTCTTAACTCAGAAATGAGTAGGACGTCGTGACACGAGCTTGGATGATGCTAGGGGATTCGAAAGAATTCTTATAACGCCAACGAGAGTTGGGTTTGCACAATGAGATGACTTCAAACCTTCGGAGTAGTAGGCAAGCTAGTTGGTGTATCTAAAAACACTTAGAGTATTTGTGTCTACACTATCCATTGAAACCTGAAAAGGTTCGCCATGAAGTCACCAATGACAAAATAATGAAGTTAAACATATGGGGTTTTTACTAAGAGGTGTGAGTACTTGTTGTGACTGGGCTTCTCGAAAGAGAGTGCCCACTCCACGCAGTACGAGAATCACTATTCTGGATCGATTATTTGCTGTAAAATCTGGAGAAAACCTACACCTACGTCCCTTCTTTTTTTAAATCTTGAATACTTCGTTAAAAAGTTGTTTCACCAAACCAACCAACTTATTGCTTCCTCTTTAATCGAAACTTGTAAAAGGAAGTTCATGAAAACAATAGTGTCTTGATAGTCCAGTCCCTGTGGAAAACGATTCTGGTTCTTACCAACTATTACTTGTTGTGACGATCATAGTGGCCAGTGTATACTTGCGCTGTCTATTATGGACTATTAGCATCTCACTACGATTACACCTATGTCGCACCGTAGCAAGTTTTTGGCGCCGTTGCCGGGGAATGGCGTGATTTATATCTGAAGACATTAGTTTTCATTCGAGCCCGAGGAACTCGTTTTTCTATGTTTTGTGTGTTGTATGCCAAGGCAGCAACACGGACCACTTGTACCACTTGATCTTGAAATAGAAAAAACTTTTAGAAGAAGACGTAGCTTCAGAAGTGCAAATAGGAAAACACCTGTTAATACTACCGGAAATATGGCCGGCGTTGAAGGACCACCTCCACCTCCACCTCCTATAGTTGAAACTACGGTGAATATTGTTGATAACAAAGATCGAAAGATACGGGATTATGCTACTCCGGGATTTAATCAATTAAATTCTGGGATTCTTAAGCCCAATATTGCTGCACAACACTTTGAACTCAAACTTGTGATGTTCCAAATGATCCAAACCATGGGTCAGTTTGGTGGATTACCGTCTGAGGATCCACACTCGCATTTAAAATCTTTTTTGGAAATGACGGACACTTTTCAACTTCAAGGTGTGTCTGATGAGGCCTTAAGACTGAAATTCTTCCCTTTTACATTGAGGGATAGAGCCAAGGCTTTGATAAATTCACAACCACCAAACTCAATTCCAACTTGGGAAAGCCTTGTCGAAAAGTTTTTAGAAAAGTACTTTCCTTCTACAAGGAATGTAAAGTTAAGAAATGAAATCATTTTATTTAGGCAAGGTGAGGATGAGGCAGTTTCTGATGCATGGGAACGTTTTAAGGAACTCGTAAGACAGTGTCCACATTATGGCATCCTCCATTGCATCCAGTCTGAGACCTTTTACAATGGTCTTTCCAATGCTGCCAAAATCATCCTAGATTCTACAGTTGGTGGAGCTTTTACAGCTAAAACTTACAATGAAGGGTATCAAATCCTGGAAATAGTGGCCAACAATAACACCGAATGGTCAAATCCATGGGCACTCCCACCAAAGACCAATCATGTTGAGTTAGACACACTAAAAGCTATGAATGCACAACTAAAAGCGAAGAGGTAGCCACCTTTGAACCTCTGACTTCAAAGATAGAAACATCCAACCACCTTCAATAGAACAACCTCCCGAGTTAGAGTTAAAACCTTTGCCTTCCCATTTGAAATAGGCCTACCTTGCTAAGGATAGTAAAGTTCCTGTTATTATCTCTTCTAAACTTAGTAAGGAACAAGAACAACAATTGATTGACATGTTGATGAGGCATAAGAAAGCAATAGGATGGACCATTTCAGACATCAAGGGAATTAGTCCTCCCTTATGTCAACATAAGATCAACTTGGAGAGTGACCACTCTGGCAAGGTTCAACCTCAAAGAAGGTTGAACCCCATCATGAAGGAGGTAGTTAAGAAAGAAATTATGAAATGGTTAGACGCAGGAATCATCTACCCAATAGTTAGTAGTAGTTGGATGAGTCCCGTTCAATGTGTCCTAAAAAAGGAAGGCACAACTGTAGTGACAAATGACAAGAACGAACTCATTCCTACTAGGACTGTGACTGGGTGGCGAATATGCATGGACTATAGACAAATCAACCTAGCTACCAAGAAAGACCATTTTCTCCTACCATTTATCGATCAAATGCTTGATAGGTTAGCCGAAAATGAGTTCTATTGTTTTCTAGATGGATACTCCGGATATAATCAAATCCATATTGCCCCCGAGGATCAAGAGAAGACCACCTTCACTTGTCCTTATGGAACCTTTGCATTCCGGAGGATGCCTTTTGGGTTGTGCAATGCCCCTGCCACTTTTCAACGTTGTATGATGGCCATTTTCACTGATATGATAGAGGATACAATAGAGGTGTTCATGGACGATTTCTCGGTCATAGGTGCCTCATTTGAAATTTGCCTTGGAAATTTGGAGAAAAGCCTAGAGAGATGTAAGACCCACGACCTAATCCTAAATTGGGAAAAGTGTCATTTCATGGTCCAAGAGGGTATTGTCCTAGGTCATCTAGTTTCTAAGAGAAGATTGGAAGTCGATAAGGCGTAATTGGAGGTAATAGAGAAACTTCCCAAGCCCACCACTGTGAAAGGAATTAGAAGTTTCTTAGGTCATGCTGGTTTCTATTGGAGGTTTATTAAGGATTTTTCCAAAATAACCAAGCCCCTTTGTAACCTTTTGCAACATGACCAGAAATTCGAATTCACCCAAGATTGTTGAGATGCTTTTGAAAAAATAAAAAATGCTTTAATCACCCCACCAATAGTGACCACTCCTGACTGGACACGCCCATTTGAAGTTATGTGTGATGCTAGTGAGTGGGCCGTAGGGGCAGTTTTGGGACAACGAAAAGATAAAGTTTTTCACCCCATATATTATGCAAGTAAGACATTAAATGAAGCTTAAATGAATTACACTGTCACTGAAAAAGAATTGCTTGCCGTGGTGTTTGCTTTTGATCGTTTTAGGTCTTATTTGATAGGCACAAAGGTCACAGTGCACACTGATCATGTAGCCATAAAGTACCTAATTAACAAGGCAGACTCCAAGACAAGGTTAATTAGATGGGTACTTTTGTTGCAAGAATTTGACCTTGAAATCATTGATAGAAAAGGTGCCAACAACCAAGTAGCTGACCATTTGTCCAGACTTGACAAGCTAGTGACCACTCTGGAACCCACTCTAGTTCAAGAGAGTTTCCCCGATGAGCAATTGTTAGTTGCCCAACACCACGCTGATATTCCTTGGTATGCTGACATTGCTAATTTTTTGGGATGTGGATTGAAACCCCACGGGATGAGTGGGCAACCATTTAAAAAGTTTTTGCACGACACAAAACAGTATGTGTGGGACGACCCTTTCTTATATAAGATTGGGCCGAACCAAATTTTGAGAAGGTGTGCGCATGTAAGTGAGCAACATCAAATACTTCTTGGTTGTCACACATCCCATTATGGTGGGCACTTTGGTGGGCACCACACTGCTGCAAAGATATTGCAAAGTGGGTTCTTTTGGCCCACTGTGTTTAAAGATTCATATGTGAGAGTCCAAGATCACTGATTCTTAGAGAGAGAAAGTAGAGAGAGAATAACAAGAGAGCGTAAAACAGAATATCATATTAATGTGCGTGTGTTTCTTACAACAAACCAAGACCAAAGGGACTTAAAAAACCTTGATCAGATACAACACAATAAACCCTAAGCACAGTATTTGACCAAGCCCTATAAATACAATGATTACTATAAAATCAGACCTAACAATCTCCCTCTTAGTAATCATTGGCGCTTTGGTCTTCAAAAATCATCTTCTAAAACAGCACGAACCATAAAAGCGACTTTGTGAAGCTTTCTGACTTTTAAGAAAAAATTTCATCTCAGCATCTTTCAGATAAAGTTTTCTTTGCTGCTTGAGCTCTAGACAATACACCTCTTTTAAATGATCTTGAATGAACTGTGGTGTTCGGAACAGGAACAACAAAAGAATTAGTTGTAGCTGAGAGAATAGAATATTTGAGCGAATCTTGATCAGCAGATAAACATTTTAGCTCTTTGTCTCTTTAACTTCTCCTTGACTTCTCCCCCTCATGACCTTGATGATCTTGATCAACTTGGTCATGCAAATGTTGGAGACGAGACAACATAAGATCTGCAAAATCAAAGAAACAGTGAAAATAGAGGAGGTTTGCGCTTCACGAAGGATGCGCAAACTGAGGTTTGCGTACCACGCAGAATGCGCAAAGCAAGGTTTGTGTGTCAAGCTGAATGCGCAAAACGAGGTTTGTGTGTCATGCTTGATTCGCAAAACAAGGTTTGCGTTTCATGCTTGATGCACAAAACAAGGTTTGCGTTTCATGCTTGATGCGCAAAATGAGGTTTGTTCTTCACACTGAATGCACAAAGTTGACTTGGAGTCTAAAAAATTTACCTGATTAGCTCTTTGACTCCCCCTACACAAATGCACTAAATTTGACAATTCAAGTTAGCATTCATATAAAGAATCAGATACTCCCCCTCAAAAACAAATATAGTCTATGAAAAATATTCTCTTTGTTTACTCCCCCTTGAATAATGCATAAACCCATTAAAATATATTTATGAGAACACAATGATCAAATATTAATGTAGAAAGAAAAATATACTGAATGTAAATTTTGAAACAACTAAACATATAAAATTTTAAACACTAAACAAATAAAAGTCTACTTAGTAAAATATTACAGATTTATCAATCATTTGAAATCAAACATATGTTGTTGGATACAAGAACAAGTTTCATTGCATATCAAGTTAAAACATGTTCAGTTTCAAAAACTTCCAGCAATCTATTCAGTGTGCTCACATGTGAATCTTCGATTAGCTTCAAGAAAATGCAATTCTAAAAATATTATAGAGAACTTTGCATGTACTGACACTAATCCATCAAAAATTAAGATTTTCACAAATTTATAGATTTATCGCAACTCAAACATATCACCAAGTATCATGAGATGTGTGCTCATTGGCATCTTTTTAGCATTGTGCACATTGGCATCTTAACATGAGTGTGCTCTTTGACATCTTTTAAGCGCGTGCACTTTGGCATTTTTTGATCAAAAAGTTTATTAAGTAAAGAACATGCCGAAAACATAACTTTCTATCTGACCCTATTGCAGGATTTGGGTCAGCCGCTCCCAGACCAGTTGGCCTTAGGGGACTAGGTGTCAAGCACCCCTTGGAACTTACTTTCCCGGATCAGAAAGGCTACATCGACATATTCTAAACCCATTCATACCAGTAAAACATGACTTTCGATCTAATTCTATAGAAGGATTTTTGTTCGATCACTCCCAGAACAATTGACCTTAGGGGACCAGATGACGAGCATCCCACGGAACTTACTTTCCCAAACCAGAAAGGTAACAGGTACAAACTTTTGAACTCAGAGATTTCTGTATTTTAAGAATTTATAATTCATCTCAATTACTTAGATCAATGTTTAAATGCTTAGCCCATATTTTCATTCCGATCTATAATTCTGATCATTTAGGTAGTCTAAGCAAAGTAAACTATAAAAATTCCGAATCACACAACTTTAAAGCAGTAATAAAAGTTTCAAACATGTTGCTGACTTTTCGACTTTTGTAACACTTGAAATTTGATCATATAAAAACTTTAATATAAACAAAAGAACTTGAAAATTTATCCTAGACACATATTTTATTCAAAAGAAAGAAAAAATGTAAAACTTTACTTTATAGAATAAAATTTGTAAAGATTTAAACTTTTAAACTCAATATGCCGATATTAAAAATTTTCATTAACGACAAAATGTAAAGAATTCGGCAAATTGATATTTAGTTGGAACAAAATAAAATTCAGTTATTTCATCTTTCACATTATAAAAATAATTTGTGTCTCACATTAAAAAATTGGGTTATACAAAATTAAGAAATAGTTGAACAAGCTCAGATTCTTGAAAAATAATGAGAAAAACTGGAACACATCATGATGAGAGATAAAATGCAGCGAAAATAAAATTGATGTACTCACAGTATCTCATTTAGTCAGAAGCTTAAATCATTGAAGAACGAGTTCTAAACTGATTTGTTTAGAAGTCGTAGTCTATGAAGTACGGGTCCTGAGCTGAAGTACTCAGAAGCCAAAATTCTATTACTCCCCCTTGACTTGAGATGCCTGCAACTTTGAATCAAATTGAGATTTGGGAACCCACTTAAATTTGGGCCCGTGTTTGTTAGTTGCAGTTCTTGTGGGGAAATATTTGTCAGATTTAACATTTAAAGCAAGAGGAATATTATCAGAAAAATAATCACAACCATCAGAAGAGAAAGCATAATCATCAGAACTAGAATCTGAGGAAGAACATGAGACATGTTTTGAAATTCGAATCATTTGCTTTATAGAGTATTTTGAAATTTTATTACATTTAGCAAATGAATCACTGTTATAAAGTTTGTCTACACATTTATCCCCATCAACAATAGGTTCATCAGATGTCCGCCTCGCTCTCCAGATTTGCTTCTTTGATTGAGTGTTCACAGTCCTATCTGTAAGAATAGAATCGGAAGAATTAGAATTATCAGTATGAACTGTATCTCGTTTTTTGACTTCTTTGACCGTATTCTTTTACGCTTAGGTTTATAATATTGACCATTGAGCGTAAAAGAATCATCAAGAATTTTAGACTTAATATTTAAATCAGAAGAAATAAATTTATCCAAGTAACCAATCTGATCAACTAATAAATCTGAATTTGCCTCACAGTCTGAATAATTTGGAGAAAAGATTTTAAAATTTGAAACTTCCTGTTTATTTTCCTTAGAATCAGAAGATAGGCTAGAAATAGAATCTGATTTTTGAAAAAAGAAATTTTCTTCAAGACTAGACGTCATAAAAGAAAGAATAATATCAAATTCAATTTTCTTCAAAATATTTTGATCTTCTATCTGATCTTCAAGATCTATGATTTTTCCTTCTAATACTAATGGAGGAGTCTATTTCTTTGAATCATAAATGATTGGAGAAATATTTCATTTATCAGAATCAGGTGCATAAGGAGCAATAAAATCACCAGACATTGAAGATTTAATAGGTGATATATCATTTAAAACTCTTCTTCCTCTTCTTGATTTTTTAGGAAAATATTTTGCATTTTCAGTTGTATAAACAAAAGGAATTTCATTTTTCTTGTTATTTGTCCTTTTCTCATGTTCGATTTCTAACACTTGATTCTCATTCATCCAATCAATTTTTAATTGAGGAGCATAATGAGCAAGAGTCAGATAATCGTATTTATATAAAGTTGGGGATTTTTCAATCGCATTGTTTAAACAATGAGGATTTTCAAAACCAAGTCCCCACCTTTGTTTTAAAGCTTCTTCACTCCTTGGTTTATTCATAAAAATTGTTTGTTCAGATTGGTCTCTTCGATAAAGTTTTTCTTCTAACTTATTTATTTTATCTGAAAATTCATCTTTTAAATTAGTCATAGCCGTCAAAGATTCAAGATAAGTTTTATTTGAATTTTCCAAATCAATCAATTTCTTTTGAAAGATGTCTTTAGTATTTTCTAAAATAGATTTTTCATCTTTCAAAGAAATTTTCAGTTTGTCAATCAAATCTGACTTTTCATAATTTAAATTCTTTTCAGATAAAATCCTTGAACGCAAATCAGATAAAGCAGTTATCATGATATCAAACTGAGAGGTAATAAATTTGTAGTCAAATTCAGAATATACCTCATCCTCATCAGTATCAGAATTGGCTGACTGATCATCTCCAACTAAGCACAAATGGGCGATCTCAACGTTTGCAGTTTCGTCGTCAGAGTGATCCAGCCAGAATTCTTCCTCGGCCAGCAAAGCAATTCCGTTCTCTCTCTTTTCTGCTAATTCCAATTTCTTCCTGTAGTAAGCTGAACCCTAACCTTCTTAGCTCGACACTCCTTTCAATAATGACCCGACTTTCCACAGTTATAACAAGAAGCAGTCTTAGGCTCGGGCAATTTGACTGTAGAGCCGGAAGTGAAGCGAGAAGAGTTAGAACTCGATCGGGGTTGGAACTTTTTCTGATAATGTTGAGAAAGAAGGATCATTTATTTCTGTAAAGCCTCGCCATCATCTTCAGTTGATCCGGTGTAAGCATTTTCAGACAATGCTTGTTCAGATATTTGCTTCGTGAGAAGAGCAACCGGGTCTACTGTTTTCTTCTTTTTATCCATCTTGGCCTTTTTCTCTAACACCAAGCTCTCATCAGTTAGTATAATCTCATACAGTTCTTGAATCTGCATTGTTCAGATTCGAACATCGTTCCTCAGTCTATGACAAGTTTTATTCCACTCAGGCTGAAGAGCATTAAGGAATTTCAGATTCGTCTCAAGAGCAGTCTTTTCCACTTTAATCTTTCTTAGATCATTAATCACAGTGCAAAATCGGTCAAAAATCACCTTCAGAGATTCAGTGTCCTTTGCCTTAAATTCCTCAAAGTTATTCATGAAGCGTGTCTGACGAATTTGAGTAGCAACTGATGACCCAAGAATGATCTTTTCTACCTGACTCCCCATCATATTTGGATCATGTTTGAAACAATCAATTCGATTGTAGATTGTGTTGGGTAAAGCTAGCATCAAATTGGACTTTGCTTCTCTATCGACTTTTTCGCGTTTAATTTCTTCAGCAGTCAAAGGAATGTCATTTTTCGGTCTGACAAATGGTCCTTCAGATAAAGATTTCATCATATTTTCACCATTAGTCTGACGTTCAATGAATTTGATGAACCTATCTTGCCACTGTGTAAACTCTTCTTCGTTGATTAAGACTGGTGGACGAGTGTCTGTTCCCAATTGCATCATCAGATCATTGGAGTAGAAGCTGGCTTGTAAAGCATATTTGGCAGAATCCATTACAGATGTTCAAAAAATATTCTAAGTCAAGAAGACGCGCAAATGTGAACTTTGCGTTGCAAGTATGATACGCAAATTGTGACTTTGCGGGTTGAGACTTTGCGTTTCCAACGTGAACTGCAAACTTTGCGGGTTGAACTTGAAACGCGAACCAAGAGCTTTTCGGTCGAAGGCAGAAACGCAAATCAAACTTTGCGTATGAAGGAGGGAGAGCAAACTTCACTTTGCGTTTGTAGAGGGAAACGCAAAGCAGACTTTGCGTTTGTAGAGGTAAGCGCAAAGCAAACTTTGCGTTTGTAGAGGGAAGCGCAAAGCACACTTTGCGTTTGAAGCTAGATGCGAAAACCTGGAGAAAAAAAAACCAAGATCAATATTAGTAGAACAACACTACCAACTATGAACATGCGCAAAACAACTTGAATGATGCGCAAACTATGGATCTTGCGCAAACTGATGAAAGAACACAAAATCTTCAAAAAAACTCGATTATAACACAGAATTTGATGAAATTTCCTTTTACAAATAAGATCGAAAACACCTATTCAACACATTTCAAACAAAAAATTCGATTAAAATCTGTTAGGACATAAAATGTCCAAGTTTGGAAAGTTTTGTAAAGGGTTCTATTTTTATTATTTGTATTTGGGCTTTAACTGTAAATAGGCTTGGGCTTTAGGTTAAAACAAGGGAGTTGGGAGAGTATATATAGTTTATGTGTTTAGGGTTTAAGTGAAGTAATTCATTCATTCACAATGTAGCCGTCTTTGAGAGATTGTGTGTTCTAGAGAGAGAAACACTTTCTCTCTCTAGGTTTTGTTCGTGTTCTTTGTTTTCAATGTGAATAAACGGTATTCTCTCCCAATATTATCTTGTTCTTATTAATTGATTCATGAATTGTTGTTAATCTGGGATCTACATGTGGTATCAGAGCCTAATCGACGAATTTTTTCATCGATTCGATCGTTTTTCAACTGTTCATGTTTCTACAGTCCAAGGTTTTTGATAAATTGTTGATTTTTGGATTTGATTTGTTAAGTTTGGAGTCCGACGACTGTTTGTTTAATTTTTGATTCAAACCATAGTGGGACGGTGAAAATTTTGTGAAAGGCGGCTATGGGTTTCAAAAGAAAATTCCAAATTGTGGAAGGAGTTTTTTCAAATAGGCGGCTGTTGATTATGAATTGTGCTGATTCAGTAAAATTGATTGAATGCTTAAAGATTTAAAATATGAACGTTGATGGTCGATGACTCTTTGTAGTCGGCGGTTGTTAGCTAGTATGAAATTGTAATTGGCGGTTGTGGTATCAAAATTGCTGATGGTGGTGAAAGACTTGTCACCGGCGGAGCTGTTGATATTTTTTTTGGTCGGTGGTGAAAAAAAAAATTGGTGACCGCATGTTGTGATTTTACAATGAAAGTGGAGATCTTAATTTTGATAATGGCGGCTACATGGTTATGTTTTTAAAATTATATGATTCTTGTTGGTGCTAAATATGTTGGTAGATAGTGGCTGTGGGTCTGTTGATTCCATGCCATCCATTTTTTTATTTCATATATGATTGTTAGTTGGTGCAATGTTAATGAGTGGAAGACTTAATGTTTTGTAAATGGCGCTGGTATGATTGGAGAAAACAAGAAAATGGGGCGGTGATCTAAAACATTGGTCGTTCGGTTGATTATTTTGTTGATGACCGGTTCGACGACTGTTACAAAACTTTAATTGCTTTGCAATTAAACGGCTGCTCTTGATTTCATTGCATCCGGGTGTATATTTATCCGGGAGCTTAAACAGGGACTTAAACCTCATACAATCCAGGATTTGTTTGTTGACAGCGCTCCATCCGGGAATTAAACATAGAACCAGGATTTTCTCGTTTGGATTTTCTCGACAGTTGTTGATTGGTTCTTCTAACCCTTGCCGAGTAGTGTTTGCTACAAGATGCTTCCTCTACGAGCTGATCAATACAAGTTCTTAAGTTGAACTCCTACTCAACTCGCGGTTCAAAGACAGGTTTGTTGTTATAAACTGAAGATGCACTGTGGTTGTCACGCAAACTCACTCATTTCTTTTCTTGTGGGCGTAACGAATGTGTTGAGTTTCAAGAGATAAAAGTTGTCTTTAGTGCACTCAGTCGACGTTATTGCGCACATCGAATCTGGTATTAAAGTTGAAACTTTGAAGGATAAGAGCTTCATTCAAGGTGGAGCCTGAGCTATCTTGAAGATGTGCAACACTAAAGTTTTCCAAAGAAATCAAGGGGGAGAAGAGTTGACTCTTCAAAGATGATGATTCCTTTACAAAACTTTAGGGGGAGATTGTTAGGACATAAAATGTCCAAGTTTGGAAAGTTTTGTAAAGGGTTCTATTTTTATTATTTGTATTTGGGCTTTAACTGTAAATGGGCTTGGGCTTTAGGTTAAAACAAGGGAGTTGGGAGAGTATATATAGTTTATGTGTTTAGGGTTTAAGTGAAGTAATTCATTCATTCACAATGTAGCCGTCTTTGAGAGATTGTGTGTTCTAGAGAGAGAAACACTTTCTCTCTCTAGGTTTTGTTCGTGTTCTTTGTTTTCAATGTGAATAAACGGTATTCTCTCCCAATCTCATCTTGTTCTTATTAATTGATTCATGAATTGTTGTTAATCTGGGATCTACAAAATCCACTAAAACACAAAAACGTGAATGTAACAGTACATAAACTCGTTTTTCCAGAAAAATTCAATTTCACAAAATCGATGATCTAAACTTGAATTTTATGCAAAACAATATGAAGCAAACACGACCGATTAACAAAAACGAGACTAATGAACCAAAAAACAACACAATTAGATCTCTAAAACTTCCAAAATTGATGAGAAATCAAGAAAACGAAATTTTCTTGAAAAACTCAAGAAAATCAATCAAATTTTCGATTTCAATCAACAATTCAGATTCAGAAAAAGCAATCTCTCAATTCTCTCAAGATTCAGTTGGCTTTGATACCAATTGAGAGTCCAAGATCACTGATTCTTAGAGAGAGAAAGTAGAGAGAGAATAACAAGAGAGCGCAAAACAGAATATCAGATTAATGTGTGTGTGTTTCTTACAACAAACCAAGACCAAAGGAACTTAAAAACCCTTGATCATATACAACACAATAAGACCCTAAGCACAGTATTTGACCAAACCCTATAAATACAATGATTACTATAAAATCAGACCTAACAATATGACTTTGTGAAGTAGTGTGAACAATGCCAACGAACCGGAAACATCTCTTAAAAGAACGAAATGCCACTTAATAACATCTTGGAAGTGGAGCTTTTTGACGTATGGGGGATCGATTTCATGGGTCCCTTTCCAAACTCTAACAATAATTTATACATATTGGTAGCGGTAGATTACGTTTTAAAATAGGATGAAGTCGTTGCATGTCATTCAAACGATGCAAATACCGTGGTGAAATTTTTGCGTAAAAATATTTTCACTCGTTTTGGAACACCATGGGCACTAATCAGTGACGAAGGAACCCATTTTGTAAACAAGATCATGAGTGCAGTTTTGGCAAAATATGATATACATCACAGAGTGCCCACTGCATATCACCCGCAAACCAATGGGTTGACTGAACTCTCAAATAGAGAGATCAAAAGTATTTTAGAAAAGGTCGTGAAACCACATCGTAAGGATTGGTCAACAAAGCTTGACGATGCTCTTTGGGCCTATCGAACGACCTACAAGACTCCTTTGGGCATGTCTCCATTTAAATTGGTTTTTGGCAAAGCTTGCCATTTGCCAATAGAATTGAAGCACAAGGCCTTTTGGGTTCTTAAAGAGCTAAACATGAGTGAAGATGCAGCGGGAACCAAAAGGTTCCTTCAACTGCATAAGTTGGAAGAGCTTCGTTACCATTCTTACGAGAATGCAAAGCTCTACAAAGAAAAGACCAAGATGTGGCACGACCGAAGGATAAATCATCGAGAGTTTGTTGAGGACCAACAGGTATTATTGTTCAATTCACGTCTCAAACTATTTCCCGGTAAGCTAAAGTCTCGTTGGACATGTCCGTATACTGTAGTCAAGGTAAGTCCCTTTGGAACGTTGGATCTAATGGCTCCTCACTCTGGAAAAATCTTTAAAGTCAATGGACAAAGGGTGAAGCACTTTCTCAGTGAGAGTGCCCACTCTCCATCCCACTCCAAGTGAGGAGAAAGATGGAGAATCATGATGTAAATATTTTATTTCTTTTATTTGCTAATTTTCTTAATTTTTGGTGTTTTATTTCCTTTTGTGTAGTCTGTAATCCATTTTTGTAGGATGGATGTTGAATTTTGAAAAATCGCCGCACAGTGAGCACTCCGTCTCCCCACTCCTTGACTGACTACTCTGATGATGTGGCTGACGTGGGTAATGATGAATCTGACTTTTTGGGGGCCCAATGTGCCATAGAAGATCATTTCCCAACAAATGACCTCACCTTTTGTCATAAGACCCAAGCCATCACCTTTTTGTAACCCTTTTCCAAGATAAAACACTCAAGTATTCTCATTTCTTCCTTTTCAAAGCATATACTCAAGTGATCTTATTTTTTCCTTTCCAAAAAATTAAAAAAATATATTAATAAATAAATAGATTTTCTTTTTCAAATGTTAGTTCTTTATTTTCCTCTTTTAGACATTTTTTAATCTCTTTCTAGTGTTTCTAAGTATATATATATATATATATTGTAAATATATATAATAGAGCTAAAAAAAGTATATATATATATATAAATATATCTTTTTGAGCGGTTATTCTAAAAAAAATTCCCTCTTTCGAAACCGCCGCCCTTTTTCTTTTCTTTTTTTTTTTTTTTTGTCTTTCTTTTTGTAACCTCTTTTTAGAACCACTTTTTTAACTTCTTTATTTTGAAAAGAAAAAGAAAAAAAACAAAAAACCTTTTTTTTATCTACACCCTTCGGCTTCCTAAACAAACTTCCCAAGTATCAAAAACCCTTTTTTTATTAACCTTACCTTTTCCACAACATTAACCCATCCTTGCCTTTTCCTCATCTGATCTTCATAACCATCACACTCATACCATGGCAAGAACAAAGAGAGCCACACCCAACCCTTTCCCTCCTATTCGTTCCTCTCGCCGGTGACCCATCACCGACGAACCACCGCTGGAGAACCTCGAAATCATGGTGGCACACATCACCAACGATCTGAATCATCTTTCCCTCCTATTCAGGAAGGTTTAATCATTGGCTTGGATGTCGAAGGATATGTCTCTAACTAAGGAGAATCGAACCTTCAAATTCTCGACACCACAAGAGGGTCTTCGAAGGATGCAAGAAGAGTTTCAACAAAAGCTCTTGGCAATCTAAAAGAAAAAGGAGGAGGCCATTCGGGTGAAAAGGGAAGAAGAAAAACGTAAGAGAGAGGAGGAAGGGCGAAAAAAGAGAGAGGAAGAGGAGAGATTAAGAAAAAAGAGAGGGGAAGAGAAGAGATTAAGAAAAAAGAGAGAGGAAGAGGAGAGATTAAGAAAAAACGAGAGGAAGAGAGATTGAAAAGGGAGGAAGCACTAGCCAAAAAGAGAGAGGAAGAAGAAAGATGGAGAAAAGAGGAAGAGGAAAGGGAGAGGATTCGAATTGAAGAGAGAACAAAGAGGGTGACTGAAAGGTGGAAACAAGAAAACGCAGATAGGAAATGGAGAAGGGAGGAGGAAGAAAAACTCCCGAACAAAGGCAAAGACAAAAATGGCAGAAGACATTGTTGAGGCTGTTGCAGGACAAAGGCATGAAAACCCTATCAAAAGGGCAATGCAAGCAAGGGGAATGGTGACCAGATCCGCAGTGGGCACTATGCAAAAAGCTACTGCTATGAGTCCACGCAAAACCGAAATCGATAAAGGTAAAACTATTCTCGAACACTCCAGTTCATCCTCAGAAGAATCTGAGGATGATGAAAACAGTTCAACCACCCCTGACAATGCTTCAGTGAGCACTGGGTCTGCGCCATATGAAAAACCACGGCAGTTTACAACTGCTGCGGCTGCCCACTATGAACTGCTTGCTAATCAGAACCTGAACATGGAGAAGGGATTTAACCCTGAATTTATGAACGCAAACCCATTCATCAAAGACCGTGTAAAAGATCACGATTTGGGAAGTTTGGTTGCGGCTAAACGAAAGGCCAACTCCTCATTTGTTAAGAAATTTTATGCCGAAGCAGCAGGTAGGAAACGCGATAGGGTAAAGGTCCGTGGTCACTGGGTGCGGTATGATTCTGCCACCATAAACCAAGTCCTTGGCCTCAAAACACCAGATTCTTGTGCCATTTCTACTCTTATGCAGGGAACAACAGAAGATAATGAGGATGAGATGGCAAAAGCATTGGTCGTAGAAGGGAAATCGTGGGAACTTGATGGGAGAAGAAAATGCATTCGGCCCAAACATCTTACAACTGAGGCAGCGGTGTGGTTCCAATTTTTCTGACACAACCTATGGCTCACAACTCATGACACCACTCTCTCCAAGGACAATTGTTGTTTGCTCTTTTGCATCATCAAAAGTCTACCAATCAATCTTGGTTACCTCATGCATATAGCCATTTACCAATCACGGAACCTAAAGAAAGTAAGTTTGCCCCTACCTTGTCTCATTATAGCTTTACTAATAGATGTTGGAGTCCCCACTGTGCCACGATATCTGGCTGACCTCTGTCACAACAATCAGTGATTTGACCGTCAAGAAAATGAAGTGAGCCCCACCTTTGCAGACTGGCGAAGCCTCTGTTGCTTTCGCAGTGGGCACTGGCCCATCTCAGATTGACCCTCAATCTGCCAGTATCCCCACTCAAACCGCAGACACTCTGGTGATGGTCCTTGCTGAGTTGCAGAAAATGAATTCCAGATTGACATCGATTGAAGATCGGATGAGGGAGTCGGAGCGCTCAATCGAGTTTGTATGGAGCTACATGCGGGACAGGGAGGAAGTGCACCGGAAGTACCTGGCTAGCAAGGAACATCTCCTGGCTCAGGAACTTCCACTTTTCCCACCAGGAATATGTCCCATTGCTAGCTCTCCTGAAGATGATCCATTCACCACTCCCACTACTACTACTCCCACTAATGGTTCAGAGGGCCTGTAGTGCCCACTCTAAATGTTCATGAACAATTTATGTTTTTGTTTGTTTAAGTCTATCTTTTGGCTACTATGACAATTTGCTATCTTTATCCTTTGGTCTAAATGCATGAACTCCCTACTGCTTTTAGTAGGAGCTTTTGGTTACTAACCATTTTTATGTTTTAATGTCGTTTGATTTTTTCCAAACTCAAGGTGCATCAATTTTCGGATCTCAGGCTAAATGACCCACTTTTTTCCATAAGGATCCTCAACTTGTCACTTTGGGAAGAAACATGCCATCTTTCTGTATTTTACCCAAAACATAGTCTTTTTGCTACCCTTAGACCATCCGTTGTGTTTTCCAAGTCACAATGAGGAGATTGTGAAATTTTCAGTGTGGGGAGGGAGACTTTCAGTCAGAAGGGAGACTTTCAGTCAGAACCTTAAAATCCCAAAACCCAACGGAAAGTCTCTAGCAAATAAGAGACATTTTTTTGAAAAGTTAGAAAATCCAGAGTGCCCACTCCAAAAAAAATCCTTATAACCAAATAAACCTAGAATGTTCACGATTGCTACTGTATCTCGTGCAGAAGCCAAGAGTGTCCATTTCTAAAAAAACGAGTATATATCGTAGAAAAAAGAAGAAAAAAATCCCAAATAAAAGTGTGGGATTCCAAATAAGTTTGGGGAAAATATTGCAAAGCAATGGGGAGTACCTTTCCAGCCACAAATACACCAAACCCATTCAAGTCCTATAGATCAATAGTTGACAAGGGAAATGATGTTCTTGAAGGAAATGAAAGTGATAATTTAGCCTATGGATTCAAAAAGGCACATTTGGGAGAAATCAAGGTTCATTCACTCATGGATGTTTGATAAGTTCTTTTAAAGTTTATGTGCATTTTCCTTTTATTTCCCCTTGAGTTTTTTTTGTTTGTTTATATATATATATATATATATATATATAAATATATATATATATATACATATATTTATATATATTATGACATTAATGTCTAAAAAACATTAATTAAATTAATTTTTTAAAATTCCTTTTTTATTAGTTTTTTTTACGAACGAAATGATGAGTAACGATGGTTGTTTTTTATTCATTTATGTTCGTTCATTTATGTTCATGTTCGTTCGTTTACGTTCCTTTAGCTCTTAATGAACGAACATAAACAAATACGAACAAACATATTTTCTTAACGAACGAACATGAACATAAAAAATTTCGTTTATTTACCGTTTATGTTCATTCGTTCGTTCAATTAAGTTAAACGAACGAACGCGAATAAGACTCCGTTAGTGTTCGTTAATAAACAGATCATGAACTAGAATAACTTCACGAGTGATCTTATTAAAACACACAAGCTACTGTTAGAATATAATTTACATCACCCTATACCTCTAATGTTGTTTAACAACAACTTGACTAATGAGTTTTTTTATAACACCTGTTACAAATCTGGAAGAAATTAACTAATGGTGTGTAAACAAAAAACTTTTAAACGATTTACCTTCAACATCTTCTAGCACTTCATCTCTCATACAAGTGTGGTTCATTGTCGAATTCACTTCTTTGTCTCCAAAGTTGACATGATTTGTAGAAACGAACTCCATGGTGGGTGTATTATTCACAACCTCCATGGTCACAACCTCCATTGTCGGTGTATTCATAGCCTCCATTGTCGGTTTAATCAAACCCTCCATGGTCGAGACTGATAAAGTGTCACCATCAACCACATTCGATTCTATGACAGGCTCCATGGTCGAATGTAAAAAGCTTGAAAAAAATAACCCTATTCTTCTATTTGATCTAAACTCCTTCACGTGCATCTAATGGAATCAAACAGCTTGTCAACAAAATTGAGAATTGGTTGGTGTTGAGTAACCGAATCATCTCAATTTTGATTGGGATAAAAATCAGAATCGCATGAATTTAGGATGGGTGATATACTATAACACCCTAAAAATCAGAGTAAATTAAAACCTGCAAAACTTGGCAACATGACATTCGTATTGATAATAAACTCCCAAGAAGGTGATCAGTCCTTAAGACTTTACAAAATCCTGTATCGATAGAGTTTGTCAACAAACTAATCTAGACACCTATATCAAGATTACATGTTGACGATCCATAAATGTACCAAAGGAATGGGACTTAACAAATGGCCTGAAACAATACTAGTCATCTCAAAATGCCTCGCGACTAAACCCGTCTCTCAAAACCCCGGCAACCCACCGCTAAGGGAAACCTGTTATACACATCATTTGAGAAAAAGTGTCAGACTTAAAGCCTGGTGAGAACATACAATTTATAAAGCTCAAAAGATATAAACATCAGTATCATAAGGAAATCTTTTCATAAAGGTTTAATTCATCAAGATAACATTTCGCCACAACCGGGCATTTTCGGTCCAAAACTCGTTAAATGATGACAAAAGGACCATTTTACCAAGGATTGTGGTGTAACACAAAGTAGACCACAAATCCGTGTTATGAGCTAAACCATTTGGAATCCGCGGATACGAAACACAAAGTCCGTGCTTCAACGTGAGATCAAGCCCCAAGCGCAAAACCAAGGTATACTCCTTCGCTAGGATCACTATGAACCATGGCTAGTATCGTGCCTCACATAACCGTACTAAGTTTCCCCCGAGGAACATATGATCCATAGCTACAAAGTTGGGGAATATAACATCCCAACAAAACAGTCGACTCAAAACCTAGGGATCCGCTAGTAATGGTACAGACTCGTCACAACAACATATGTGACCAACCATAAATAAACATATGGTATTAACACATTTTATAAACAAAATGTCATTTCCAGTTCAACTTCTGGTAAGAATGAAAATCATTAAAATGAGTTCATAAACATTCTTTTCACATAACCACATAATGTGCAAGTAAAACATCATTTTACTCTAATAGGGCGGAACCAGTCATTTTAGTCAAAACTGATCGGGAACCCCGAAAATTACCAAAAACTTCATTTATATCAAAATGTAGAGAACATAAAATCATACCGTAGAAATACTTCAGGTTTCGCAAATAAGAGTTTTGACATGTATAAAGTTTGTAAAATGGTAGTAGGAACTCACCGATAGGTTTTCAGAATAAAACCCGGAAAACCAGATAACGATCACGACGAAGAGGTGAAGCTTAAAACACCGACCCCTTGCTAGAAACACCGAAAACTAGCAACCAAACGAGACTTTGAAGATCGAAAGATGAAAAGAGAGAAAAAGAAATAAGAGAGAGAGAGAGAGAGAATTAGAGATATAGAGATTTGAGAGAATGAGATATTTTTTTTGGAAACTGAACCTAATTCGGCCAGGCAACTACGCGGGTTATGCCGCGACTTCAACTCGCGGCATAACTCGCCCGTGTCCAAAACCCTAAATCATCCAGTGGGTTTCGCGGGTTGTGCCGCGACCTCTAGTCGCGGTGCAACTCGCGTAGTTCCAAAATCTCATATCCAACAGAGGGTTACGCGGGTTGTGCCGCGACCTCTAGTCGCAGTGTAACTCGTGTAGTTCACTGTTTCTCTCCCAAAATTCTCAAACCTTCAGTTCAACCTCCAACCAAACACGGTGCTAACGACAACCGCTAAACACAAGATTACAACGATATGTATAATGAAAATCCAGGGTGTTACATATACATTCCTCAAACCAACTTGGGAATGATTTCGTCCCCGAAATCCAAACTATACAAAAAGATGAGGATATCTTCGCTTCATATCCTCCTTGGCTTCCCACGTCACATTCGCTCCCCGGTGATGCTTCCATTGCACCTTGACCAAGGTGACTTCTTTATGACGCAACTTCTTAGACTTTCTCTCTAAGATGGCGTCGGGTTCTTCCACACAATGGTTACCTTCGTCTACCCTTAACTCTGAAAGGGGAATGACGCTGTCTTCAACCGCCAAACATTTCCGGTGGTAGCAAACATGAAACGTGTTGTGTATTCTGCTCAACTCCGGTGGCAGTTCCAACTGGTAGGCTTGCAAACCCACCCATTTAAGCACTTTGAAAGGTCCGAGGAAACGGGGACTCAACTTCCCACGTTTTCCGAACCGTATAATGCCTTTCCACGGCGACACTTTAAGCATAACGCGGTCGCCCACTTAGAATTCCATCGGTCGCTTCTTCTTATCTGCATAGCTTTTCTAATGATCCTGAGCCGCTTTCATTCTTTCACGAATGCACTTGACTTTATCGGCAGTGTCTTGCACGATCTCAGGTCCGGCGAACTGCTTTTCTCCCGCTTCAAGCCAGCACACGGGAGTCCGACATTTTCGCCCATACAACGCCTCAAAAGGTGCCATTCCAATACTCGAGTGGTAGCTATTGTTGTAAGCAAACTCCACCAAAGGCAGGTGAGAGTCCCAGCTACCCCCAAAATCGATGACACAAGACCTCAACATGTCTTCCAATGTTTGGATCGTTCGCTCGCTCTGCACGTCGGTTTGCGGATGGTAAGTCGTACTCAACTTCACTCGAGTACCAAGTTCTTTCTGAAACCCATCCCAGAAGTTCGAAGTGAACCGACTGTCGCGATCCGACACGATCGACAATGGTATGTCGTGCCTCGAGACCACCTCATCGATATAAAGCTTTGCTAACTTATCCATCGGTAGTGTCTCGCGCATAGCCAAGAAGTGAGTGCTCTTTGTCAATCTGTCAACTATCACCCAAATGGTATCGTGACCTCGAAGAGTTTTAGGCAACTTCGTCACGAAGTCCATGGTGATATGCTCCTACTTCCATTCGGGAATCTCTAAAGACTGTAGACTCCCATATGGTCATTGATGTTCGGCCTTAACTTGCGAACAAGTCACGCAACACTCAACGTAACGCGCCACATCGAGTTTCATTACCGGCCACCAATATTGAAGCTTCAAGTCCCTGTACATCTTTGTACTTCCCGGATGAATGGAATACTTGGACTTATGTGCATCTTCTAACAACAGCTCACGGTTCCCCCAATCTTGGGCACCCACACACGACCGTTAAACAGTTTTACTCCACGGCTATCTTCCGTCAAGAGCAATCCCGGTTTTGTCATGACTTCCTCTTTTAGATTTTCTTCTAACAGTGCTTCCACTTGTGATGTCTTGATCTTCTCAACAAGACTAGACACTAGCTCGATCCTCGAATGGGTAGCTTGAATACTTCCGTTATAGTCCTTTCGACTTAACGCATCGGCCACCACGTTCGCCTTACCGGGATGGTAAAGCAATTCACAGTCGTAATCTTTGAGCAACTCGAGCCACCGCCTTTGCCTCATATTCAGCTCTTTCTGATCAAAGACATATTTCAGGCTCTTGTGATCCGTGTAAAGAGTGAATTTCGTGCCGTAAAGGTAATGTCGCCAAAGCTTCAAAGCGAACACCACCGCCGCTAACTCCAGATCATGGGTTGGATAATTCTGCTCTTGTATCTTAAGTTGCCTCGAGGCATAAGCGATCACCTTGCCTCGTTGCATCAAAACACATCCCAGTCCCATCTTTGAAGCGTCGCTGTATATCACAAAATCTTCCGACCCTTCAGGTAACGTCAAGATCGGAGCATCACACAACTTCTTTTGAAGGATCCAGAACGCCTTCTCTTGGGCTTCAGTCCATTCAAACTTCACATTCTTCCGAGTTAGAACTGTCAAGGAAGAAGCGATCTTCGAAAAGTCTTGGATAAATCTCCTGTAGTATCCCGCTAGACCCAAGAAACTTCGGATCTCGGACGAACTCTTAGGAGGCTCCCAATTCATCATAGCTTCAATCTTGGAGGGGTCCACTTTCACTCCGTCCTAAGTGACTACGTGCCCCAGAAACTTTACTTCTTTAAGCCAAAAGTCGCACTTGGAAAACTTGGCGTACAATCTTTCTTTTCTCAATACCTCCAGAACTTCACGTAAATGTTGCTCGTGTTCTGACTCACTCTTGGAGTACACGAGTATGTCATCAATGAATACAATGACCGACTTGTCGAGGAATGGTCGGCATACTCTATTCATTAAATCCATAAACACAGCTGGTGCGTTCGTTAGACCAAAAGGCATTACAAGAAATTCGTAATGGCCGTAACGCGTTCTGAAAGTTGTCTTCGAAACATCATCTTCTCTTACCTTCACTTGGTGATAACCCGAACGTAAGTCGATTTTAGAAAAACAACCCGCTCCTTGAAGTTGATCGAATAAATCGTCTATTCTCGGAAGCGGATATCTGTTCTTTACTGTAGCTTTATTCAACTCACGATAGTCGATACACATTCTCATTGTGCCATCCTTCTTCTTGACAAATAAGACCGGAGCTCCCCAAGGTGACGAACTCGGTCTTATAAAACCTTTCTCCAATAGCTCTTGGAGTTGTGCTACCATCTCTTGCATCTCCGACGGTGCTAAACGGTATGGAGCTTTAGCAATTGGAGCTGCTCCAGGCACAAGATCAATCTGAAGCTCTACCTGCCGATCGGGTGGTAACCCGGGCAAGTCGTCCGGAAAGACATCTGGAAACTCAAGCACGATCTTCACATCTTCCAGCTTTGATTTCTTTAACTTGGCATCGATCACATAGGCTAGGAAAGACGAACATCCTTTTACTAAGCACCTGCGTGCCTTTGCCATTGTGATTATTGCCACTTCACCCTTTCTCTTTTCACCATAGATGACAACGACTTCGCCAGTGGGGTTGGGAAGTCGAATCAACTTCTTGGAACATACGATCTCGGCATGATTGTTTGACAACCAATCCATGCCGACCACAACATCAAAACCCCCGATTGACATCGGTAGTAGATCGATCGGGAATTCTATCCCTTTGATACTAAGAGTACACTGCTTCAGAACCTCGTGGATCAAAACTTGACTACCATCGGCTATTTCTACCACTAATGCATCCTCAAGACTAGTAGTAGGCATAGAAATTTTCTGACGGAACAATTCAGATATGAAAGAGAAACTAGCACCCGTATCGAACAAAATACGAGCAGGTACAGAGTTTATAAGAAAAGTACCCGATACCACATCAGCGGATACTCTGGCCTCTTCGACCGTCATCTGAAAAGCTCGACCCTGAACCTTAGGGGGGTTCTCCTTCCTTGCTGGCACGCGCACCCGACACAAGCTTCGGGCAATCTTTCTTCAAGTGCCCCGGTGCCTTGCACTCATAACAGATGAGTCCCTTGACCGGGCAATCTCTGACAGTGTGACCAGGCTTCCCACACTTATATTAAGTTTGAGAATTGTTGTAACAGTTACCGTGATGCTTGGTTCGACACTTCGGGCACCACTTTGCTTCCTGATAACTGCTGAAGTTGCGGTTTCCAACAAAAGGCCGGGCCCGCTTGGGAGGTACGGAGCTGCTCTCCCACTTTCTCTTTTCAGGCATCAACACTGACTTCTCAGATTTGCTCTTCGCGAACATTTCCTCCATGAACTGAGCTTCCTCCACCATCTCACGGAGGTTAGAAGCTTTGAAATTATGGACCATGGATTGCATGTCCGATGGCAAGCCGTTGAGATAAGCTTTCATATTGTCTTTCTCTGTTGGGGCAGCGTGCCCCACCAGACCAAGCTTCTCCATAAACTGACGGGTGTACTCCCTCACCGTCAGGATTCCCTTTACCAAAGACCGGAATTCTTTCTCAATTCGGTCCATCGTTCTCTCGTTGCAGAATTCCTCTAGCAACTTCTTCTTGAACTCGACCCAAGACAACCGAGCCAACACTTCAGGAGATAGAGTGGATTGGATGATATTCCACCAGATGAGTGCAGTGTCCCTCAGCAGTTGGGTACCGAACCGCACCCTCTGATCATCACCACATTCGGAAGAGCCCAAAGCTTGCTCAACCGCTCGGATCCACTTTACACACACTGCCGGGTCATCTGAACCGAAGAATTCTGGCGGTCCACAACTCATAAAGGACTTATATGAAAAACTCTTCTTGTTCCCCGGAGCACCAGAAATCCCGCGCTCTACCGCCGTGACCCTTATCCCGTCATCTCCCGAACCTGCTACGACGTTCTCCACCACCGTCTCACTTCTCCGATGATTTACGTCGCGGTCCTCCATAGCTTTCAGCAGAAACTCCTGCTGCTTCGCCATCTCTTCCTTCATTGCCAACATCATGTTGGCCATCAAATCAGACGGGGAACTAGCATCCCTAATTACTGGGTGGGACGAAGCCAGGTCCACACGCGGAATGACCTCTGGCCCCCCACTTAGTATTTGTTGAACTGGCGGACGCACGACAACCTCAACTCCTTCCGACTGATCAGCGGTGGAGGCTGTCGCTTCCAGACCATCAACACGAGTACGCAGTCTACCACGCGTATTCACCATACTGAACTGCTTCACAGAACAGAGAAAAAGAGTTAAGAGAGAGATTGAATAAACACAAAGGAAAGGTACCACCACATTACCAATCATTATAGCAATAGAAATTCAAGCACGCTTACGTACGATATCCTCATAATGACAGTAGCTAAGTGAGATTATGAACATAAAACACATAAAGGTTCTCGTCACGATCACCACAACGTCTGATAAACGCACTTTCCGTTGACTCTAAGACTAGCCCATCTTAGAAACTCTACCCAAATCTCGCAGATCAATTCTTAACATACTCAGTCTAAGTCTAGACATCTTACATTCATGCCTAGTTCGCTTAAACTAGAGCTCTGATACCAACCTGTAACACCCTAAAAATCAGAGTAAATTAAAACCTGCAAAACTTGGCAACATGACATTCGCATTGATAATAAACTCCCAAGAAGGTGATCAGTCCTTAAGACTTTACAAAATCGTGTATCGATAGAGTTTGTCAACAAACTAATCTAGACACCTATACCAAGATTACATCAGTTGACGATCAATAAATGTACCAAAGGAATGGGACTTAACAAATGCCCTGAAACAATACTAGTCATCTCAAAATGCCTCGAGACTAAACCCGTCTCTCAAAACCCCGGCAACCCACCGCTAAGGGAAACCTGTTATACACGTCATTTGAGAAAAAGTGTCAGACTTAAAGCCTGGTGAGAACATACAGTTTATAAAGCTCAAAAGATATAAACATTAGTATCATAAGGAAATCTTTTCATAAAGGTTTAATTCATCAAGATAACATTTCGCCACAACCGGGCATTTTCGGTCCAAAACTCGTTAAATGATGACAAAGGGACCATTTTACCAAGGATTGTGGTGTAACACAAAGTAGACCACAAATCCGTGTTATGAGCTAAACCATTTGGAATCCGCGGATACGAAACACAAAGTCCGTGCTTCAACGTGAGATCAAGCCCCAAGCGCAAAACCAAGGTATACTCCTTCGCTAGGATCACTATGAACCATGACTAGTATCGTGCCTCACATAACCGTACTAAGTTGCCCCCGAGGAACATATGATCCATAGCTACAAAGTTGGGGAATATAACATCCCAACAAAACAGTCGACTCAAAACCTAGGGATTCGCTAGTAATGGTACAGACTCGTCACAACATCGTATATGACCAACCATAAATAAACATATGGTGTTAACACATTTTATAAACAAAATGTCATTTCCAGTTCAACTTCTGGTAAGAATGAAAATCATTAAAATGAGTTCATAAACATTCTTTTCACATAACCACATAATGTGCAAGTAAAACATCATTTTACTTTAATAAGGCGGAACCAGTCATTTTAGTCAAAACTGATCGGGAACCCCGAAAATTACCAAAAACTTCATTTATATCAAAATGTAGAGAACATAAAATCATACCGTAGAAATACTTCAGGTTTCGCAAATAAGAGTTTTGACATGTATAAAGTTTGTAAAATGGTAGTAGTAACTCACTGATAGGTTTTCAGAATAAAACCCGGAAAACCAGATAACGATCACGACGAAGAGGTGAAGCTTAAAACACCGACCCCTTGCTAGAAACACCGAAAACTAGCAACCAAACGAGACTTTGAAGATCGAAAGATGAAAAGAGAGAAAAAGAAATAAGAGAGCGAGAGAATTAGAGATATAGAGATTTGAGAGAATGAGATATTTTTTTTTTGGAAACTGAACCTAAGTCGGCCAGGAAACTACGCGGGTTATGTCGCGACTTCAACTTGCGACATAACTCGCCCGTGTCCAAAACCCTAAATCATCCGGTGGGTTTCGCGGGTTGTGCTGCGACCTCTAGTCGCGGTGCAACTCGCGTAGTTCCAAAATCTCATATCCAACAGAGGGTTACGCGGGTTGTGCCGCGACCTCTAGTCGCGGTGTAACTCGCATAGTTCACTGTTTCTCTCCCAGAATTCTCAAAACTTCAGTTCAACCTCAAACCAAGCACCGTGCTAACGACTATCGCTAAACACAAGATTACAACGATATGTATAATGAAAATCCAGGGTGTTACATATACATTCCTAAATTATCCGGAATGAAAATTGATGTTTTTACCCTTTTTGAAATACTTTTTAATTAAAATAAATAATTACTAATTAATGAATTATGATTGGTCCATAATTGTTCTTTTATTCTTTTAAACTGATGTCATTCTCGTATGATCCTCTCTCTCTCTCTATATATATATATATATATATATAAAGTCTTCATCGGATCTCTGACTAAGAATGTTTTGGAACAACAAATCTCATATTTGATCAAAGCCTTATCCAGAAAAATAAATTCGATAAGAAGTATCTATAACTATAACTTATCGGATTTATAACTCATCTTCAAAAACATTTTAAGCCATTTAACAACAGGTAGACTTACTTCATAAATAATCTATATCTAGAATCTGATTTATAGTTTATATATCGGAATAGAAAATATAGGATTTTTGTTTGTAAATGTCTTATAACTAGCTGTACTGATCCAAAGACCAAAATGCCTTCAACAAAATGGAAGACTAGTTGAAGTGAGGTCAAGATAGTTACCAAAGTGGATTGGTTTTTATTTAGTCAAAAGAAAATCAATACAAGATAAATTCAACAATAGTCTGACAAATACTACTATTGGCAAGTTGGATTTTGGAGTGCAAACTTGTCCAGCAAGGTTTGGCTCACCAACTTTCCCAAACTCCTATTCTATTATGGGAACATGCAAAATCATGTTCCCAGAGTAAGTTCTAAATCGCTATTTTCTTAGTGTCATAATTTCTTTATTGTTCCTTCTACATACGAAAGGATGATATGGGTTAACAAGTGTCTATATCAACTACAAAGACTGAAGTAAAAAGTACAAGCATGCATAAATCATCAAATCCGATGAGTACACATTTAAAGTTAGAAGATAACATTTAATGCAATGGTGTCTACAATCATTATATGTAAATCACTCGTTTTGAAAGAACTTATCTTTGAAAGTTTCTTAGGAAAAATTGGCATCGCTATCTGAAGGAATATCTTAGTTCTGCATATCTGAAATAAAACCTTCTTCCGTCTCTACTTTAGTGTTAGCAAATTTGTCGCCAGTCAGATTGTTTAGGATCACAGGTCTTCCTCACTTATGCACAAATCTATAATTTTATGTTCTAGTAAAATGTAAAATTAAAAGTGAAAATTTGTGGTGTTTGTATTCAACCCCCTTTTACAAACACATTATGTGTAAGTCATTATATTCCAGGACCTACAAGTTGTATCAGAGTGGTTGTTTAATCTCATAAACACGATCCTAAATGACTTCCACAACCAATGGCAATGGCTCTCTATCCAAACCCACATGTTTCTAGAAAAATGCAAAATCCTTTAAAGAAACATCTCTTAAATTAATCGGATTTGTAAACTCCTCTTTCTATCTCTATAGTGAAAAGACACGAGATGATGTGATGTCAACCTAAAAAATATTCAATATAAAATCTTTCATGATATCATTACCTAAAGATTTCCAGAACTGGAAAATGAAGGTTGAAGGACATTTTTGGAATAACCCTAAAAGGTTGTCAAAAGCAAAAGGTGAAAGAAGAGACAAATATGTGCTTTATGGGATTTTTTTTCCTGAACTCAGTGTTTCAGACAAAAGAAACTTAGAATGTTCTACATTTATCCCAGATACGTGATACGCACTAAGTATTTAGTGCTTAAACATTGTTTTATTACCTTTTAGATAGGATATATTCTTTCTATATCCCAACTTTGAGTCATTTTTCTACCTTAGTTTCCACTTATTAAGTTAATGGAGCTAGAGTCTATGATTTACTTGTTTCTATTAGATGGAAGGCTAATTTCGTTACTTTTGGGGAGAAAAATTTGTGGAACACAGGTCATGCTGCAGTAGTGGAGTAGCATAAAACTGATGGTGGAAGATTTAAAGATAAAAAAAGACTTACGATTAAATCTGATTTTTTTTTGGCTTGGAAAAGTATCTTTTGTTAACCTTTGGACAATTAATTTGCTGGATAATAGCTCTAAGTATGTATTATTTGTCATTTGTACTTTTGGTTACTTTATTGTACTTGCCTAATTAGATGCTAAGTATGTAGTTTGTATTTTCACTTTAGCCCCCTCTCTTTACCTATTTAGCTTGGGTTAGCTTCTTTGATGCACCATAGAATGTGATATAATTCAGTTCTAAACTCTTCTCTAGTACCTTTTAATTAATGAAAGTGTTCTTCTTTTTTTTTTCTTAATTCAAGCATATGGATGCTTTTAGCACTGACATAGCATTGAGCTATTCATTTACTTTCCGTCTTTACTTCAAGTCATTTACTTTCCTATTTACTTTCAAGTCTTTATGTTCAGTACTTTAAATTCCCGCATTTACTTGCTTGTCTTTAGTTTTAGAAATTTACATTTCCACTCGAAATTAGTTCTAAAGCACTATTTACTTTCCGTTATTTACTTTTCATGTTATTTACTTTCATGTCTTTAATTTTAATACTTTTTCATTTCTATGTATTTCATTTCCAATATGAGTAGCTAATCATTTTAGCTTGGGTGTGAGACAAAGGGTGAGTATGTTAACCAAAAGAAAGCAGACTTTGTTTGGCAATAATGACGTTTTATTATTTCATTTCAAGTTTTATAAAAATCAATGACACTTCTTTATAAGTTGATCACTTGAAAGTGTTCAAGTGTCATAGTCTTAGAGATAAGCAATTGATATGCACGTCAATTTGAATGATATGGGAAGTAGGCTTGAGAAAGTTTCTAACAAAGAGATTTGTTGTCTATATTTTGCAACTTGATTTATTATCGACAGGTCGGTCGTTGTTCAATGTGTTAAAGTGTAGTGGACTCAGAGATGAGTTACTTTGAACACACCAACTTGGATGATATGGGAATCGGATCGAGAGAGTGATTTTTAACAAAGAGATTTGTTTATCCATATATTTTGAGGACTTCATTTTCACTATTTCTTTGGTCTAATACTACACAGAAATGTGTAGGTTTTAAAGACAGATTTAGTGCATTTATTGAAGGTCCGAGAGGAATACCCTCAAAATATATAATAGAACTAATTATTGCCAAACTAATGCTGCAACATTCTTGTAGCATTACAGTCTTCAGGAATTGTGTTAACGTCTCACCACAAGTCCTACACCCAAGCTTCTTTTACATTCTGTTAATTACATCATTGTTAACAACTCAAACACAGTCTTCAAATTCACCATCTGAAATCATTTCTTTCATTACACTTTTAAAGAACTTTTACTATAATCCCTGTCGACGATATTCGATATTTTACCACTTTATTACTTGGAAGACGATATAGTTCCAATTAGTATACTTGTTTTTTGGTACTATTTATCATGTCTTAATGTTGAAAAAAAGGACCTAACACGTCCTAAGTTTCAAATTCTCATACAAAGGGACCAGGTCAAACAAAGGAATCTAACAGAGTTAGTCTAAGGGACCAAAACCAATCACTTTTGCATACCACGAGGGTTTTCTAGCAATAAAAAATTTGTAGGGACCAAAAGTGAGAAAAACAACAAACCACATGGACCAAAATTGCAATTTACCCAAGCAATTTGTACAAACTATGCTAACCACTATATTAGGAAACAATAGATATATTTATGGATAATGATTATGATTCATTAATAATGATTGTGATATATATGAAAAATGTTAAGTTTATTCATTATAATCATGATTTTAAATTAGGAAATGTTAAGTTTATTAATTATAATCATGATTTTAAATTAGGAAACATAATAAAATCATATATTCATTAGACTTGATGAAGGTCTAAGATTGGTTTGCATAGTTTGTACAAATTGTTTGAGTTGCAAAAGAAAAGCACCCTATATATATATATATATATAGGCAGGGGTTCAAAAATATGAGAACAATCCTGAGCCTCCAAGTTACTTAACCCATGATGAAAAATATAGCATTGAGGGTAGTAATATAATTATTTATTTTTATAATTTTTATTTTATTTTAATTAATTATATTTATCCCATAATTCTCGATCCATTAAGATTCTAATATCCGATTGTTAATTGAAAACAATGATAGAATGATTGTGATAAACATGTGATAGATTGAAAACAGTGACACAATCTGTAAACCTGTTTACTCAAAAACTGTGCTACGAGTCATTGTGATTCTAAAACCCATTGCTTCTATTGTTATCAAAGTTATGGGCTTTAGAATCACCGTGATAAGTAAAAAAAAAATCATCGTGAAGAAACAGTCTCAATAGCCAAAAATCAGTGACAGGAGTCAAAACTGTTTTTTTGAGTTATGGGTTTAAAAAATCAAGTGTACAATACACCATTGTTGCGAAAACTAGCCAATGTGATAACTGTGTGATACACTATCAAATGTAATGACCACTCGAGTCTACCCTACTCGTGTGATAATGAAACTATGATAAATGTGTGATAGAGTAATGATTTCTCGATTTTTCCTTACAAAAATCACAGTGTGATAAATTTGTGATGGCCAAACACGGTAACGATTTCTTGATTTTACAATATCGTATGAAATACTGACACTATGATAATCTTGTGATTAAGAAGGGGAATCATCGTATGTTACTGATTTGAGTCCGATTTCTTGATTTTTCCTTACGGTTATTACATTGTAATAAATCTGTGATGCCCAAATAGAGTAACAACTTCTTAATGTTGCCCTAATCGTGTGATACTCACATTGTGATAATCGTGTGATATAGAAAGGAATCCTCGATATATGTTGCGTTTGTGCTGAAGATGTGATACGTAATGCCTCTTAGAAATCGCCTTCCTTTTCTTCGTCGACGCCTCCGAAGTCGACTGCCTTCTTTCTCCCTAAAACTATCGAACCTTATGATATAATGTTTTCTGTTTTACCCTATTTTTCTTTTTCATCCTTCTCCTACTAATGGCTTTTCTGCATGTTTCTAATATTATTGAAAAAAATTGAATATTTAATTAATTTTTAAAGATCCCTTAAATCTTTTTAAAACACAATACTTGGTTTACATATGTTCTTGCATTTTGGTAAATCACAGGTGTTCTTGTTTGAACCATTTCCTAAATATATATATATATATATATACACACACATATATATATATATATATGTAGAGAGAGAAAGAGAGTAAGGTTCAAACGAGAATGCTAACTATTTAAGAAAACAACAAAAAACAATAGATCATGTACAAAAACATATGTGATTTTACATTAAACAGGAAAAAAAACGGACGTGGGCGACTTTGGGTGCCACCTAAAGTCACGCACAAAGTCGCATGAATCATATATGATTTTGTATGTATTCGACTGTTCTCGTGTTTTCTTAGATAGATGTTGTTCTCGTATGAAATCACACACACATATATATATATATATATATATATATACTAGTTGTGTACCCGCGATGTAAATTTTTTTTGAACCAAGAATCAATTTGGAGAAATGTCTTGCTAATAAATTTTTGTTTATGTTAACTCGAAGAACTTTCTTCTTAATCAAGAAGTGTCATAACCATGCCCGGAACAAAATAATGTAGTAATTTAACTCAAAATTTGTAACAAAACAACCAACAATATTTTTAACTAATTGTTTTCCATTTAAACCATAACATAACAACAAAAATAAAGTGTCCTAACATTAAATCTTCGTCGGCGATCAACCTTGGCAACCCTCTCAAGAGTCATACTTCTTAACAGCATAACTACACAAGGAACAAATATATGACTATTATTAAGTGTAATTGAACCATAACTATAAACTCAAAAAACATGAGTGTATTTTGGATCATCATAACGATATAATAACCAACACATTGCTTCACCAGGTGGAATGAATAATTCCTACGATCTTGGCCTCATCATATTCCAACATAAAGCATCAACCTAGAGTGGAGATTAAGGTGGCGTTTGTTTTTTAAGTGGTGTTGAAGTCTGAAGTCTGATTTCACTTTTGATTTTTAAGTGGTGGTGCTGAAGTTTGAAATATGAATAAAAAAGACTGTTTGTTTTTTAAGTGGTGGTGTTGAAGCCTGAAATCATGAATAAAAAAGACTATTTGTTTTTGTAAGCTGAAAACGTTTGAGAATATACTATTGTCTATTTTATCCCTGAAAATGTGATACTACCGAATTTAATTAAATTATACTACTAAAATCAGTCTTCATAACAACTAAAAACAACTGAAATACGTTAATTGGTTCAGATACAATAAAAAAACATGAACAAAGTCTTATAACAACTAAAATCAATCTCCATTTTGCATCAATTGTGTCGCAATTTCTTCTCTTAATCTAGGCATATATGTTTGATTAGCGGTACTCCCATGTACGTGAACCTCTTCGGCCTCATCACCGCCATCGTCCCCTTTCGTAAGAAGTTGTGAACTGCAAAACATGCAATAACAACGTCTCTTTGAACCTCAAGTGAAAACGGTTCCATTACTTTCAATATCGGAAAACGTGCTTTCAAGACGCCATAAAAACGTTCAATAACATTTCTAAGATTTGCATGAGAATGGTTAAACTTTTTATACTTGTTCATTGCACGTCGACGACGAAAATCTCCAAGCCAATATCTAACATCACGATACGGTGCTATAAATCCTCGAGTATTTGTATATGCAACATCACATGGATAATACTTATCTGAAAACAATAAATAAAATAGTTATTAATATAAATATGGCAAATATATTATCTTTAAATCATTAGTATACCTATACGAGGAAATGGAAATCTAATAGTACCATATGATAAAGCTTCGGACAAAACTCTAGAATCATGCACAATCCCTTCCCACCCAGCAACAACAAATGTAAAAACCATGTTAAAGTCACAAATTGCCAAAACATTTTGATAACATTCACCCTTTCCTCGTCCTCTATATAAATTATGTTCTTGGATAGGGACAACAACATGTATTAAAGTCCCATCAAGGGCACCAATTGCTCGCTACATTAAAGCTAGTAGTCAAAATAAATTCAGTAAGAAAATGTATACACAATTATTATTTACCTTAAAGATTCGTCGTAACCTCCTATTATTCCTTCCTAGGATGTCTGGATTAGGATTGAATGATGTAGGAACTATGATTGAGTTTGATCTCTTTAGCAAACTCAATCATTTTATCCAACACTTCATGAAAATTTTATGTATTGTTTGTGTTGAGTGTTAGAACCTGTTTTTCAACACTCTATAACGTTGATTGTGACCAATAATCATCAAGAAGATAAACATCTTTTCTTCGACCAATATATGCTTGCTATCCGTTAACCAACCCTTTACTTTAAAGTGAGCACATAGTTGAACGAAAGCATCACGAGACCTTTGTAACAAGTCAATACATTGTCGATCGTTACCTTCAAGTAGCTCATCCGTAAATTGACGTCCAGTCATTGCAGATGTATTATCTATTTTCCTTTTCAAACGCATTGATCGCAAGTAATAAATATACAAGAACAAAAGAATGAGAAGTATAGCTTTTTCATCATCATCCATTTGTTGCGGTGGGTTATGCAACAAGGTTGTTGTGTAACAAATGTGTGAACTCAAATCCACAACCAATTCATCCATGTCGACCTTGAATTTACTCTTCTTAGATGGTCTAGATGAAGGTTGACTTGGTACTTCGACATTTGAAGGATTTGCACTCGATTTATTGACATTTGGTACTTCTTCCTCATCATCATCTTCATCCTCCTCATTTTGAACACTGTGGATATAATATGTGAATGATGATGATGAAACCACATAAGTCCTCTCACGAGTTGAACTAGGGGCATAAGCACGAGATCCGGTAGCAGAAGTCCCCTCGAATAAAACAATACACAATTTAGGAAATAACAATGGTGATGTTCTTAAAATTTTTGCCTTTGGATGCCCCTGCATCCGATTAAAATCATTTTTTATATAATACTTGTGCTATTTGGACTACCATCTAAAATTGTTATATATAAAAATAATAATAATAAAACTAACCTTGAAAAAATCTTATCATTCTTGATTGGTTAAGATAAACATATTCAGATCCGGGTCATAAATATTCTCTGTTCTATTCCTTAAGTATACCCATCCCGAGTACTTCCCTTTTAAGTAATCATAGTTTTTTTCATTTTTTTTGCATCAGCTTTATGTGACACACTTGCTCTTTATGTGACACACTTGCTCAATTTTTCCTGCCACATTTACCCACGATTCTTTTCAAAGACTACCCCCATTTCGACCCACTTTATTGATCTCTTCTCTACAACTCTCTAAAAAACATTTGATGGCTTCATTTGTCCCCCTTACACGTTGAACATTCTCGTCTATCACTAGTTAGCACATAAGAAATAAAAACAATTTAAAGAAGTGTTGAAATCATGTAGATTATCGATTTAAAGTGCCAATTATTTGGCTACTTACTCGAAGATAGGGAGAACTTAGAAGATCAATATGGCAATGCATATGTTTAATATAAACTACCAACACATATAAAACAGTCATTTGGAACTTCTAACTTGTCTCTCGTCGCAAATATATCATGTTATATAACAAGCATATATGGTCGTTGAAGGATCTTGCATTAGATTATGCAAATCAGTGTTTGAAAGCATGGAATGTTCTAGGTACACAAATTGATGTAAACTCCACCATTCCATAGACAGAACAGATAACATGTATCTATCAACAAAGTTAAGCTCCACTGCATAAATAAAACAAAACAAAGATGCATATTTTTATTCTAGAAGATGGTTCAAAACAAACCAAAAGGACCACATAATCAGCATCCTAAAACACAAAATCATAACAACAAGGGTAGCAGTAAACTACCTACAAATGGAATCCAACATAAAATCGACAGAGATGAAACCCAACATAAAATCGACTTTTGAGATCAAACCCAACATAAAATCGAACAGATTTCATAGAAGCACAAAAGTTAAAACAGAGTTGAAATCGACAGAAGCACAAATCAAACAAGTCTATCGATCCTGCAAGTCCTGATTTGGAGTCGAATCTGTCGATTTGGAGAGGAGAAGAAGAGGACATCATTTGATTTGGAGAAAAGTGGGTGCCCCAGGCGTCGATTTGAAGATCGTTTGATTTCAAGATCGATTTTAGATACTATCTAACAAGTCTGGGAACGATTTGGAGAGATCGTTTGATTTGGAAAAGCGGGGGTGTGGAGATAAGTGAAAAAAAGTGATAACCTATTCACTTTTTCGGTCGGTGAAAACAAAGTGTTAAGTGGATCTGAATTAGAGGAAAAAACAACCACACTTAATTGGTGTACTCTGATCGAAAAAGTGATAAAGGGCATGTAAGTGCTTATTTTTAAAAAACAAACAAGGCCTAAGAGAGACCTAGAGCAAAATCTGCTGCAAAGAGTCGTCGCTGATAGAAAGGTGGGATCTTGACAAAAGTGTAATCACCATCCAAACATAGAAACAAACAACTTGAAAATAATTGTTGAATCCTACAATTTTTTCTACAAATCTAAACGTTATTTAGATATTAGAGTATAAGTTGCAATAAAATAAACATCCTCACAACAAAAAGCTTTTGGAACTTGATAGAGGAAGCAAAATCCTCTTTTTTTTTTCTTTTTTTTTTTTTTGCCAATCACAGTACAAGATTCTAAGTTTACATTATTAAAGACATAAAAAACCACAAACACCATCAGAACATATTTTTGCTTAAAGATGTAGCAAAAAAGGACACTATAGCAAGCAAACTCTAAAAACTCAATCACAACTGACTGGCAAGATACAGGTGCACGATATGCATATTTGTTGTTATTTCTCTTTTCCCTTCCCTTTCAAACGAATACTTGGCATATCAACTTCATATCACAAGTAAAAAAAGGTCATCAGGATTCATGTTCTTAAAACTTTGAAAAAGCGAAGTACCTGTTAGTAACTAACTCAAGCACAAGAGAGAGAGAGATTATGAACTTGTTTTTATACTTACTTTTGCAATTTGCTTGACATTTATTACATATTTAGCATCTTCACCTCAATTAAATTGCTTAAAGCCTGATGCACAGCAGGTTCTTGACAGCAACCTCCAAAGATTGAGAACCAATGAACATTGAAATATTATTGTTTCATAAACAAATATAAGCCAGATGTAAATTTCCCCATTTATGTTATCCTCTATATGATTTAATTCAAATATTGTTTGTCAATGGGTTTAAATATAGTGAGTACACATAGAACATAATATAAATGAAAGGTTATTACCTTGAATCAAGTAATATATCTAGTTGATTGTAGAAGTTGATTCTGAGTTTAAAAGACTCATGGGTGTGTCCAAAATGCACCAGTTCATAAGACTTTTTAAGTTAAGCAAGCCCCTCTCACATGAAAAAAGAAAAATAAATCTATATTATAGTTTATAAATAGTTTCATTTGTGAAGGTGGCATGGACCAAACGTTGTAACCAACAAAGAGCTAAGCAAGTCAAATAATTTTACACCATACATATGAATCATACCAACACAAATGAGTTATTATTCAGAATTGCATTCACCCTCAGCAGAAGCTTGCGAGCTTATTCAAAAGAAAATGTCTTACCTGACCTTCTCATAGGCAGCATCATGCAAACCTTGCCAGCCTCAAGCTTCAAGTCTACAGGCAAAGGAGTTACATTTGCATTTGTTGGAAATAATCTTGCTATGATGAACAAATCACAGGTAATACTATGAATACACTTGCTAATTTTATTGATACTTGCAATTTTGTTCATACAATTTACAATACATTGACCCTATTTATAAACACTGAAAAGGTGCCATCGAACCATTGCGATGGTTCGGTAAAGGTTGTGTTGTTTCATGAAGCATCATACCTCTTCTTCATGAATGGCCACACCCTTTCACTAAGCATCATACCTCTTCATGAATTGTCACACCCTTTCACTAAAATAACTACCTATAAATATATATATATATATATATAAATATATATATATATATATATATATATACTGACTTGATTATATTTAACCCACAAGTTTAGGTTAACTATCAACACTCCCCCTTAAACTAAACTTTGGTTTAAGGTAGGTCTTTAACTTGCTTTTATCTTGCTCTTCACAGCAGCGTTGGTCCTTCGTCATCATTAATGAGATAAGACTCTTCTTGCTTGTCTTTATTGTGTTTCCACTTCGAACATTCCCTCGCAAAGTGACCGAAGTCACCACATTCATAACATCTGAAAGTGCTCTTGTCTTTAGTTCCTTGAATCGTACTTCTTCCACGTGTATTTGAACTATTCTTCCATTTTATGCTTTCGTTGGCTTCGTTGTTGAAATTTTTACCTCACCCTTTACCACGGCTTTGGTTGTTTGAACTTGTGATCAGAAGTTTGTCTTCATCATTTGCCTCTGGCATGTCTTGACTTTTGATTCGTTCTTCAAAGGCTGTTAATCTTCCAACGGCTTCTTCAAACGACATTTTGTCCAAATCTTGATATTGTTCAATAGTTGCCACGATCGGTAAAAACTTCTTTGGAACCGAATTGAGTAGTTTCCTCACAATTATCTTGCTTTCGAGTGTAGTTCCAAGATTTGTAAATATTGCCCTCATGTTGCTCAATTTGCTTGCAAAACTACTTACAGTTTCATTTTCTTTCATCTTTAAAGACTCTAGTTCACTCCTTAAAGTTTGCGAGCGTGCCTTTTGAACTAAGTCTACTCCAATGAAACGAACTTTGATTGAGTCCCAAACTTCCTTTTTAGTCTAGCACTATGCTACCTGCATTAGGACATCTTCGGGCAAAGTTTGAAAGATCATTTCCTTTGATGTATGTGCTTTCTTCTCATCCACCGCATTTTTAACATCAATTGTTTCCCACAGGCCATGGGCCTTCAAATATTGTTTCCATCAACAATGCCCACGTAGTGTAGTTTGTTTCAGTCAATTTTGGACATTGTAGTAAAACGTTTCCTTGCTCTCGAACTGATGTACTGCTTGATGCGTTATCATGTTTATCACCTTTTCCTGTCATGCTTGCTTGCTTGGTTTTAACTTGCTTACTTCTTACAAATCATAACCGAGATGGTTTTTGGTTTTCTTGCTCTTGTGTTTGATCGAAAGATAAAAAAAAAAACCTTACTTACTACTGGCCAACTTGCTAACCAGGTTTTCTTGCTAAACTTGCTTAATATTGACCAACTTACTAATCAATATTGTATTTCCAGACCCTTGCTAATCTTGCTCTTACTGCACGTATCTGACCTACTTGCTAATCAGTTCGTGCCTCCTGACCCACTTGCTAATCAGGTTCTTACTTGCTTTGATCAAAATAATTGATCCTTTCTTGCTGATATTAAACCCAATGATTCTAATTTCTTGTTGGTTTGAATCAAGGGTTCTACTTGCTATTTGAACCTAAGAAGAGGCTCGAAACTTGCTATTTGAATCTTAAGGTTCGGAACTTGCTATGAACCTAAGGATTCGTTTTTTTTTTGTTTTTTTTTAAACTTTGCCGATGGTGTGGTTGTCTGGTTCTTTTCCAAGTATGGTGGTGGTGGTTTGGTATTTGCTTTCCAATCGATCGCCCCTTGCACTTGTTCTTCCGTGGATCGACTAACGTGCTCTGATACCAATTGTTGGAAATAATCTTGCTATGATGAACAAATCACAGGTAATAGTATGAATACACTTGCTAATTTTATTGATACTTGCAATTTTGTTCATACAATTTACAATACATTGACCCTATTTATAAACACTGAAAAGGTGCCATCGAACCATCGCAATGGTTCGATAAAGGTTGTGTTGTTTCATGAAGCATCATACCTCTTCATGAATGGCCACACCCTTTCACTAAGCATCAAACCTCTTCATGAATTGTCACACCCTTTCACTAAAATAACTACCTATAAATATATATATATATATATATATATATATATATACTGACTTGATTATATTTAACCCACAAGTTTAGGTTAACTATCAACAGCATTGGTGAGCGTCTTAAACTCCATATATAACCCCTTGTTGTGGGTGGTCTAACCTAAGCTCTGTCACAGTCACTAAGGCATCAGAGATCATCCGGTTCCCATGGCAACAAATTAATGGATGGTGTGTGCATGGATTGATTAAGATCAACAAAACTTACAAACAAAACCATAGCGATTCGAAACTAACCATGATAGACAAAACAAATTTTGATTCTTGGTTCCTATATTTCAAAAACTTATGTTCTTGGTTTCAAAAACGGTTAAAACCTATTAAACCCAAACCATTTTCTGTTTTCTTATTTCTTTACAAGACGTTAACTACATGTGTTATTTAAGAAATCCTTAAATTAAAATAATTTTGTTTTATAAAGACCTAAAAGGTGCACCCATTCGACTAATGAACAACCTAAGCATCACCCTTCAATAATTTTGGGTTGTCTTTTGTTCCAAAAGTGTATAGGTGATCTACACATGTTTTTCCCAACAATAACTACATCTAACAAATATAAGAAAACTTTGGTTCTCAGAAATCACCTATGTCTACTTTAAAATCACATGTCTACTTTTGATCAAATAAAAAGAGGGTAAGTAAATGAACGTAATTTATTTATTAAATTCCTTTTATGCAAATTTGTACTGCATGGATGACACTAAATGTCTAATGCTTTGCTAAATGGGTAAATTACACAATTATTGCTTGAACAATACTAGGGGTGTGCAGAAAGTCAACCGATCCAATTAGAACCGACCTACCATAATTGGATATCCAATTGTAATTGGATCGGATCGGATTGAAAATCTTAACATCCAATTTGGATCGGTCGGTTCTTGGATGGAAATCCAGAACCGACCGAACCAAATCGACCAACATCCAATTAACCGTCCGGTTTTCATCCAACTATCATCCATTTTTTTTTGCAATTTGCTTAAATCTAAAAATTAGTTTTGTATTGGTTTTTGTATTTTTAGTCTCACTTGTGTTGGTTTTAACACAAATTAAAAGTGATTAATCAATTTGTTTCATTGTTAGAAAATTGCATTAAATTAACACATTGGATGGATCCGATACAATCTGATCATCCATTGGATGTCAAATGGATCCAATCCGATCCAATGGAATATCCGATGGATATCCGATAAGAATATCCAATGGATATCCAAAATTGCATTAAATTAACTCAGAAATGAGTAGGACGTCGTGACACGAGCTTGGATGATGCTAGGGGATTCGAAAGAATTCTTATAACGCCAACGAGAGTTGGGTTTGCACAATGAGATGACTTCAAACCTTCGGAGTAGTAGGCAAGTTAGTTGGTGTATCTAAAAACACTTAGAGTGTTTGTCTCTACACTATCCATTGAAACCTGGAAAGGTTTGCCATAAAGTCACCATTGACAAAATAATGAAGTTAAACATATGGGGTTTTTACTAAGAGGTGTGAGTACTTGTTGTGACCGAGCTTCTCGAAAGAGAGTGCCCACTCCACGCAATACGAGGATCACTATTCTGGATCGAGTATTTGCTGTAAAATCTAGAGAAAACCTACACCTACATCCCTCCTTTTTTTAAATCTTGAATACTTCGTTAAAAAGACTTATTGCTTCCTCTCTAATCGAAACTTGTAAAAGGAAGTTCATGAAAACAATAGTGTCTTGATAGTCGAGTCCGTATGGAAAACGATTATGGTTCTTACCAACTATTACTTGTTGTGACGATCATAGTGGCCAGTGTATACTTGCGCTGTCTATTATGGACTGTTAGCGTCTCACTGCGATTACACCTATATCGCACCGTAGCAGTTATAATAAACAACTTAAAGCATATGTTATTTGTTCTATGAATACAATGAAAACATGTGTACCTTCTTTGCACTTATTATAATAGATAATTTTAACTTGAATCACAATCGTTATTTTGAAAACATTCGTATCAAGTCCTAACAACATGTAGACATGTGTACGATGTCCTACGCCAATAATTTTGGTTTGACATACGACCCAAACTACAAAGAAATATGAACTCAGTCAAATTATCCAAACCGACTATACCAATTTTAGCTTCTTTGGGCGAAGGTTTGTATTTTTCTTTCCATTTAAAGACACGTACAAACACTTATCTATCCAAACCGTAAAAGAGAGAAAAAAAATGGACATGAGATACGAGAACATGTTTCCCACAAAATGAAAACTATCTGAAAACTATTATACTATATCCAAAATTTTCTAATATATATTAGAACTTTTGATTATATATTGATATGTATGGTGCGGTTCAGCCAAAATTGTTGTTTCTGGTAACCAAACCAAATTACCTCGCGTGAGTACTATCACCCGACCAAATTTCCTCGGTTTGAGGTTGTATATTCAACCAAATCAAGCACCCTAACTACATTGAACAATCTTAATTGGAATAAATGGTTATTTCTATGATGTTATGAACATCGTACAATTTAAGTTTTCGGTATGTTTTGTGAAAATTAGTTTGTTTGTCCAAAAAGGTTTAACATGTTACGAACAAGTTCAACGGTAACTTATTTTGTGTTATGTCATCAAAAATTATCAACGGAAAACACTTGGAATGAGAACTTCGAGTTTTGAAGAGTTTCTATAAAATAGAAATTGATTCTTTCAAATAAAAGAGTTCAAACATTTTAACAAAATAGTCGAAATGATTTTGAAATATGTAAGGGATCAATAGAAGAAAATGGAAAAATATTGACACGCTTTGGAAAAGCATAAAATATCATTTTATTTGCAAGTCTTTTTGGGGACAAAAAAAGAGTCTCTATTTTGTGGGGAAAAATTGAGTTGGTTGTGTTTGGAATGTCAGAACTAGACGAAAAATTGAGTTTGTTGTGTTTGACCACTTCTTCAATACTACCATCTTTTAGCCAAGCATCGAAGAATTTAAACGGAATTGGCCCATAGTCGACCCACTTATCACAGAGCATAATCGGAGTGTGGTCCGACCATTTCCTCTCTAACGTCTTAGCCCCTACCGACTTCCAAAGCTCCCCAAACTCGTTTGTGATTAAGAATCTATCTAATTTGCTAAACTTTTTACCGTCATCGCTAACCCGTGTGAATTTTTGTCCCCCCATTCGGACTTCGATAAGTTTATTTCTTCTTATAAATTCATTGAACTCCTCCGTCCCTTTGACATTTATTTCCGAATTCATTCTTTCATGTGCGCCTCTAACTTCATTGAAATCTCCAAATACAACCCACTTCACCTCATCTTTCGCACAAAGCTGGTCCAGTTTATCCCATACCTCCACTCTTTCTTTCTGCTCCCTAGGCCCATAAACATTTATACACCCGACCAAACCGTCTACTTTGTCCCACTTTCCTATCACCGCCACGAAGTTGTCTTCTACAACTACAAACTCACAATGAAAGGTATTCCTATTTCAGATTACAAGTAGACCACCCGATCTTCCAGAGGCTTCCACTTGGACAAAGTCCCCATCGATATTTCCCCACAAATTTAAGACAAAAGAAATCGATATTTTATGGACTTTCGTTTCCTGGATACCAATCAAACAAGGTTTTTCTTTTTTATATATCTCTTTTATCCACTCTCTTTTGTTTCTCGATCCTAACCCTCTTACATTTAGAGATATAATTTTCATAAAATATATCCAGACGAGATCGACTTACCGGAGGAATACTCACTTATCCAGTGCAACCTTCCTTCCCCCCTCCTGCACCATTGGCCGAACCCTTGTCCCAAATCACCCCGATTTTGCTTCCAAACTCTTCTAGCCCCTCCATTGCATCCACACTTCTTAATTCATTTGACACAGATACTTGGTTTGAATTTGGTACACCCCCACCACTCGAATTTTGATTCTCAACTTTGGATGCATCGCCAATTTTCGCTTCCCTCTTCAATTTAGCTTTACCCTTGTTCCTACTCCTGGCCCTCTGTTTGAGATAGTGAAAACTTACTCTTCCTCTCCCAAAAATACAGTCACTCGAACGACGACTTCTATTATTTTCCTCACTGTTGTTTTGACTTGCGTAGCATTTTTCCACATCCGGCTTCTCCGTCTGGCGATTGACAGACTGGTGATTTCCTTCTGCAATAGGTGATTGTTTCCTCTTGTTCAATTGTCGATCTGCCTGGTGTAAGTGGTCTTCTGTCAAAATTCCTTTTTTCTTAATGCGTATATCTCTTAGACCATCTTCCATGATCCCAACTAAGCCATCACCTACGTCATCCAGCCCACGATCTCCCTCTGTCCCAAGCCCATAAGTCTGGCCCATTCCCACTCCCTGCCATGATTTTAGCCCACAACTGATTGAATTGGATCAGCGACCGCTTCAATATCTCCTTGGGGATTGGAAAACTTCTACTTCTTGGAACTTGAAGCATTTATGTTGCCCTCCACTCCTGCTGCCTCTTCGCCTCCTTTGTCGGATTCTGCCTCCTCCGCCCGTTTTCCGACTAGCTGTTGTACCTTCTCCACATTGTTCTCCATCGAGTTTCCTTGAAGTGCCTCTTTTCCTTCTGCCGACCCTGATCGATTTACTTTTTCTTTATCCTGATTCCCTTCCCTATACTTATCGTCCTCTATATCATGAACACTTTCTTCAACCATCCATTCCTCATCACTGCCTTCGATTTCCTCCGACCATTCTGACGGGGGCTTTGATTTATTTAAATGCAGCATTTGAACTATTTATTACACCACATCGGGATTTGAAATATTGAAGAGAGTCATAAGAAGAGGACTTGAGCACAAGAAACCTCATATGAAAGAATTATACAATATATGGTCGAATAAAATACATGTGTCGTATATGCTTAGGCTAATACACAAGGGTAAAATTCGAACTAAAGAATTTTTGGGACAACAGGGGAAGCTCCAAGGAACTAATACTTGTTGCTCTTCAGAAAATTGTGTAGGAGTTGATTCACCATCTCAGGGAATTGTTCATGAACAAAATGAGAACCTTCCAGCAAGTACATAATTTCGAGGTTGGGTACGTATCTCTTGATCCCACTCTTCAAGTATTCCTTCATTCCAGGGAAGTTGAAAAAGAAATCTTTTTCGCCGGTGATAAAGAGTGTTGGAGCTTTAACTATGGGTACATTCGGGTCATGGTTTGGAGGTTCAACTCTTTCCAATAGTGACCTGCAACGATTAACAAATTTGATGAAAACATTGAACCAAAGAGGCAAAAATTAGAGCTAAAAGAACCTCACCTTGCTATCAGGTTAGTTCTCAAATATTAAAAGTAGGTGGCATTTTGATTACCATCGTTTGACGAGAAATAAACTATAAGAACTGAAATCATTCGGACTAACTTTTCAACTTCAAAGGTTAAAACAATATCCCTCAACATGAAAATTTAAATGTTGGGCACATTGCTAATGTATCAAAACTTCAACCTTGTGGAATTTTCGTACAAGAAGTCCATGAATTTTATAAAATGACATTTTTGTCGTAGTTTCGACATTTAATGATATTTCAATCATTGTTTTGAATAAAATTGTTGTAAAGAAAAATGCATTACAGTGGAACATGACAAGTTGGATAAATTACGTGTAAGGAACTTGGAGTGCCGTAAGAAATCCAGACTTTTCGTACGAAGCTGCATAGGTCTCAAGATCTTCCTCCATGAACCAACAGGGTAGGGGAGTTGTTAGCGCACAGATCTATTGGATTCAAAATCATCCAATCTGAATATCGCAATTTGAAGATCGCAATCTGAAAAGTCTAATGTTAGTCTAATGTTAAGTTTGTAATAATTGTCAAAGTTAATTATTGTGTTAATTAATAGTATTTTATATTAGTCCTAAATATCTAATAGTAGATATTTAGTTTAGTTTAGATATTATATTAGTTTAGATAATATATTCTTAGATATTATGTGTTTGTAATGTTAGGTGAGATATCTAACATATCTTATCTGATCTCTCAACAACTCTCACACACAACACATATTGCTATCAATCAAAAACAAGAGAGAACACAGTGAGAGCGATTCAAGAACATCAACCTTGTAATACATCGTTTGTAATCAAAACAGGTTGGTAATCTATATCTTTGTGTTGTTTGATTATCTGGTTAAGATCGTGTTCAATCACAAGGACCCACAGGAGCCGATTGTTTCACCAAATCCATTCCATTATCTCCTAGTTTTCACTAGCGATGGGCACTTCACTTCTAGAGAACAAAATGTAGATCTTTCTCACCACTGTTTTAGCATCAAATCGGCCGAAATCAGCTTCGCTCTTCTTCCAGGTTCTATAAAATAAGGTTTTGTTATATTGAATGAATTGCATTGGAGATTTATGATAAATTTAATGATGGAATCAATAATTATTTCACATATACTTATACTATCTAAAATATAAGTTCCTCTCATCAAAAACGAGTACAACATTGGAAATGTGAGGAATGGTGTGTATAGTACCTGCCATCTTCGCATGTAGAAACCTTCAGGGAGGGTTTGAAGTTGTTGCAAAGCCTCAGGGGGCATATATGGGATGCCAAGTGTTATGATTCCTGCAAGTTTCTCAGGGAAGAAAAGGGCAAATATATAGCCAACCATTGCTCCAAAATCTTTACCAATCATGAACACCTTAGATATGGAGAGAGAATCTAGGATGGAGGCCGTATCTGCGAGGAAATCAGCGAATGACGTCTTCTCGGGTTCTGCAGGAATGTCGGATAGTCCGTATCCTCTGTAATCCGGTGCAACGACTCTGAAACCGGCGTTTGCTACTGCGATCATCTCATGGCGCCAAGTGTAGGATATCTCGGGAAATCCGTGAAAGAAAAGCACTGCCGGTGATGATTCCGACCCAATCTCCGCTACGTGGAGTTTCAGCCCGTCGACTTGGACGTAATTGTGCTTAATATGATCCATTTTTTGACAATGAGGTTGGAAATTGAATGAAGATGGTATGTGTGTGTTTTCAATGCAAAGGTGTGTTTTCAATGCAAAGGTGATGGTTTGAGTTTTTGGTTGTGCGATTGTGGCTTTTATATGGTGTTTCTTGAGCCACCATTATTGAGACATTTTCAACATATTAATTTTTGGTGTTAATCATGTTTGACGGCTTAGGCACCTGCAAGTAGATTTCCTTAAAGTAGTGCAACATGGAACAGCAAAACAAGATTTAACAATTATTTATGATTTTGGAAGTTCACATAGCTCCTGGTTTGAAATCTTCATCCGATTAATTAATTAATATTAAAAGTGATCAAATTCTTTTGGATTTTTGGAAGGGAATATTTAAAGGAATCTACATAAGTAGAAATCTTAATTGACCCATGATTTATGTTTGGTTTGATATACATGGTGATGTATTTACAGGAGATAATAAATTCTAAAGATTATAGGATTCAAACCGTTATATATTATCTTCTTTAAATAAGATTGTAGTAACTAAATTTGTTAAATAAACCTATATATAGATTAAGTAATAATTCCTGGACCACTTCAACCTTCGAATTCATGGTCAAAATTTGTAATTTACCCTAGAAAAACATTAGCCTCGTCTTAGGACTACTTCAGCCTTGGATGTGCTTCATTCACATTCAATTAATATTTTATATTTTAATTTTAAATCAAAAGCAATCAATACGTGAATAAATCAAATCTTTTTCTGACGACTAATTAACTTTTGGAAAAACGGTAAGTTTTATTTAAGAGATAAGGTTGAATATGTAAACCAAAAATTCGAGTAAAATATTGGATGCAAGCGTAGTTAATGTATTTGTTTTGGTCGGGGATAAAAATCTTCATCAGACTATCTATCGTTTGATAGAAAACTAAGTTAATCACACTTTTTACTTTTTCAAAAGGTCGACCGTGTTAATAAAAATATATGGGCTATTAATTCATTTTGAAAACGTAACTTGTGGTGTGTGTAGTAAAAAAGAAAGCTTGTCGATAACACATATATTTCATTCGTTTTTAAGTGAATATAATAAAAGTTTGTTTTTTAGTTTTCCATTTAAGATTTGTCTTACCTAATTAGTTGTGTGCCTCCTCTACTAAGGCGGAAGTGACGCCTGATGGTGGGATGTATGCAAATCTAACCACTACTTAATCGAGTAGAGAGACAGTTCTTGTGATGTGGCTTGCCGTACAAAAATGTTTATTTGAGAAAAAGAAATATTTGACATACGATTCCTGTAAGGTTGTCATAAAGTTTAACAAAAATCAAAATAAATTATCTAAATTAATATTACACTTGATATTATTTTTTTTGGTGAGAAATAGAGGGTCCTAGAATTTAACCATCAAAGAATATTTCCCATTCATGTAAACTAGTAAACTATAATGTGACTAAACAATATCATCAATTCAACAAAGAAAGGTTTGATGAGATTCAAAACAATATTGTGGATCAGTATATTGATTGCGTTTTATCGTGTATATATATTGACCGTAAAACAACCACCATATTTACTAAAATGCCAAATATAACATATACGAGTGTGTTATAATGAACCACTTCAAGCATATGTTAGTTGTTCTATGAATACAATGAAAACATGTGTACCTTCTTTGCACTTATTATAATAGATAATTTTCACTTGAATCACAATCGTTATTTTGAAAACATTCGTATCCGGTCCTAACAACATGTAGACGTGTGTACGATGTCCTACGCCAATAATTTTGGTTTGACATACGACCCAAACTACAAAGAAATATGAACTCAGTCAAATTATCCAAACCGACTATACCAATTTTAGCTTCTTTAGGCGAAGGTTTGTATTTTTCTTTCCGTTTAAAGACACGTACAAGCACTTATCTATCCAAACTGTAAAAGAGAGAAAAAAAATGGACATGAGATACGAGAACATGTTTCCCACAAAATGAAAACTATCCAGAAACTATTATACTATATTCAAAATTTTCTAATATATATTAGAACTTTTGATTATATATTGATATGTATGGTGCGGTTCAGCGAAAATTGTTGTTTCTGGTAACCAAACCAAATTACCTCGCGTGAGTACTATCACCCCGGCCAAATTGCCTCGGTTTGAGGTTGTATATTCAACCAAATCAAGCACCCTAACTACATTGAACAATCTTAATTGGAATAAATGGTTATTTCTATGATGTTATGAACATCGTACAATTTAAGTTTCCGGTATGTTTTGTGAAAATTAGTTTGTTTGTCCATAAAGGTTTAACATGTTACGAACAAGTTCAACGGTAACTTATTTTGTGTTATGTCGTCAAAAATTATCAACGGCAAACACTTGGAATGAGAACTTTGAGTTCTGAAGAGTTTCTATAAAATAGAAATTGATTCTTTCAAATAAAAGAGTTCAAACATTTTAACAAAATAGTCGAAATGATTTTGAAATATGTAAGGGATCAATTGAAGAAAATGGAAAAATATTGACACGCTTTGGAAAAGCATAAAATATCATTTTATTTGCAAGTCTTTTGGGGGACAAAAAAAAGAGTCTCTATTTTGTGGGGAAAAATTGAGCTGGTTGTGTTTGGAATGTCAGAACTAGACGTATTCCGGATGTTTGCAAGTCTCTGATTTAAAGTTGTATCCATACTCGATCTTGACGTCCACAAGTCTTTGATTAAGACGTTAGCATCTCACAAAATAAGATTATACGATATGAAGTACTACACTATTTCAGGGTTAACCTTTGGAAAAATCGAAGTCCATACATATAAACAGAACGGATCTAGACGTCCACAAGATAGTTACATAATTTTATAATTTCCTCGGTAATAAAATAACATTCAAGACAGACAAATTGGTAATTTAATGCGGTGTTAAATGCTAAAGTTAAGGTCATCATTTCGAATCTTCAGAGGGTCACTCCATTGTGAACGTGCCACACCCTCCAACCAGAAAGGGGGAACTAATTCCATTTTAGGTCGAGGTGACATTTTGCTAAAACGTTGTGAAATAGTAACACCATGATATACCAATAAATGCAACATTTGAACTATTTATTACACCACATCGGGATTTGAAATATTGAAGAGAGTCATAAGAAGAGGACTTGAGCACAAGAAACCTCATATGAAAGAATTAAACAATATATGGTCGAATAAAATACATGTGTCTGTATATGTTTTGGCTAATACACAAGGGTAAAATTCGAACTAAAGAATTTTTGGGACAGCTGGGGAAGCTCCAAGGAACTAATACTTGTTGCTCTTGAGAAAATTGAGTAGGAGTTGATTCACCTTCTCAGGGAATTGTTCATGAACAAAATGAGAACCTTCCGGCAAGTACATGATTTCGAGGTTGGGTACGTATCTCTTGATCCCACTCTTCAAGTATTCCTCCATTCCAGGGAAGCTGAAAAAGAAATCTTTTTCGCCGGTGATAAAGAGTGCTGGAGCTTTAACTATCGGTGCATTCGGGTCATGGTTTGGAGGTTCAACTCTTTCCAATAGTGACCTGCAACGATTAACAAATTTGATGAAAACATTGAACCAAAGATGCAAAAATTAGAGCTAAAAGAACCTCACCTTGCTATCAGGTTAGTTCTCAAATATTAAAAGTAGGGGGCATTTTGATTACCATCGTTTGACGAGAAATAAACTATAAGAACTGAAATCATTCGGACTAACTTTTCGACTTCAAAGGTTAAAACAATATCCCTCAACATGAAAATTTAAATGTTGGGCACATTGCTAATGTATCAAAACTTCAACCTTGTGGAATTTTGCGTACAAGAAGTCCATGAATTTTATAAAATAACATTTTTGTCGTAGTTTCGACATTTAATGATATTTCAATCATTGTTTTGAATAAAATTGTTGTAAAGAAAAATGCATTACAGTGGAACATGACAGGTTGGATAAATTACCTGTAAGGAACTTGGAGTGCCGTAAGAAATCCAGACTTTTCGTACGAAGCTGCATAGGTCTCAAGATCTTCCTCCGTGAACCAAGAGGGTAGGGGAGCCGATTGTTCCACCAAATCCATTATCTCCTGGTTTTCACTGGCGATGGGCACTTCACTTCTAGAGAACAAAATGTAGATCTTTCTCACCACTGTTTTAGCATCAAATCGGCCGAAATCAGCTTCAGCTCTTCCAGGTTCCTATAAAATAAGGTTTTGTTATACTGAATGAATTGCATTGGAGATTTATGATAAATTTAATGATGGAATCAAAAATTATTTCGCATATACTTATACTATCTAAAATATAAGTTCCTCTCACCAAAAACGAGTACAACATAAAGGATGCACATTTAGAATTGGAAATGTGAGGAATGGTGTGTATAGTACCTGCCATCTTCGCATGTAGAAACCTTCAGGGAGGGTTTGAAGTTGTTGCAAAGCCTCAGGAGGCATATATGGGATGCCAAGTGTTATGATTCCTGCAAGTTTCTCAGGGAAGAAAAGGGCAAATATATAGCCGACCATTGCTCCAAAATCTTTACCAATCACGAACACCTTAGATATGGAGAGAGAATCTAGGATGGTGGCCGTATCTGCGACCAAATCAGCGAATGACGTCTTCTCGGGTTCTGCAGGAATGTCGGATAGTCCGTATCCTCTGTAATCCGGTGCAACGACTCTGAAACCGGCGTTTGCTACTGCAATCATCTGATGGCGCCAAGTGTAGGATATCTCGGGAAATCCGTGAAAGAAAAGCACTGCCGGTGATGATTCCGACCCAATCTCCGCTACGTGGAGTTTCAGCCCGTCGACTTGGACGTAATTGTGCTTAATATGATCCATTTTTTGACAATGAGGTTGGAAATTGAATGAAGATGGTATGTATGTGTTTTCAATGCAAAGGTGATGGTTTGAGTTTTTGGTTGTGCGATTGTGGCTTTTATATGGTGTTTCTTGAGCCACCATTATTGAGACATTTTCAACATATTAATTTTTGGTGTTAATCATGTTTGACGGCTTAGGCACCTGCAAGTAGATTTCCTTAAAGTAGTGCAACATGGAACAGCAAAACAAGATTTAACAATTATTTATGATTTTGGAAGTTCACATAGCTCCTGGTTTGAAATCTTCATCCGATTAATTAATTAATATTAAAAGTGATCAAATTCTTTTGGATTTTTGGAAGGGAATATTTAAAGGAATCTACATAAGTAGAAATCTTAATTGACCCATGATTTATGTTTGGTTTGATATACATGGTGATGTATTTACAGGAGATAATAAATTCTAAAGATTATAGGATTCAAACCGTTATATATTATCTTCTTTAAATAAGATTGTAGTAACTAAATTTGTTAAATAAACCTATATATAGATTAAGTAATAATTCCTGGACCACTTCAACCTTCGAATTCATGGTCAAAATTTGTAATTTACCCTAGAAAAACATTAGCCTCGTCTTAGGACTACTTCAGCCTTGGATGTGCTTCATTCACATTCAATTAATATTTTATATTTTAATTTTAAATCAAAAGCAATCAATACGTGAATAAATCAAATCTTTTTCTGACGACTAATTAACTTTTGGAAAAACGGTAAGTTTTATTTAAGAGATAAGGTTGAATATGTAAACCAAAAATTCGAGTAAAATATTGGATGCAAGCGTAGTTAATGTATTTGTTTTGGTCGGGGATAAAAATCTTCATCAGACTATCTATCGTTTGATAGAAAACTAAGTTAATCACACTTTTTACTTTTTCAAAAGGTCGACCGTGTTAATAAAAATATATGGGCTATTAATTCATTTTGAAAACGTAACTTGTGGTGTGTGTAGTAAAAAAGAAAGCTTGTCGATAACACATATATTTCATTCGTTTTTAAGTGAATATAATAAAAGTTTGTTTTTTAGTTTTCCATTTAAGATTTGTCTTACCTAATTAGTTGTGTGCCTCCTCTACTAAGGCGGAAGTGACGCCTGATGGTGGGATGTATGCAAATCTAACCACTACTTAATCGAGTAGAGAGACAGTTCTTGTGATGTGGCTTGCCGTACAAAAATGTTTATTTGAGAAAAAGAAATATTTGACATACGATTCCTGTAAGGTTGTCATAAAGTTTAACAAAAATCAAAATAAATTATCTAAATTAATATTACACTTGATATTATTTTTTTTGGTGAGAAATAGAGGGTCCTAGAATTTAACCATCAAAGAATATTTCCCATTCATGTAAACTAGTAAACTATAATGTGACTAAACAATATCATCAATTCAACAAAGAAAGGTTTGATGAGATTCAAAACAATATTGTGGATCAGTATATTGATTGCGTTTTATCGTGTATATATATTGACCGTAAAACAACCACCATATTTACTAAAATGCCAAATATAACATATACGAGTGTGTTATAATGAACCACTTCAAGCATATGTTAGTTGTTCTATGAATACAATGAAAACATGTGTACCTTCTTTGCACTTATTATAATAGATAATTTTCACTTGAATCACAATCGTTATTTTGAAAACATTCGTATCCGGTCCTAACAACATGTAGACGTGTGTACGATGTCCTACGCCAATAATTTTGGTTTGACATACGACCCAAACTACAAAGAAATATGAACTCAGTCAAATTATCCAAACCGACTATACCAATTTTAGCTTCTTTAGGCGAAGGTTTGTATTTTTCTTTCCGTTTAAAGACACGTACAAGCACTTATCTATCCAAACTGTAAAAGAGAGAAAAAAAATGGACATGAGATACGAGAACATGTTTCCCACAAAATGAAAACTATCCAGAAACTATTATACTATATTCAAAATTTTCTAATATATATTAGAACTTTTGATTATATATTGATATGTATGGTGCGGTTCAGCGAAAATTGTTGTTTCTGGTAACCAAACCAAATTACCTCGCGTGAGTACTATCACCCCGGCCAAATTGCCTCGGTTTGAGGTTGTATATTCAACCAAATCAAGCACCCTAACTACATTGAACAATCTTAATTGGAATAAATGGTTATTTCTATGATGTTATGAACATCGTACAATTTAAGTTTCCGGTATGTTTTGTGAAAATTAGTTTGTTTGTCCATAAAGGTTTAACATGTTACGAACAAGTTCAACGGTAACTTATTTTGTGTTATGTCGTCAAAAATTATCAACGGCAAACACTTGGAATGAGAACTTTGAGTTCTGAAGAGTTTCTATAAAATAGAAATTGATTCTTTCAAATAAAAGAGTTCAAACATTTTAACAAAATAGTCGAAATGATTTTGAAATATGTAAGGGATCAATTGAAGAAAATGGAAAAATATTGACACGCTTTGGAAAAGCATAAAATATCATTTTATTTGCAAGTCTTTTGGGGGACAAAAAAAAGAGTCTCTATTTTGTGGGGAAAAATTGAGCTGGTTGTGTTTGGAATGTCAGAACTAGACGTATTCCGGATGTTTGCAAGTCTCTGATTTAAAGTTGTATCCATACTCGATCTTGACGTCCACAGGTCTTTGATTAAGACGTTAGCATCTCACAAAATAAGATTATACGATATGAAGTACTACACTATTTCAGGGTTAACCTTTGGAAAAATCGAAGTCCATACATATAAACAGAACGGATCTAGACGTCCACAAGATAGTTACATAATTTTATAATTTCCTCGGTAATAAAATAACATTCAAGACAGACAAATTGGTAATTTAATGCGGTGTTAAATGCTAAAGTTAAGGTCATCATTTCGAATCTTCAGAGGGTCACTCCATTGTGAACGTGCCACACCCTCCAACCAGAAAGGGGGAACTAATTCCATTTTAGGTCGAGGTGACATTTTGCTAAAACGTTGTGAAATAGTAACACCATGATATACCAATAAATGCAACATTTGAACTATTTATTACACCACATCGGGATTTGAAATATTGAAGAGAGTCATAAGAAGAGGACTTGAGCACAAGAAACCTCATATGAAAGAATTAAACAATATATGGTCGAATAAAATACATGTGTCTGTATATGTTTTGGCTAATACACAAGGGTAAAATTCGAACTAAAGAATTTTTGGGACAGCTGGGGAAGCTCCAAGGAACTAATACTTGTTGCTCTTGAGAAAATTGAGTAGGAGTTGATTCACCTTCTCAGGGAATTGTTCATGAACAAAATGAGAACCTTCCGGCAAGTACATGATTTCGAGGTTGGGTACGTATCTCTTGATCCCACTCTTCAAGTATTCCTCCATTCCAGGGAAGCTGAAAAAGAAATCTTTTTCGCCGGTGATAAAGAGTGCTGGAGCTTTAACTATCGGTGCATTCGGGTCATGGTTTGGAGGTTCAACTCTTTCCAATAGTGACCTGCAACGATTAACAAATTTGATGAAAACATTGAACCAAAGATGCAAAAATTAGAGCTAAAAGAACCTCACCTTGCTATCAGGTTAGTTCTCAAATATTAAAAGTAGGGGGCATTTTGATTACCATCGTTTGACGAGAAATAAACTATAAGAACTGAAATCATTCGGACTAACTTTTCGACTTCAAAGGTTAAAACAATATCCCTCAACATGAAAATTTAAATGTTGGGCACATTGCTAATGTATCAAAACTTCAACCTTGTGGAATTTTGCGTACAAGAAGTCCATGAATTTTATAAAATAACATTTTTGTCGTAGTTTCGACATTTAATGATATTTCAATCATTGTTTTGAATAAAATTGTTGTAAAGAAAAATGCATTACAGTGGAACATGACAGGTTGGATAAATTACCTGTAAGGAACTTGGAGTGCCGTAAGAAATCCAGACTTTTCGTACGAAGCTGCATAGGTCTCAAGATCTTCCTCCGTGAACCAAGAGGGTAGGGGAGCCGATTGTTCCACCAAATCCATTATCTCCTGGTTTTCACTGGCGATGGGCACTTCACTTCTAGAGAACAAAATGTAGATCTTTCTCACCACTGTTTTAGCATCAAATCGGCCGAAATCAGCTTCAGCTCTTCCAGGTTCCTATAAAATAAGGTTTTGTTATACTGAATGAATTGCATTGGAGATTTATGATAAATTTAATGATGGAATCAAAAATTATTTCGCATATACTTATACTATCTAAAATATAAGTTCCTCTCACCAAAAACGAGTACAACATAAAGGATGCACATTTAGAATTGGAAATGTGAGGAATGGTGTGTATAGTACCTGCCATCTTCGCATGTAGAAACCTTCAGGGAGGGTTTGAAGTTGTTGCAAAGCCTCAGGAGGCATATATGGGATGCCAAGTGTTATGATTCCTGCAAGTTTCTCAGGGAAGAAAAGGGCAAATATATAGCCGACCATTGCTCCAAAATCTTTACCAATCACGAACACCTTAGATATGGAGAGAGAATCTAGGATGGTGGCCGTATCTGCGACCAAATCAGCGAATGACGTCTTCTCGGGTTCTGCAGGAATGTCGGATAGTCCGTATCCTCTGTAATCCGGTGCAACGACTCTGAAACCGGCGTTTGCTACTGCAATCATCTGATGGCGCCAAGTGTAGGATATCTCGGGAAATCCGTGAAAGAAAAGCACTGCCGGTGATGATTCCGACCCAATCTCCGCTACGTGGAGTTTCAGCCCGTCGACTTGGACGTAATTGTGCTTAATATGATCCATTTTTTGACAATGAGGTTGGAAATTGAATGAAGATGGTATGTATGTGTTTTCAATGCAAAGGTGATGGTTTGAGTTTTTGGTTGTGCGATTGTGGCTTTTATATGGTGTTTCTTGAGCCACCATTATTGAGACATTTTCAACATATTAATTTTTGGTGTTAATCATGTTTGACGGCTTAGGCACCTGCAAGTAGATTTCCTTAAAGTAGTGCAACATGGAACAGCAAAACAAGATTTAACAATTATTTATGATTTTGGAAGTTCACATAGCTCCTGGTTTGAAATCTTCATCCGATTAATTAATTAATATTAAAAGTGATCAAATTCTTTTGGATTTTTGGAAGGGAATATTTAAAGGAATCTACATAAGTAGAAATCTTAATTGACCCATGATTTATGTTTGGTTTGATATACATGGTGATGTATTTACAGGAGATAATAAATTCTAAAGATTATAGGATTCAAACCGTTATATATTATCTTCTTTAAATAAGATTGTAGTAACTAAATTTGTTAAATAAACCTATATATAGATTAAGTAATAATTCCTGGACCACTTCAACCTTCGAATTCATGGTCAAAATTTGTAATTTACCCTAGAAAAACATTAGCCTCGTCTTAGGACTACTTCAGCCTTGGATGTGCTTCATTCACATTCAATTAATATTTTATATTTTAATTTTAAATCAAAAGCAATCAATACGTGAATAAATCAAATCTTTTTCTGACGACTAATTAACTTTTGGAAAAACGGTAAGTTTTATTTAAGAGATAAGGTTGAATATGTAAACCAAAAATTCGAGTAAAATATTGGATGCAAGCGTAGTTAATGTATTTGTTTTGGTCGGGGATAAAAATCTTCATCAGACTATCTATCGTTTGATAGAAAACTAAGTTAATCACACTTTTTACTTTTTCAAAAGGTCGACCGTGTTAATAAAAATATATGGGCTATTAATTCATTTTGAAAACGTAACTTGTGGTGTGTGTAGTAAAAAAGAAAGCTTGTCGATAACACATATATTTCATTCGTTTTTAAGTGAATATAATAAAAGTTTGTTTTTTAGTTTTCCATTTAAGATTTGTCTTACCTAATTAGTTGTGTGCCTCCTCTACTAAGGCGGAAGTGACGCCTGATGGTGGGATGTATGCAAATCTAACCACTACTTAATCGAGTAGAGAGACAGTTCTTGTGATGTGGCTTGCCGTACAAAAATGTTTATTTGAGAAAAAGAAATATTTGACATACGATTCCTGTAAGGTTGTCATAAAGTTTAACAAAAATCAAAATAAATTATCTAAATTAATATTACACTTGATATTATTTTTTTTGGTGAGAAATAGAGGGTCCTAGAATTTAACCATCAAAGAATATTTCCCATTCATGTAAACTAGTAAACTATAATGTGACTAAACAATATCATCAATTCAACAAAGAAAGGTTTGATGAGATTCAAAACAATATTGTGGATCAGTATATTGATTGCGTTTTATCGTGTATATATATTGACCGTAAAACAACCACCATATTTACTAAAATGCCAAATATAACATATACGAGTGTGTTATAATGAACCACTTCAAGCATATGTTAGTTGTTCTATGAATACAATGAAAACATGTGTACCTTCTTTGCACTTATTATAATAGATAATTTTCACTTGAATCACAATCGTTATTTTGAAAACATTCGTATCCGGTCCTAACAACATGTAGACGTGTGTACGATGTCCTACGCCAATAATTTTGGTTTGACATACGACCCAAACTACAAAGAAATATGAACTCAGTCAAATTATCCAAACCGACTATACCAATTTTAGCTTCTTTAGGCGAAGGTTTGTATTTTTCTTTCCGTTTAAAGACACGTACAAGCACTTATCTATCCAAACTGTAAAAGAGAGAAAAAAAATGGACATGAGATACGAGAACATGTTTCCCACAAAATGAAAACTATCCAGAAACTATTATACTATATTCAAAATTTTCTAATATATATTAGAACTTTTGATTATATATTGATATGTATGGTGCGGTTCAGCGAAAATTGTTGTTTCTGGTAACCAAACCAAATTACCTCGCGTGAGTACTATCACCCCGGCCAAATTGCCTCGGTTTGAGGTTGTATATTCAACCAAATCAAGCACCCTAACTACATTGAACAATCTTAATTGGAATAAATGGTTATTTCTATGATGTTATGAACATCGTACAATTTAAGTTTCCGGTATGTTTTGTGAAAATTAGTTTGTTTGTCCATAAAGGTTTAACATGTTACGAACAAGTTCAACGGTAACTTATTTTGTGTTATGTCGTCAAAAATTATCAACGGCAAACACTTGGAATGAGAACTTTGAGTTCTGAAGAGTTTCTATAAAATAGAAATTGATTCTTTCAAATAAAAGAGTTCAAACATTTTAACAAAATAGTCGAAATGATTTTGAAATATGTAAGGGATCAATTGAAGAAAATGGAAAAATATTGACACGCTTTGGAAAAGCATAAAATATCATTTTATTTGCAAGTCTTTTGGGGGACAAAAAAAAGAGTCTCTATTTTGTGGGGAAAAATTGAGCTGGTTGTGTTTCGAATGTCAGAACTAGACGTATTCCGGATGTTTGCAAGTCTCTGATTTAAAGTTGTATCCATACTCGATCTTGACGTCCACAGGTCTTTGATTAAGACGTTAGCATCTCACAAAATAAGATTATACGATATGAAGTACTACACTATTTCAGGGTTAACCTTTGGAAAAATCGAAGTCCATACATATAAACAGAACGGATCTAGACGTCCACAAGATAGTTACATAATTTTATAATTTCCTCGGTAATAAAATAACATTCAAGACAGACAAATTGGTAATTTAATGCGGTGTTAAATGCTAAAGTTAAGGTCATCATTTTGAATCTTCAGAGGGTCACTCCATTGTGAACGTGCCACACCCTCCAACCAGAAAGGGGGAACTAATTCCATTTTAGGTCGAGGTGACATTTTGCTAAAACGTTGTGAAATAGTAACACCATGATATACCAATAAATGCAACATTTGAACTATTTATTACACCACATCGGGATTTGAAATATTGAAGAGAGTCATAAGAAGAGGACTTGAGCACAAGAAACCTCATATGAAAGAATTAAACAATATATGGTCGAATAAAATACATGTGTCTGTATATGTTTTGGCTAATACACAAGGGTAAAATTCGAACTAAAGAATTTTTGGGACAGCTGGGGAAGCTCCAAGGAACTAATACTTGTTGCTCTTGAGAAAATTGAGTAGGAGTTGATTCACCTTCTCAGGGAATTGTTCATGAACAAAATGAGAACCTTCCGGCAAGTACATGATTTCGAGGTTGGGTACGTATCTCTTGATCCCACTCTTCAAGTATTCCTCCATTCCAGGGAAGCTGAAAAAGAAATCTTTTTCGCCGGTGATAAAGAGTGCTGGAGCTTTAACTATCGGTGCATTCGGGTCATGGTTTGGAGGTTCAACTCTTTCCAATAGTGACCTGCAACGATTAACAAATTTGATGAAAACATTGAACCAAAGATGCAAAAATTAGAGCTAAAAGAACCTCACCTTGCTATCAGGTTAGTTCTCAAATATTAAAAGTAGGGGGCATTTTGATTACCATCGTTTGACGAGAAATAAACTATAAGAACTGAAATCATTCGGACTAACTTTTCGACTTCAAAGGTTAAAACAATATCCCTCAACATGAAAATTTAAATGTTGGGCACATTGCTAATGTATCAAAACTTCAACCTTGTGGAATTTTGCGTACAAGAAGTCCATGAATTTTATAAAATAACATTTTTGTCGTAGTTTCGACATTTAATGATATTTCAATCATTGTTTTGAATAAAATTGTTGTAAAGAAAAATGCATTACAGTGGAACATGACAGGTTGGATAAATTACCTGTAAGGAACTTGGAGTGCCGTAAGAAATCCAGACTTTTCGTACGAAGCTGCATAGGTCTCAAGATCTTCCTCCGTGAACCAAGAGGGTAGGGGAGCCGATTGTTCCACCAAATCCATTATCTCCTGGTTTTCACTGGCGATGGGCACTTCACTTCTAGAGAACAAAATGTAGATCTTTCTCACCACTGTTTTAGCATCAAATCGGCCGAAATCAGCTTCAGCTCTTCCAGGTTCCTATAAAATAAGGTTTTGTTATACTGAATGAATTGCATTGGAGATTTATGATAAATTTAATGATGGAATCAAAAATTATTTCGCATATACTTATACTATCTAAAATATAAGTTCCTCTCACCAAAAACGAGTACAACATAAAGGATGCACATTTAGAATTGGAAATGTGAGGAATGGTGTGTATAGTACCTGCCATCTTCGCATGTAGAAACCTTCAGGGAGGGTTTGAAGTTGTTGCAAAGCCTCAGGAGGCATATATGGGATGCCAAGTGTTATGATTCCTGCAAGTTTCTCAGGGAAGAAAAGGGCAAATATATAGCCGACCATTGCTCCAAAATCTTTACCAATCACGAACACCTTAGATATGGAGAGAGAATCTAGGATGGTGGCCGTATCTGCGACCAAATCAGCGAATGACGTCTTCTCGGGTTCTGCAGGAATGTCGGATAGTCCGTATCCTCTGTAATCCGGTGCAACGACTCTGAAACCGGCGTTTGCTACTGCAATCATCTGATGGCGCCAAGTGTAGGATATCTCGGGAAATCCGTGAAAGAAAAGCACTGCCGGTGATGATTCCGACCCAATCTCCGCTACGTGGAGTTTCAGCCCGTCGACTTGGACGTAATTGTGCTTAATATGATCCATTTTTTGACAATGAGGTTGGAAATTGAATGAAGATGGTATGTATGTGTTTTCAATGCAAAGGTGATGGTTTGAGTTTTTGGTTGTGCGATTGTGGCTTTTATATGGTGTTTCTTGAGCCACCATTATTGAGACATTTTCAACATATTAATTTTTGGTGTTAATCATGTTTGACGGCTTAGGCACCTGCAAGTAGATTTCCTTAAAGTAGTGCAACATGGAACAGCAAAACAAGATTTAACAATTATTTATGATTTTGGAAGTTCACATAGCTCCTGGTTTGAAATCTTCATCCGATTAATTAATTAATATTAAAAGTGATCAAATTCTTTTGGATTTTTGGAAGGGAATATTTAAAGGAATCTACATAAGTAGAAATCTTAATTGACCCATGATTTATGTTTGGTTTGATATACATGGTGATGTATTTACAGGAGATAATAAATTCTAAAGATTATAGGATTCAAACCGTTATATATTATCTTCTTTAAATAAGATTGTAGTAACTAAATTTGTTAAATAAACCTATATATAGATTAAGTAATAATTCCTGGACCACTTCAACCTTCGAATTCATGGTCAAAATTTGTAATTTACCCTAGAAAAACATTAGCCTCGTCTTAGGACTACTTCAGCCTTGGATGTGCTTCATTCACATTCAATTAATATTTTATATTTTAATTTTAAATCAAAAGCAATCAATACGTGAATAAATCAAATCTTTTTCTGACGACTAATTAACTTTTGGAAAAACGGTAAGTTTTATTTAAGAGATAAGGTTGAATATGTAAACCAAAAATTCGAGTAAAATATTGGATGCAAGCGTAGTTAATGTATTTGTTTTGGTCGGGGATAAAAATCTTCATCAGACTATCTATCGTTTGATAGAAAACTAAGTTAATCACACTTTTTACTTTTTCAAAAGGTCGACCGTGTTAATAAAAATATATGGGCTATTAATTCATTTTGAAAACGTAACTTGTGGTGTGTGTAGTAAAAAAGAAAGCTTGTCGATAACACATATATTTCATTCGTTTTTAAGTGAATATAATAAAAGTTTGTTTTTTAGTTTTCCATTTAAGATTTGTCTTACCTAATTAGTTGTGTGCCTCCTCTACTAAGGCGGAAGTGACGCCTGATGGTGGGATGTATGCAAATCTAACCACTACTTAATCGAGTAGAGAGACAGTTCTTGTGATGTGGCTTGCCGTACAAAAATGTTTATTTGAGAAAAAGAAATATTTGACATACGATTCCTGTAAGGTTGTCATAAAGTTTAACAAAAATCAAAATAAATTATCTAAATTAATATTACACTTGATATTATTTTTTTTGGTGAGAAATAGAGGGTCCTAGAATTTAACCATCAAAGAATATTTCCCATTCATGTAAACTAGTAAACTATAATGTGACTAAACAATATCATCAATTCAACAAAGAAAGGTTTGATGAGATTCAAAACAATATTGTGGATCAGTATATTGATTGCGTTTTATCGTGTATATATATTGACCGTAAAACAACCACCATATTTACTAAAATGCCAAATATAACATATACGAGTGTGTTATAATGAACCACTTCAAGCATATGTTAGTTGTTCTATGAATACAATGAAAACATGTGTACCTTCTTTGCACTTATTATAATAGATAATTTTCACTTGAATCACAATCGTTATTTTGAAAACATTCGTATCCGGTCCTAACAACATGTAGACGTGTGTACGATGTCCTACGCCAATAATTTTGGTTTGACATACGACCCAAACTACAAAGAAATATGAACTCAGTCAAATTATCCAAACCGACTATACCAATTTTAGCTTCTTTAGGCGAAGGTTTGTATTTTTCTTTCCGTTTAAAGACACGTACAAGCACTTATCTATCCAAACTGTAAAAGAGAGAAAAAAAATGGACATGAGATACGAGAACATGTTTCCCACAAAATGAAAACTATCCAGAAACTATTATACTATATTCAAAATTTTCTAATATATATTAGAACTTTTGATTATATATTGATATGTATGGTGCGGTTCAGCGAAAATTGTTGTTTCTGGTAACCAAACCAAATTACCTCGCGTGAGTACTATCACCCCGGCCAAATTGCCTCGGTTTGAGGTTGTATATTCAACCAAATCAAGCACCCTAACTACATTGAACAATCTTAATTGGAATAAATGGTTATTTCTATGATGTTATGAACATCGTACAATTTAAGTTTCCGGTATGTTTTGTGAAAATTAGTTTGTTTGTCCATAAAGGTTTAACATGTTACGAACAAGTTCAACGGTAACTTATTTTGTGTTATGTCGTCAAAAATTATCAACGGCAAACACTTGGAATGAGAACTTTGAGTTCTGAAGAGTTTCTATAAAATAGAAATTGATTCTTTCAAATAAAAGAGTTCAAACATTTTAACAAAATAGTCGAAATGATTTTGAAATATGTAAGGGATCAATTGAAGAAAATGGAAAAATATTGACACGCTTTGGAAAAGCATAAAATATCATTTTATTTGCAAGTCTTTTGGGGGACAAAAAAAAGAGTCTCTATTTTGTGGGGAAAAATTGAGCTGGTTGTGTTTCGAATGTCAGAACTAGACGTATTCCGGATGTTTGCAAGTCTCTGATTTAAAGTTGTATCCATACTCGATCTTGACGTCCACAGGTCTTTGATTAAGACGTTAGCATCTCACAAAATAAGATTATACGATATGAAGTACTACACTATTTCAGGGTTAACCTTTGGAAAAATCGAAGTCCATACATATAAACAGAACGGATCTAGACGTCCACAAGATAGTTACATAATTTTATAATTTCCTCGGTAATAAAATAACATTCAAGACAGACAAATTGGTAATTTAATGCGGTGTTAAATGCTAAAGTTAAGGTCATCATTTTGAATCTTCAGAGGGTCACTCCATTGTGAACGTGCCACACCCTCCAACCAGAAAGGGGGAACTAATTCCATTTTAGGTCGAGGTGACATTTTGCTAAAACGTTGTGAAATAGTAACACCATGATATACCAATAAATGCAACATTTGAACTATTTATTACACCACATCGGGATTTGAAATATTGAAGAGAGTCATAAGAAGAGGACTTGAGCACAAGAAACCTCATATGAAAGAATTAAACAATATATGGTCGAATAAAATACATGTGTCTGTATATGTTTTGGCTAATACACAAGGGTAAAATTCGAACTAAAGAATTTTTGGGACAGCTGGGGAAGCTCCAAGGAACTAATACTTGTTGCTCTTGAGAAAATTGAGTAGGAGTTGATTCACCTTCTCAGGGAATTGTTCATGAACAAAATGAGAACCTTCCGGCAAGTACATGATTTCGAGGTTGGGTACGTATCTCTTGATCCCACTCTTCAAGTATTCCTCCATTCCAGGGAAGCTGAAAAAGAAATCTTTTTCGCCGGTGATAAAGAGTGCTGGAGCTTTAACTATCGGTGCATTCGGGTCATGGTTTGGAGGTTCAACTCTTTCCAATAGTGACCTGCAACGATTAACAAATTTGATGAAAACATTGAACCAAAGATGCAAAAATTAGAGCTAAAAGAACCTCACCTTGCTATCAGGTTAGTTCTCAAATATTAAAAGTAGGGGGCATTTTGATTACCATCGTTTGACGAGAAATAAACTATAAGAACTGAAATCATTCGGACTAACTTTTCGACTTCAAAGGTTAAAACAATATCCCTCAACATGAAAATTTAAATGTTGGGCACATTGCTAATGTATCAAAACTTCAACCTTGTGGAATTTTGCGTACAAGAAGTCCATGAATTTTATAAAATAACATTTTGGCGTAGTTTCGACATTTAATGATATTTCAATCATTGTTTTGAATAAAATTGTTGTAAAGAAAAATGCATTACAGTGGAACATGACAGGTTGGATAAATTACCTGTAAGGAACTTGGAGTGCCGTAAGAAATCCAGACTTTTCGTACGAAGCTGCATAGGTCTCAAGATCTTCCTCCGTGAACCAAGAGGGTAGGGGAGCCGATTGTTCCACCAAATCCATTATCTCCTGGTTTTCACTGGCGATGGGCACTTCACTTCTAGAGAACAAAATGTAGATCTTTCTCACCACTGTTTTAGCATCAAATCGGCCGAAATCAGCTTCAGCTCTTCCAGGTTCCTATAAAATAAGGTTTTGTTATACTGAATGAATTGCATTGGAGATTTATGATAAATTTAATGATGGAATCAAAAATTATTTCGCATATACTTATACTATCTAAAATATAAGTTCCTCTCACCAAAAACGAGTACAACATAAAGGATGCACATTTAGAATTGGAAATGTGAGGAATGGTGTGTATAGTACCTGCCATCTTCGCATGTAGAAACCTTCAGGGAGGGTTTGAAGTTGTTGCAAAGCCTCAGGAGGCATATATGGGATGCCAAGTGTTATGATTCCTGCAAGTTTCTCAGGGAAGAAAAGGGCAAATATATAGCCGACCATTGCTCCAAAATCTTTACCAATCACGAACACCTTAGATATGGAGAGAGAATCTAGGATGGTGGCCGTATCTGCGACCAAATCAGCGAATGACGTCTTCTCGGGTTCTGCAGGAATGTCGGATAGTCCGTATCCTCTGTAATCCGGTGCAACGACTCTGAAACCGGCGTTTGCTACTGCAATCATCTGATGGCGCCAAGTGTAGGATATCTCGGGAAATCCGTGAAAGAAAAGCACTGCCGGTGATGATTCCGACCCAATCTCCGCTACGTGGAGTTTCAGCCCGTCGACTTGGACGTAATTGTGCTTAATATGATCCATTTTTTGACAATGAGGTTGGAAATTGAATGAAGATGGTATGTATGTGTTTTCAATGCAAAGGTGATGGTTTGAGTTTTTGGTTGTGCGATTGTGGCTTTTATATGGTGTTTCTTGAGCCACCATTATTGAGACATTTTCAACATATTAATTTTTGGTGTTAATCATGTTTGACGGCTTAGGCACCTGCAAGTAGATTTCCTTAAAGTAGTGCAACATGGAACAGCAAAACAAGATTTAACAATTATTTATGATTTTGGAAGTTCACATAGCTCCTGGTTTGAAATCTTCATCCGATTAATTAATTAATATTAAAAGTGATCAAATTCTTTTGGATTTTTGGAAGGGAATATTTAAAGGAATCTACATAAGTAGAAATCTTAATTGACCCATGATTTATGTTTGGTTTGATATACATGGTGATGTATTTACAGGAGATAATAAATTCTAAAGATTATAGGATTCAAACCGTTATATATTATCTTCTTTAAATAAGATTGTAGTAACTAAATTTGTTAAATAAACCTATATATAGATTAAGTAATAATTCCTGGACCACTTCAACCTTCGAATTCATGGTCAAAATTTGTAATTTACCCTAGAAAAACATTAGCCTCGTCTTAGGACTACTTCAGCCTTGGATGTGCTTCATTCACATTCAATTAATATTTTATATTTTAATTTTAAATCAAAAGCAATCAATACGTGAATAAATCAAATCTTTTTCTGACGACTAATTAACTTTTGGAAAAACGGTAAGTTTTATTTAAGAGATAAGGTTGAATATGTAAACCAAAAATTCGAGTAAAATATTGGATGCAAGCGTAGTTAATGTATTTGTTTTGGTCGGGGATAAAAATCTTCATCAGACTATCTATCGTTTGATAGAAAACTAAGTTAATCACACTTTTTACTTTTTCAAAAGGTCGACCGTGTTAATAAAAATATATGGGCTATTAATTCATTTTGAAAACGTAACTTGTGGTGTGTGTAGTAAAAAAGAAAGCTTGTCGATAACACATATATTTCATTCGTTTTTAAGTGAATATAATAAAAGTTTGTTTTTTAGTTTTCCATTTAAGATTTGTCTTACCTAATTAGTTGTGTGCCTCCTCTACTAAGGCGGAAGTGACGCCTGATGGTGGGATGTATGCAAATCTAACCACTACTTAATCGAGTAGAGAGACAGTTCTTGTGATGTGGCTTGCCGTACAAAAATGTTTATTTGAGAAAAAGAAATATTTGACATACGATTCCTGTAAGGTTGTCATAAAGTTTAACAAAAATCAAAATAAATTATCTAAATTAATATTACACTTGATATTATTTTTTTTGGTGAGAAATAGAGGGTCCTAGAATTTAACCATCAAAGAATATTTCCCATTCATGTAAACTAGTAAACTATAATGTGACTAAACAATATCATCAATTCAACAAAGAAAGGTTTGATGAGATTCAAAACAATATTGTGGATCAGTATATTGATTGCGTTTTATCGTGTATATATATTGACCGTAAAACAACCACCATATTTACTAAAATGCCAAATATAACATATACGAGTGTGTTATAATGAACCACTTCAAGCATATGTTAGTTGTTCTATGAATACAATGAAAACATGTGTACCTTCTTTGCACTTATTATAATAGATAATTTTCACTTGAATCACAATCGTTATTTTGAAAACATTCGTATCCGGTCCTAACAACATGTAGACGTGTGTACGATGTCCTACGCCAATAATTTTGGTTTGACATACGACCCAAACTACAAAGAAATATGAACTCAGTCAAATTATCCAAACCGACTATACCAATTTTAGCTTCTTTAGGCGAAGGTTTGTATTTTTCTTTCCGTTTAAAGACACGTACAAGCACTTATCTATCCAAACTGTAAAAGAGAGAAAAAAAATGGACATGAGATACGAGAACATGTTTCCCACAAAATGAAAACTATCCAGAAACTATTATACTATATTCAAAATTTTCTAATATATATTAGAACTTTTGATTATATATTGATATGTATGGTGCGGTTCAGCGAAAATTGTTGTTTCTGGTAACCAAACCAAATTACCTCGCGTGAGTACTATCACCCCGGCCAAATTGCCTCGGTTTGAGGTTGTATATTCAACCAAATCAAGCACCCTAACTACATTGAACAATCTTAATTGGAATAAATGGTTATTTCTATGATGTTATGAACATCGTACAATTTAAGTTTCCGGTATGTTTTGTGAAAATTAGTTTGTTTGTCCATAAAGGTTTAACATGTTACGAACAAGTTCAACGGTAACTTATTTTGTGTTATGTCGTCAAAAATTATCAACGGCAAACACTTGGAATGAGAACTTTGAGTTCTGAAGAGTTTCTATAAAATAGAAATTGATTCTTTCAAATAAAAGAGTTCAAACATTTTAACAAAATAGTCGAAATGATTTTGAAATATGTAAGGGATCAATTGAAGAAAATGGAAAAATATTGACACGCTTTGGAAAAGCATAAAATATCATTTTATTTGCAAGTCTTTTGGGGGACAAAAAAAAGAGTCTCTATTTTGTGGGGAAAAATTGAGCTGGTTGTGTTTGGAATGTCAGAACTAGACGTATTCCGGATGTTTGCAAGTCTCTGATTTAAAGTTGTATCCATACTCGATCTTGACGTCCACAAGTCTTTGATTAAGACGTTAGCATCTCACAAAATAAGATTATACGATATGAAGTACTACACTATTTCAGGGTTAACCTTTGGAAAAATCGAAGTCCATACATATAAACAGAACGGATCTAGACGTCCACAAGATAGTTACATAATTTTATAATTTCCTCGGTAATAAAATAACATTCAAGACAGACAAATTGGTAATTTAATGCGGTGTTAAATGCTAAAGTTAAGGTCATCATTTCGAATCTTCAGAGGGTCACTCCATTGTGAACGTGCCACACCCTCCAACCAGAAAGGGGGAACTAATTCCATTTTAGGTCGAGGTGACATTTTGCTAAAACGTTGTGAAATAGTAACACCATGATATACCAATAAATGCAACATTTGAACTATTTATTACACCACATCGGGATTTGAAATATTGAAGAGAGTCATAAGAAGAGGACTTGAGCACAAGAAACCTCATATGAAAGAATTAAACAATATATGGTCGAATAAAATACATGTGTCTGTATATGTTTTGGCTAATACACAAGGGTAAAATTCGAACTAAAGAATTTTTGGGACAGCTGGGGAAGCTCCAAGGAACTAATACTTGTTGCTCTTGAGAAAATTGAGTAGGAGTTGATTCACCTTCTCAGGGAATTGTTCATGAACAAAATGAGAACCTTCCGGCAAGTACATGATTTCGAGGTTGGGTACGTATCTCTTGATCCCACTCTTCAAGTATTCCTCCATTCCAGGGAAGCTGAAAAAGAAATCTTTTTCGCCGGTGATAAAGAGTGCTGGAGCTTTAACTATCGGTGCATTCGGGTCATGGTTTGGAGGTTCAACTCTTTCCAATAGTGACCTGCAACGATTAACAAATTTGATGAAAACATTGAACCAAAGATGCAAAAATTAGAGCTAAAAGAACCTCACCTTGCTATCAGGTTAGTTCTCAAATATTAAAAGTAGGGGGCATTTTGATTACCATCGTTTGACGAGAAATAAACTATAAGAACTGAAATCATTCGGACTAACTTTTCGACTTCAAAGGTTAAAACAATATCCCTCAACATGAAAATTTAAATGTTGGGCACATTGCTAATGTATCAAAACTTCAACCTTGTGGAATTTTGCGTACAAGAAGTCCATGAATTTTATAAAATAACATTTTTGTCGTAGTTTCGACATTTAATGATATTTCAATCATTGTTTTGAATAAAATTGTTGTAAAGAAAAATGCATTACAGTGGAACATGACAGGTTGGATAAATTACCTGTAAGGAACTTGGAGTGCCGTAAGAAATCCAGACTTTTCGTACGAAGCTGCATAGGTCTCAAGATCTTCCTCCGTGAACCAAGAGGGTAGGGGAGCCGATTGTTCCACCAAATCCATTATCTCCTGGTTTTCACTGGCGATGGGCACTTCACTTCTAGAGAACAAAATGTAGATCTTTCTCACCACTGTTTTAGCATCAAATCGGCCGAAATCAGCTTCAGCTCTTCCAGGTTCCTATAAAATAAGGTTTTGTTATACTGAATGAATTGCATTGGAGATTTATGATAAATTTAATGATGGAATCAAAAATTATTTCGCATATACTTATACTATCTAAAATATAAGTTCCTCTCACCAAAAACGAGTACAACATAAAGGATGCACATTTAGAATTGGAAATGTGAGGAATGGTGTGTATAGTACCTGCCATCTTCGCATGTAGAAACCTTCAGGGAGGGTTTGAAGTTGTTGCAAAGCCTCAGGAGGCATATATGGGATGCCAAGTGTTATGATTCCTGCAAGTTTCTCAGGGAAGAAAAGGGCAAATATATAGCCGACCATTGCTCCAAAATCTTTACCAATCACGAACACCTTAGATATGGAGAGAGAATCTAGGATGGTGGCCGTATCTGCGACCAAATCAGCGAATGACGTCTTCTCGGGTTCTGCAGGAATGTCGGATAGTCCGTATCCTCTGTAATCCGGTGCAACGACTCTGAAACCGGCGTTTGCTACTGCAATCATCTGATGGCGCCAAGTGTAGGATATCTCGGGAAATCCGTGAAAGAAAAGCACTGCCGGTGATGATTCCGACCCAATCTCCGCTACGTGGAGTTTCAGCCCGTCGACTTGGACGTAATTGTGCTTAATATGATCCATTTTTTGACAATGAGGTTGGAAATTGAATGAAGATGGTATGTATGTGTTTTCAATGCAAAGGTGATGGTTTGAGTTTTTGGTTGTGCGATTGTGGCTTTTATATGGTGTTTCTTGAGCCACCATTATTGAGACATTTTCAACATATTAATTTTTGGTGTTAATCATGTTTGACGGCTTAGGCACCTGCAAGTAGATTTCCTTAAAGTAGTGCAACATGGAACAGCAAAACAAGATTTAACAATTATTTATGATTTTGGAAGTTCACATAGCTCCTGGTTTGAAATCTTCATCCGATTAATTAATTAATATTAAAAGTGATCAAATTCTTTTGGATTTTTGGAAGGGAATATTTAAAGGAATCTACATAAGTAGAAATCTTAATTGACCCATGATTTATGTTTGGTTTGATATACATGGTGATGTATTTACAGGAGATAATAAATTCTAAAGATTATAGGATTCAAACCGTTATATATTATCTTCTTTAAATAAGATTGTAGTAACTAAATTTGTTAAATAAACCTATATATAGATTAAGTAATAATTCCTGGACCACTTCAACCTTCGAATTCATGGTCAAAATTTGTAATTTACCCTAGAAAAACATTAGCCTCGTCTTAGGACTACTTCAGCCTTGGATGTGCTTCATTCACATTCAATTAATATTTTATATTTTAATTTTAAATCAAAAGCAATCAATACGTGAATAAATCAAATCTTTTTCTGACGACTAATTAACTTTTGGAAAAACGGTAAGTTTTATTTAAGAGATAAGGTTGAATATGTAAACCAAAAATTCGAGTAAAATATTGGATGCAAGCGTAGTTAATGTATTTGTTTTGGTCGGGGATAAAAATCTTCATCAGACTATCTATCGTTTGATAGAAAACTAAGTTAATCACACTTTTTACTTTTTCAAAAGGTCGACCGTGTTAATAAAAATATATGGGCTATTAATTCATTTTGAAAACGTAACTTGTGGTGTGTGTAGTAAAAAAGAAAGCTTGTCGATAACACATATATTTCATTCGTTTTTAAGTGAATATAATAAAAGTTTGTTTTTTAGTTTTCCATTTAAGATTTGTCTTACCTAATTAGTTGTGTGCCTCCTCTACTAAGGCGGAAGTGACGCCTGATGGTGGGATGTATGCAAATCTAACCACTACTTAATCGAGTAGAGAGACAGTTCTTGTGATGTGGCTTGCCGTACAAAAATGTTTATTTGAGAAAAAGAAATATTTGACATACGATTCCTGTAAGGTTGTCATAAAGTTTAACAAAAATCAAAATAAATTATCTAAATTAATATTACACTTGATATTATTTTTTTTGGTGAGAAATAGAGGGTCCTAGAATTTAACCATCAAAGAATATTTCCCATTCATGTAAACTAGTAAACTATAATGTGACTAAACAATATCATCAATTCAACAAAGAAAGGTTTGATGAGATTCAAAACAATATTGTGGATCAGTATATTGATTGCGTTTTATCGTGTATATATATTGACCGTAAAACAACCACCATATTTACTAAAATGCCAAATATAACATATACGAGTGTGTTATAATGAACCACTTCAAGCATATGTTAGTTGTTCTATGAATACAATGAAAACATGTGTACCTTCTTTGCACTTATTATAATAGATAATTTTCACTTGAATCACAATCGTTATTTTGAAAACATTCGTATCCGGTCCTAACAACATGTAGACGTGTGTACGATGTCCTACGCCAATAATTTTGGTTTGACATACGACCCAAACTACAAAGAAATATGAACTCAGTCAAATTATCCAAACCGACTATACCAATTTTAGCTTCTTTAGGCGAAGGTTTGTATTTTTCTTTCCGTTTAAAGACACGTACAAGCACTTATCTATCCAAACTGTAAAAGAGAGAAAAAAAATGGACATGAGATACGAGAACATGTTTCCCACAAAATGAAAACTATCCAGAAACTATTATACTATATTCAAAATTTTCTAATATATATTAGAACTTTTGATTATATATTGATATGTATGGTGCGGTTCAGCGAAAATTGTTGTTTCTGGTAACCAAACCAAATTACCTCGCGTGAGTACTATCACCCCGGCCAAATTGCCTCGGTTTGAGGTTGTATATTCAACCAAATCAAGCACCCTAACTACATTGAACAATCTTAATTGGAATAAATGGTTATTTCTATGATGTTATGAACATCGTACAATTTAAGTTTCCGGTATGTTTTGTGAAAATTAGTTTGTTTGTCCATAAAGGTTTAACATGTTACGAACAAGTTCAACGGTAACTTATTTTGTGTTATGTCGTCAAAAATTATCAACGGCAAACACTTGGAATGAGAACTTTGAGTTCTGAAGAGTTTCTATAAAATAGAAATTGATTCTTTCAAATAAAAGAGTTCAAACATTTTAACAAAATAGTCGAAATGATTTTGAAATATGTAAGGGATCAATTGAAGAAAATGGAAAAATATTGACACGCTTTGGAAAAGCATAAAATATCATTTTATTTGCAAGTCTTTTGGGGGACAAAAAAAAGAGTCTCTATTTTGTGGGGAAAAATTGAGCTGGTTGTGTTTGGAATGTCAGAACTAGACGTATTCCGGATGTTTGCAAGTCTCTGATTTAAAGTTGTATCCATACTCGATCTTGACGTCCACAGGTCTTTGATTAAGACGTTAGCATCTCACAAAATAAGATTATACGATATGAAGTACTACACTATTTCAGGGTTAACCTTTGGAAAAATCGAAGTCCATACATATAAACAGAACGGATCTAGACGTCCACAAGATAGTTACATAATTTTATAATTTCCTCGGTAATAAAATAACATTCAAGACAGACAAATTGGTAATTTAATGCGGTGTTAAATGCTAAAGTTAAGGTCATCATTTTGAATCTTCAGAGGGTCACTCCATTGTGAACGTGCCACACCCTCCAACCAGAAAGGGGGAACTAATTCCATTTTAGGTCGAGGTGACATTTTGCTAAAACGTTGTGAAATAGTAACACCATGATATACCAATAAATGCAACATTTGAACTATTTATTACACCACATCGGGATTTGAAATATTGAAGAGAGTCATAAGAAGAGGACTTGAGCACAAGAAACCTCATATGAAAGAATTAAACAATATATGGTCGAATAAAATACATGTGTCTGTATATGTTTTGGCTAATACACAAGGGTAAAATTCGAACTAAAGAATTTTTGGGACAGCTGGGGAAGCTCCAAGGAACTAATACTTGTTGCTCTTGAGAAAATTGAGTAGGAGTTGATTCACCTTCTCAGGGAATTGTTCATGAACAAAATGAGAACCTTCCGGCAAGTACATGATTTCGAGGTTGGGTACGTATCTCTTGATCCCACTCTTCAAGTATTCCTCCATTCCAGGGAAGCTGAAAAAGAAATCTTTTTCGCCGGTGATAAAGAGTGCTGGAGCTTTAACTATCGGTGCATTCGGGTCATGGTTTGGAGGTTCAACTCTTTCCAATAGTGACCTGCAACGATTAACAAATTTGATGAAAACATTGAACCAAAGATGCAAAAATTAGAGCTAAAAGAACCTCACCTTGCTATCAGGTTAGTTCTCAAATATTAAAAGTAGGGGGCATTTTGATTACCATCGTTTGACGAGAAATAAACTATAAGAACTGAAATCATTCGGACTAACTTTTCGACTTCAAAGGTTAAAACAATATCCCTCAACATGAAAATTTAAATGTTGGGCACATTGCTAATGTATCAAAACTTCAACCTTGTGGAATTTTGCGTACAAGAAGTCCATGAATTTTATAAAATAACATTTTGGCGTAGTTTCGACATTTAATGATATTTCAATCATTGTTTTGAATAAAATTGTTGTAAAGAAAAATGCATTACAGTGGAACATGACAGGTTGGATAAATTACCTGTAAGGAACTTGGAGTGCCGTAAGAAATCCAGACTTTTCGTACGAAGCTGCATAGGTCTCAAGATCTTCCTCCGTGAACCAAGAGGGTAGGGGAGCCGATTGTTCCACCAAATCCATTATCTCCTGGTTTTCACTGGCGATGGGCACTTCACTTCTAGAGAACAAAATGTAGATCTTTCTCACCACTGTTTTAGCATCAAATCGGCCGAAATCAGCTTCAGCTCTTCCAGGTTCCTATAAAATAAGGTTTTGTTATACTGAATGAATTGCATTGGAGATTTATGATAAATTTAATGATGGAATCAAAAATTATTTCGCATATACTTATACTATCTAAAATATAAGTTCCTCTCACCAAAAACGAGTACAACATAAAGGATGCACATTTAGAATTGGAAATGTGAGGAATGGTGTGTATAGTACCTGCCATCTTCGCATGTAGAAACCTTCAGGGAGGGTTTGAAGTTGTTGCAAAGCCTCAGGAGGCATATATGGGATGCCAAGTGTTATGATTCCTGCAAGTTTCTCAGGGAAGAAAAGGGCAAATATATAGCCGACCATTGCTCCAAAATCTTTACCAATCACGAACACCTTAGATATGGAGAGAGAATCTAGGATGGTGGCCGTATCTGCGACCAAATCAGCGAATGACGTCTTCTCGGGTTCTGCAGGAATGTCGGATAGTCCGTATCCTCTGTAATCCGGTGCAACGACTCTGAAACCGGCGTTTGCTACTGCAATCATCTGATGGCGCCAAGTGTAGGATATCTCGGGAAATCCGTGAAAGAAAAGCACTGCCGGTGATGATTCCGACCCAATCTCCGCTACGTGGAGTTTCAGCCCGTCGACTTGGACGTAATTGTGCTTAATATGATCCATTTTTTGACAATGAGGTTGGAAATTGAATGAAGATGGTATGTATGTGTTTTCAATGCAAAGGTGATGGTTTGAGTTTTTGGTTGTGCGATTGTGGCTTTTATATGGTGTTTCTTGAGCCACCATTATTGAGACATTTTCAACATATTAATTTTTGGTGTTAATCATGTTTGACGGCTTAGGCACCTGCAAGTAGATTTCCTTAAAGTAGTGCAACATGGAACAGCAAAACAAGATTTAACAATTATTTATGATTTTGGAAGTTCACATAGCTCCTGGTTTGAAATCTTCATCCGATTAATTAATTAATATTAAAAGTGATCAAATTCTTTTGGATTTTTGGAAGGGAATATTTAAAGGAATCTACATAAGTAGAAATCTTAATTGACCCATGATTTATGTTTGGTTTGATATACATGGTGATGTATTTACAGGAGATAATAAATTCTAAAGATTATAGGATTCAAACCGTTATATATTATCTTCTTTAAATAAGATTGTAGTAACTAAATTTGTTAAATAAACCTATATATAGATTAAGTAATAATTCCTGGACCACTTCAACCTTCGAATTCATGGTCAAAATTTGTAATTTACCCTAGAAAAACATTAGCCTCGTCTTAGGACTACTTCAGCCTTGGATGTGCTTCATTCACATTCAATTAATATTTTATATTTTAATTTTAAATCAAAAGCAATCAATACGTGAATAAATCAAATCTTTTTCTGACGACTAATTAACTTTTGGAAAAACGGTAAGTTTTATTTAAGAGATAAGGTTGAATATGTAAACCAAAAATTCGAGTAAAATATTGGATGCAAGCGTAGTTAATGTATTTGTTTTGGTCGGGGATAAAAATCTTCATCAGACTATCTATCGTTTGATAGAAAACTAAGTTAATCACACTTTTTACTTTTTCAAAAGGTCGACCGTGTTAATAAAAATATATGGGCTATTAATTCATTTTGAAAACGTAACTTGTGGTGTGTGTAGTAAAAAAGAAAGCTTGTCGATAACACATATATTTCATTCGTTTTTAAGTGAATATAATAAAAGTTTGTTTTTTAGTTTTCCATTTAAGATTTGTCTTACCTAATTAGTTGTGTGCCTCCTCTACTAAGGCGGAAGTGACGCCTGATGGTGGGATGTATGCAAATCTAACCACTACTTAATCGAGTAGAGAGACAGTTCTTGTGATGTGGCTTGCCGTACAAAAATGTTTATTTGAGAAAAAGAAATATTTGACATACGATTCCTGTAAGGTTGTCATAAAGTTTAACAAAAATCAAAATAAATTATCTAAATTAATATTACACTTGATATTATTTTTTTTGGTGAGAAATAGAGGGTCCTAGAATTTAACCATCAAAGAATATTTCCCATTCATGTAAACTAGTAAACTATAATGTGACTAAACAATATCATCAATTCAACAAAGAAAGGTTTGATGAGATTCAAAACAATATTGTGGATCAGTATATTGATTGCGTTTTATCGTGTATATATATTGACCGTAAAACAACCACCATATTTACTAAAATGCCAAATATAACATATACGAGTGTGTTATAATGAACCACTTCAAGCATATGTTAGTTGTTCTATGAATACAATGAAAACATGTGTACCTTCTTTGCACTTATTATAATAGATAATTTTCACTTGAATCACAATCGTTATTTTGAAAACATTCGTATCCGGTCCTAACAACATGTAGACGTGTGTACGATGTCCTACGCCAATAATTTTGGTTTGACATACGACCCAAACTACAAAGAAATATGAACTCAGTCAAATTATCCAAACCGACTATACCAATTTTAGCTTCTTTAGGCGAAGGTTTGTATTTTTCTTTCCGTTTAAAGACACGTACAAGCACTTATCTATCCAAACTGTAAAAGAGAGAAAAAAAATGGACATGAGATACGAGAACATGTTTCCCACAAAATGAAAACTATCCAGAAACTATTATACTATATTCAAAATTTTCTAATATATATTAGAACTTTTGATTATATATTGATATGTATGGTGCGGTTCAGCGAAAATTGTTGTTTCTGGTAACCAAACCAAATTACCTCGCGTGAGTACTATCACCCCGGCCAAATTGCCTCGGTTTGAGGTTGTATATTCAACCAAATCAAGCACCCTAACTACATTGAACAATCTTAATTGGAATAAATGGTTATTTCTATGATGTTATGAACATCGTACAATTTAAGTTTCCGGTATGTTTTGTGAAAATTAGTTTGTTTGTCCATAAAGGTTTAACATGTTACGAACAAGTTCAACGGTAACTTATTTTGTGTTATGTCGTCAAAAATTATCAACGGCAAACACTTGGAATGAGAACTTTGAGTTCTGAAGAGTTTCTATAAAATAGAAATTGATTCTTTCAAATAAAAGAGTTCAAACATTTTAACAAAATAGTCGAAATGATTTTGAAATATGTAAGGGATCAATTGAAGAAAATGGAAAAATATTGACACGCTTTGGAAAAGCATAAAATATCATTTTATTTGCAAGTCTTTTGGGGGACAAAAAAAAGAGTCTCTATTTTGTGGGGAAAAATTGAGCTGGTTGTGTTTCGAATGTCAGAACTAGACGTATTCCGGATGTTTGCAAGTCTCTGATTTAAAGTTGTATCCATACTCGATCTTGACGTCCACAAGTCTTTGATTAAGACGTTAGCATCTCACAAAATAAGATTATACGATATGAAGTACTACACTATTTCAGGGTTAACCTTTGGAAAAATCGAAGTCCATACATATAAACAGAACGGATCTAGACGTCCACAAGATAGTTACATAATTTTATAATTTCCTCGGTAATAAAATAACATTCAAGACAGACAAATTGGTAATTTAATGCGGTGTTAAATGCTAAAGTTAAGGTCATCATTTCGAATCTTCAGAGGGTCACTCCATTGTGAACGTGCCACACCCTCCAACCAGAAAGGGGGAACTAATTCCATTTTAGGTCGAGGTGACATTTTGCTAAAACGTTGTGAAATAGTAACACCATGATATACCAATAAATGCAACATTTGAACTATTTATTACACCACATCGGGATTTGAAATATTGAAGAGAGTCATAAGAAGAGGACTTGAGCACAAGAAACCTCATATGAAAGAATTAAACAATATATGGTCGAATAAAATACATGTGTCTGTATATGTTTTGGCTAATACACAAGGGTAAAATTCGAACTAAAGAATTTTTGGGACAGCTGGGGAAGCTCCAAGGAACTAATACTTGTTGCTCTTGAGAAAATTGAGTAGGAGTTGATTCACCTTCTCAGGGAATTGTTCATGAACAAAATGAGAACCTTCCGGCAAGTACATGATTTCGAGGTTGGGTACGTATCTCTTGATCCCACTCTTCAAGTATTCCTCCATTCTAGGGAAGCTGAAAAAGAAATCTTTTTCGCCGGTGATAAAGAGTGCTGGAGCTTTAACTATCGGTGCATTCGGGTCATGGTTTGGAGGTTCAACTCTTTCCAATAGTGACCTGCAACGATTAACAAATTTGATGAAAACATTGAACCAAAGATGCAAAAATTAGAGCTAAAAGAACCTCACCTTGCTATCAGGTTAGTTCTCAAATATTAAAAGTAGGGGGCATTTTGATTACCATCGTTTGACGAGAAATAAACTATAAGAACTGAAATCATTCGGACTAACTTTTCGACTTCAAAGGTTAAAACAATATCCCTCAACATGAAAATTTAAATGTTGGGCACATTGCTAATGTATCAAAACTTCAACCTTGTGGAATTTTGCGTACAAGAAGTCCATGAATTTTATAAAATAACATTTTTGTCGTAGTTTCGACATTTAATGATATTTCAATCATTGTTTTGAATAAAATTGTTGTAAAGAAAAATGCATTACAGTGGAACATGACAGGTTGGATAAATTACCTGTAAGGAACTTGGAGTGCCGTAAGAAATCCAGACTTTTCGTACGAAGCTGCATAGGTCTCAAGATCTTCCTCCGTGAACCAAGAGGGTAGGGGAGCCGATTGTTCCACCAAATCCATTATCTCCTGGTTTTCACTGGCGATGGGCACTTCACTTCTAGAGAACAAAATGTAGATCTTTCTCACCACTGTTTTAGCATCAAATCGGCCGAAATCAGCTTCAGCTCTTCCAGGTTCCTATAAAATAAGGTTTTGTTATACTGAATGAATTGCATTGGAGATTTATGATAAATTTAATGATGGAATCAAAAATTATTTCGCATATACTTATACTATCTAAAATATAAGTTCCTCTCACCAAAAACGAGTACAACATAAAGGATGCACATTTAGAATTGGAAATGTGAGGAATGGTGTGTATAGTACCTGCCATCTTCGCATGTAGAAACCTTCAGGGAGGGTTTGAAGTTGTTGCAAAGCCTCAGGAGGCATATATGGGATGCCAAGTGTTATGATTCCTGCAAGTTTCTCAGGGAAGAAAAGGGCAAATATATAGCCGACCATTGCTCCAAAATCTTTACCAATCACGAACACCTTAGATATGGAGAGAGAATCTAGGATGGTGGCCGTATCTGCGACCAAATCAGCGAATGACGTCTTCTCGGGTTCTGCAGGAATGTCGGATAGTCCGTATCCTCTGTAATCCGGTGCAACGACTCTGAAACCGGCGTTTGCTACTGCAATCATCTGATGGCGCCAAGTGTAGGATATCTCGGGAAATCCGTGAAAGAAAAGCACTGCCGGTGATGATTCCGACCCAATCTCCGCTACGTGGAGTTTCAGCCCGTCGACTTGGACGTAATTGTGCTTAATATGATCCATTTTTTGACAATGAGGTTGGAAATTGAATGAAGATGGTATGTATGTGTTTTCAATGCAAAGGTGATGGTTTGAGTTTTTGGTTGTGCGATTGTGGCTTTTATATGGTGTTTCTTGAGCCACCATTATTGAGACATTTTCAACATATTAATTTTTGGTGTTAATCATGTTTGACGGCTTAGGCACCTGCAAGTAGATTTCCTTAAAGTAGTGCAACATGGAACAGCAAAACAAGATTTAACAATTATTTATGATTTTGGAAGTTCACATAGCTCCTGGTTTGAAATCTTCATCCGATTAATTAATTAATATTAAAAGTGATCAAATTCTTTTGGATTTTTGGAAGGGAATATTTAAAGGAATCTACATAAGTAGAAATCTTAATTGACCCATGATTTATGTTTGGTTTGATATACATGGTGATGTATTTACAGGAGATAATAAATTCTAAAGATTATAGGATTCAAACCGTTATATATTATCTTCTTTAAATAAGATTGTAGTAACTAAATTTGTTAAATAAACCTATATATAGATTAAGTAATAATTCCTGGACCACTTCAACCTTCGAATTCATGGTCAAAATTTGTAATTTACCCTAGAAAAACATTAGCCTCGTCTTAGGACTACTTCAGCCTTGGATGTGCTTCATTCACATTCAATTAATATTTTATATTTTAATTTTAAATCAAAAGCAATCAATACGTGAATAAATCAAATCTTTTTCTGACGACTAATTAACTTTTGGAAAAACGGTAAGTTTTATTTAAGAGATAAGGTTGAATATGTAAACCAAAAATTCGAGTAAAATATTGGATGCAAGCGTAGTTAATGTATTTGTTTTGGTCGGGGATAAAAATCTTCATCAGACTATCTATCGTTTGATAGAAAACTAAGTTAATCACACTTTTTACTTTTTCAAAAGGTCGACCGTGTTAATAAAAATATATGGGCTATTAATTCATTTTGAAAACGTAACTTGTGGTGTGTGTAGTAAAAAAGAAAGCTTGTCGATAACACATATATTTCATTCGTTTTTAAGTGAATATAATAAAAGTTTGTTTTTTAGTTTTCCATTTAAGATTTGTCTTACCTAATTAGTTGTGTGCCTCCTCTACTAAGGCGGAAGTGACGCCTGATGGTGGGATGTATGCAAATCTAACCACTACTTAATCGAGTAGAGAGACAGTTCTTGTGATGTGGCTTGCCGTACAAAAATGTTTATTTGAGAAAAAGAAATATTTGACATACGATTCCTGTAAGGTTGTCATAAAGTTTAACAAAAATCAAAATAAATTATCTAAATTAATATTACACTTGATATTATTTTTTTTGGTGAGAAATAGAGGGTCCTAGAATTTAACCATCAAAGAATATTTCCCATTCATGTAAACTAGTAAACTATAATGTGACTAAACAATATCATCAATTCAACAAAGAAAGGTTTGATGAGATTCAAAACAATATTGTGGATCAGTATATTGATTGCGTTTTATCGTGTATATATATTGACCGTAAAACAACCACCATATTTACTAAAATGCCAAATATAACATATACGAGTGTGTTATAATGAACCACTTCAAGCATATGTTAGTTGTTCTATGAATACAATGAAAACATGTGTACCTTCTTTGCACTTATTATAATAGATAATTTTCACTTGAATCACAATCGTTATTTTGAAAACATTCGTATCCGGTCCTAACAACATGTAGACGTGTGTACGATGTCCTACGCCAATAATTTTGGTTTGACATACGACCCAAACTACAAAGAAATATGAACTCAGTCAAATTATCCAAACCGACTATACCAATTTTAGCTTCTTTAGGCGAAGGTTTGTATTTTTCTTTCCGTTTAAAGACACGTACAAGCACTTATCTATCCAAACTGTAAAAGAGAGAAAAAAAATGGACATGAGATACGAGAACATGTTTCCCACAAAATGAAAACTATCCAGAAACTATTATACTATATTCAAAATTTTCTAATATATATTAGAACTTTTGATTATATATTGATATGTATGGTGCGGTTCAGCGAAAATTGTTGTTTCTGGTAACCAAACCAAATTACCTCGCGTGAGTACTATCACCCCGGCCAAATTGCCTCGGTTTGAGGTTGTATATTCAACCAAATCAAGCACCCTAACTACATTGAACAATCTTAATTGGAATAAATGGTTATTTCTATGATGTTATGAACATCGTACAATTTAAGTTTCCGGTATGTTTTGTGAAAATTAGTTTGTTTGTCCATAAAGGTTTAACATGTTACGAACAAGTTCAACGGTAACTTATTTTGTGTTATGTCGTCAAAAATTATCAACGGCAAACACTTGGAATGAGAACTTTGAGTTCTGAAGAGTTTCTATAAAATAGAAATTGATTCTTTCAAATAAAAGAGTTCAAACATTTTAACAAAATAGTCGAAATGATTTTGAAATATGTAAGGGATCAATTGAAGAAAATGGAAAAATATTGACACGCTTTGGAAAAGCATAAAATATCATTTTATTTGCAAGTCTTTTGGGGGACAAAAAAAAGAGTCTCTATTTTGTGGGGAAAAATTGAGCTGGTTGTGTTTGGAATGTCAGAACTAGACGTATTCCGGATGTTTGCAAGTCTCTGATTTAAAGTTGTATCCATACTCGATCTTGACGTCCACAGGTCTTTGATTAAGACGTTAGCATCTCACAAAATAAGATTATACGATATGATGGATTTCAAAAATCCGTTGCAATGAGTCTGGATTTGAAATCCAAATCTGATGGATTCTAAAGCCTGATGGATTTCAAATTCTTATCCAAACACATGAAGGGATTTCAAATCCTCCCAAATCCAAATCCAAATCCAAATCCCCCCAAATCCAAATCCTTTCAAATCCAAATCCTTACTTGAAATCCAATCCATTCCCGCAAACCAAACGCACCCTAAGGGGGTGTTTGGTTGGAGGTATTGAGTGAGGGGTTTGGAATGGGAATGAGAATGAAAAATGTTGTTTGGTTTGACATAATATAATGAGTCCATTACCCCAAACCCATTAATTTTCTTTCCTGACCAAATTGGGGGGGGGGGGGGGGGGGATGAAAATCTTATTCCCGTTCAGTCACCTTTTCTCATACGCCCTTCATCTCTCGATTTTAATGAAACATATCTTTTATTTTCGTGTTGGACGGCACATATTTGTATTAAAAAATATTATATAAAATAATTTTTTATTGATTATATTGGTTTAACCAAACAACATCAATGCAATGCTCATTTCCACTACACCAAATGTTGTCTTAGACAACATATGCTAATTGTCTATGTTGCTTAAGATAAGCTTAAGCAACAAAGGCTAATATATGTTGTCTAAGTTTCCTCTTAGGCAACATGTAGTTCTATGTTGCCTAAGTTAGACCTTATGCAACATATGAATAATTATATGTTGCCTCAACTATCTTAAGCAACATTTTTCCTTATGTTGTTTTAGTTTATAATGTTTTTTTTTTGTTAATAAATGAAAGTTATCTTAGGCAACATATTGTCTTGTTTATATGTTGTCTAAGGTCAAAAATATAAATAAATATAGGTAGTTGAAAATGTAAAAACTTGTATAATATTTTTTTTAAATCAATGAAAGTTATCTTAGGCAACATATTTTTTTGTTTCTATGTTGCCTAAGGTAAAAAATATACATAAATATAGGTAGTTGAAAATGTAAAAACTTATATAATATTTTTTTTAAATCAATGAAAGTTATCTTATACAACATATTTTCTTGTTTCTATGTTTGCCTAAGATAAAAAATATAACTAAATATAGGTAGTCGAAAATTTAATAACTTGTATAATGTTTTTTTTAAATCAATGAAAGTTATCTTAGGCAACATATTTTCTTGTTTCTATGTTGCCTAAGGTCAAAAATATAAATAAATATAGGTAGTTGAAAATGTAATAATTTGTATAATGTTTTTTTTTAAATCAAACCGCATCTATTGGGTTGGAAATGAGTTGAGCCCAAAGTAACCCGACTAAAACTTGTACGTTTTTAATTTTTTTTATGATTTTAATTTTTTAGCGGCTCGTCTATTTTATCAATTCTCAAGTCCTTCTATCTTAGTCATATTTCAGATCTGTCTACGAGACCACGCCGAATAAAATCGTACAAATCTAACCTTCAAGTCTTCAAAAATATTCAACATCAACTTGGGCTTTAATGGATTCATTTAGGTTTTAATGGATCCACTTGGGTATTAATTGACCCAATTAGGATTTAATAGATCCAGTTGGACTTTAATGGATTGGTTGGATTTCAATGCATCCACTTGGGCTTTAATGTATCGGTTGGGCTTTAATGGATCCATTTAGGTTTTAATGGTTCCATCTCGGTTTTACTTGATTCATTTGGGATTTAACGGATCGGTTAGGCTTTTAACAGATCCATATGGATTGATTGGGCTTTAAAGGATCCATTTGATCCCAATACACATCACATGCATATATGTAGTACATATCTACATACAAACACATATTAAGTCACCATTGATGTTATTGGGCCTTAATAACTCATTAAAGATTTTGTTGGTCTGTATTGTTTCTTACTAGGCTTTAATGGTTCTTAGTAGGCTATAGTGAGCCTTAGTGGCCTTATTGATCCCAACACACATCACATGCATATATGTAGTACATATCTGCATACAAACATATATTAAGTCACTATTGGTGTTATTGGACCTTAATAAGTCATGAAATGTTTTGTTGGTCTGTATTGGTTCTATTTGGGCTTTAAAGGGTTCTATTGGGCTTTAAAGGGTTTCATTGGGCCTTAACGGATCTATCGGGCTTAAAGGGTTTCATTGGGCCTTAATGGATCTACTGACATTTAATCGGTTCCATTGGACTCAAGCCTATGAAGAGCCACTCAAACCCTGGTAACCCTTAATCTGGATTTTATGCATTTGTGCATACAAGTAAAATAATTTTTTTTTTTTTTTTGCTTTTTATGCATTATGCATGTTACAAATTACTTTTATGCACAAGTGAATACCGTCCAGATGAAAAGCTACCAGGGTGTTCCTCAATTTTCCGCTTTTTTGAGGTGTTCCCTTTAACCTGACCATATATATATATATATATATATATATATATATATAGAGAGAGAGAGAGAGAGAGAGAGAGAGAGAGAGAGAAAGAGAGGGAGGCGAAGGATCATGTGAGAAATTGAGTTAACGGTGAGAAGCGTGAGAAGTGTATATGAATCGTTGATCTCTTTTAATCTCAAGCCCCCCCCCCCTAATGAATTGCGTCTTCGAAGAGAATTGATCTGGTGCATCTTATTTCGCTACATTTCATCCTAATGTGCATCCATTTCTCATCCAACGGTTGATAACCATTTTTCACATTTCTCACCGGAACCCAACCCTATATATTGAATACTACATTTATTATCTTTTTTTGAACAAACAACATTTATTATCTAAAGTTATTTATTTTAGAGCAAAAAAACAAATCAAACTTTTAATAAATTCTAAAATATATATAAATATATATTCACCACATTCATACATCACACACACACACACACACACACACACACACATATATATATATATATATATATATATATTGAATATAACATTTATTATCTTTTTTTTAACACAATTCCACCAAAAAAAAATCCCGCCATCCCCTCCCCCCTGTTTTTCAATTTCGCCTTCTTTCCCTCCCCCTCCCCCCAAAATTAGGTTAAAGAAAAAACTCTGTACCCCCTCCTCATTCTAATCTTCCCCAATTCCACCGGAAATCGACCAACACCACCTAGAAATCGTCCAACGCCACCAGAAATCGTCACCACCATCCACCTCCTCCGTCCAGGCCACGACCGTGGCCCTCATGGACTGTTATTTGCTTAAAAAAAACTCTCCAGGTTCGATTCGATTCGTCCAGACCACGACCGTCACCACCGTCCACCTCGATTCGATTCGATTTGGTTCTGCAGGTTCGATTCGATTTGGTTCTGCAGGTTCGATTCGATTTCACCCTTGGTTTCTGCAGGTTCGATTCGATTTCACCCTTGGTTTCTGCAGGCTCGATTCGATTTCACCCTTGGCTCTGCAGGTTCGATTCGATTACCGTTTAAGTCTCTGTTTAAATGTTAAATCAGTGGAACAAACACTTTATTATACCTTTACTTGCCGGCCCGTTGTGAGATGTGGCTTGTAGGTGGCTTCTTGTTGTTCTTTTCTGTGATTTAATTGAAGTACTTTATTAGATATAGGCAAGAGAGACGCAGAGGAGATTATTGAGAAGAAAGTAGTGAGTAGTAAGAAGTAGAAGATAGTCAACGTTGGTGTAGCCCCAGCTGTTGAGAAAAAGAAGGTCGAGACGCATAGGAGATTATTGAGAAGAAGAACGCCAAGAAAGAGGAAAGCAGTTCCTCTGAAGAAATCGGTTCAGAGTCTGAGGAAGAACAGAAGAAGGTATAACCTTTATTATACATACAACTTTGTGTTTTCTATATGTAAATCATTAAGGTTTTTTCCTTCTGTTTGGTTTAGTGTGTGTTAGCATCTGCATAACATTTGTTAAAAGTCTACATGAACTATTTTAACTTTAACACGATTGTTGTTAACAGATCTTTTTATTCTTTGTTGTCCGAATAGTAGCAAGTCTGAATGGTATTCCTTATATATAATCAAGTGGATTATATGGAGCCATGGATGAATGGGAATTGTCGTGGCCCTTAATCATCTGTGGCTTTGTGGAATATATGTATTAACTTAAGTTGTTAAGCTGTTGTAGCATGGATGTTCACATGGAAATACTATTTATTATTTATGTATTAAATATATGTATTAACTTAAGTTGTTAAGCTCTTGTCTAGAAGCTTTATATTCATTATTTATGGTAGTGTCTGCTTATTGAACTTCTATGTCTAGGCGAAGGATCGTGTGAGAAGCTGAGTTAACGGTGAGAAGCTTAAGAAATGGATCTTAACCATTGATCTCTTTTAATCTCAAGCCCTCCCATGAATGCGTCCATTTTTCATCCAACATTTGATAACCACTTCTCACGCTTTGCACCGTTAACTCAACTTCTCACTGGAACAGAACCCTTTATGTCTATATATACATATGTGTGTGTATAAATGTCAAGATGATCTATGGTATGTTTTGTGTAGCAGGTGAACATGAAAAAGAGTAATAATCTTACCCGGTAAGAGCGATTGTAAGGACCGAGAGTCTTAATCGGTAAGTGAGAGTGAGGACTCTTACCGTTTATTTTTATATTTTTATTAAACACTTGTTGCTAATGTGATTTGCTAATGTTTGTTGCTTTTGTTGATTTAAGTGGCTTGCTACCATATGACGAATTTTAGAAGTTATGATGCACCTGATCACCTGAGCTTCTATTTTGAAGACTATCTGGATTTAGATTATTCGGTAAAATAAATGCATAAATCATATGGCTCCATTTTCTTTTACAGATTGTATTATGGTTTTGTGGTATTGTAAATCGTACAGTAATAGATTGTATTCATGTTATTTTGTAATCGAAAGAAATCTTTACATCTTGTCGCATTGTGATAGAATGTAATATGCATTATATATATATATATATGATACAATAAAGTGGAAAATGAATAAAAATTTAATTATTTCTCTAAATTTTTTTTTTTTTTTTTTTGTAAAAGATTACTAAAAATTAGTAACGGATTAGTGATGGAAATCCGTCGCTATAAATTTCCGTCATTGATTTGTCGCTAATTCGGTCTGTCGTTGATATATTATGCAACACATGCATAAATCTAATGTTGTCTAAGTTGATATCTTAGACAACACATGTATAAATCTAATGTTGCCTTAGTGTTTGGTTGGTGCAACATATGTTTTTTTTATAGGCAACATAACATGTTGTATGTTGCTTAAGGAGTCTGCTTAGGCAACATATGATGTTTGCCTATGTTGCCTAAGTTCTTATGCAACATTGATAAGGCAACATTGCTTAGGCAACATAGGCATGTTACCTAAGCCTTAGGCAACACATAAACCCCTCTTAGGCAACATTTTTCATTTGTTGCCTAAGTGACATTTGGTGTAGTGTTCTATTCCTATTCTACTTCATTCCCATTTTCATTTTCATTTCTATTCTTTAAAATTAACCAAACGCCCCCTAAGTTAATCACACTTTTTACTTTTTCAAAAGGTCGACCGTGTTAATAAAAAGATATGGGCTATTAATTCATTTTGAAAACGTAACTTGTGGTGTGTGTAGTAAAAAAGAAAGCTTGTCGATAACACGTATATTTAATTCGTTTTAAAGTGAATATAATGAAAGTTTGTTTTTTAGTTTTCCATTTAAGATTTGTCTTACCTAATTAGTTGTGTGCCTCCTCTACTAAGGCGTGTTAAATAAAACTTCCGAAGGCTCGATGTAAGTTACCATTTTCCCATTATTGTAAAACAACCATCACCATATTTACTAAAATGCAAAAGATAACATGTGAGTGTGTTATAGTGAACAACTGCAAGCAAATTTTAGTTGTTCTATAAATGCAATGATAAAAAAAAAAAAAAAAAAAAAAAAAAAAAACACATGCACCTTTGTTGCAGTTACTATTATAGATAAATTTAATAAACCTAAATGACAAAGATAGGTAAATTTAATAAATTTAATGACAAAGGTTCAATACCGAAAGCAAGAATCTGAACAAGATAGGTAAGGGTTACTACGCGATTAAACTCAATCCTTTTTTTTTAATAAACCTATTATACTCTAAAGGATAGCCCGAAAGACCCCCCGAACAACACGACGCAAATTAAAAGTCAAAAGTACACATCGCAGAGACTTACACGACTTGCCGCGCAACTTGGGTCGCGGGCTAGGTCGCACAACCTACTGTTTCGCCTCTTTTCCATCGTGTTCCATCCCGTACGATCTGCATTCTCCAAAACCTGGTTTTTGCCCCAAAAATCATAAACCAACATGAGAAATTACCCTATATTTGAACATAACACAACTTTGAATACTTACCAAGTTCTAATCAAAATTAACCAATAAAAATCCAAGAACTAGCAACTCATAAGATTACGTTACCAAAAATGTGAAGGAATCATTTAATCACTTCACAAAACAAAGAACCTTAACTCAAAAACTCAAATTTAACCAAGGATTGAAAATCACTCTCTAGGACCGATTTCATCAAGAAATCTTCAAATAGAAAACCTAAACCTATAAACCCAAGAAATCACTGCAAACCTCAATCAACCAAGACAAGGAGGAATTGTTGTTACCTTAATACTCAAGAGAGAAAAATCCAAGTCAAAAGTTTCAATTTTCTTGAATTCCTTCACCTTCTGGGATTTCTCCTCAAAACACACACAAACACTTACACTTGCAGGTTGAAGGCAACCTTCTGGAATAATATAGGAAGGAGGTGGCTTTTAATTTATTTGGAACCCAATTTCCAAACTAGACCCTCTAAAACCTACAATATACACAAAGGTCCCTTAGCTTCTATTTTTAACTACTAACCTTGGATATTACAAGGTGATGGTTGTGGAGGATGTAAAGGTGGTGGTGGGCAGTGGTAGTCGATGGTGGTGGTCGTCGGTGGTAGTGGTGGCAATTAATTAAACCAAATACCATATTTGGGTTATACCAAATGAGGGCAGATTATTAATTCTTTTTGTCCCGCTTAGTCCAACCAAGTCCTTCTTTCTATCACTGTCTCATGTTGCGTCAAACATGGAACATTAAGGGTGCGTTTGGTTCGCAGAATAGAATATGATGGAATTGGAATCCATCGAAGGAATTTGATTTTGAAGGACTTGGAATGGAATTTGACCAGAAGTTTGGTTGGTAGGAATTGGATGGAATTCAATTCTTTCACTTAAGCCAATGAATGATGAATTCTTTAATTTGTGGAATTTAATGGAATTCAAAGAATTCCATCATCTTCATTATGTGCACCAAACATTGGATTTGGAATTTGGTCAAATGAATTATCCATTTCCAATTCCTTCAAAATTCATGAACCAAACACCCCCTAAGTTTATGTCATGCTCAATGTCGCGCCAAATATGGGATAATGAGTTTTGTCTTGTCATGTCTTATCCAATCCAGTCTCATATACCAAACGCAACCTTAAGGGGCAGCAAACCCGTGTATCATTGCCATCATTAAGATCATTTGTTCGAATTTATGATACAACAATAAATACATAACTTCAACAGTTTATTACACCACATTGGAAATTGAAAACATTAAGTACGTTATATGAAAAAGTAAACTATGGCGAAAATAATTTATCATATGTCTATCAATACATTCTTATTATTCAGAAACCACACAAATGTTAAATTCAAACTTAAAGATTTTCGGGTCATCTATAGGGAAGTTCGAAGGAACTAATATTTGTTGAAATTGAGAAAATTGAGTAGGAGTTGATTCACTTTGTCCGGGAATTGTTCATGAACAAAATGAGAACCTTTAGGCAAATATATGATTTCTAGATTTGGCACGTAATTCTTGACCCCATTCTTCAAGTATTCCTTTATTCCAGGTATGTTGAAAAAGAAATCTTCTGTTCCTGTGATGAACAGTGCTGGAGCTTCAATTCTCAAATTATTCGGGTCTTGGTTTGGAGGTTCAACTCTCTCTTGTAATGACCTAAACCATTAACAAAATTCAGTACAACATAGAAAAAAGGTGCAAAAAGGCCAAAGAGTTACAAAAACCTCATCTTGCTATCGTCTTATTTCTAGATTATTAACAATAGGCTGCATTTCGGTTACCTCTCATCTTATGAAATAAATAATTTGGCAATTGAGATCATACACCCTAATTTTCAACTTTAGAGATTACTAGAAGTTTACTCGCGCAATGATTTTAATGTTTCATTTTATTTTTTATTTTTTTGTCGATTTACAGTACGATTTTGGATGATTTTGAGAAAGTGATATGTGTTTTTTTTATAAATTTTTTTAATTTAGGCTTATAATATAATGTTTTTTATATAAAAAAATTAAGTATTTTGTTAGAATTCAATGATTATCTTATATATTTTAATGACATCTAGAAAAATAACCAATTACATACTATTTAGTTGATACTTTGATTATTGTATCATATTTTGCTCATATGAAAGCTACTTGTGATGTCTTACCATTTTATAAATGTGACGTCGACCATGTTTTAACAAACCACGTTTGCATGTATCTCAAATTATTATGACATATAATTAAAAACAATGGTTAAGGGATATATTTGAGAGTTGATATATCCAACAAAAAGAAAATTCAAGTTGAGGTATTTAAGTGATGATATCATTTTCATGTTAATAAAGATGATAAGTTGCATTACCTGTAAGGAACTTGGAGTGCAGTTAGAAATCCAGACTTCGTATATAAAGCACCATAAATCTTAAGATCCTCCTCTGTGAACCAATAGGGTAGAGGAGTCGATGGTTCCACCAAATCCATTATCTCCTCGTTTTCACCGGCTATGGGTACCTCACTTCTAGAGAACATAATGTAGATTTTTCTCACCACTGTTTTAGCATCAAACCGACCGAAATCAGCTTCGGCTCTTCCAGGTTCCTAATAAAGATTTAAGGTATATTGTTAGAGAAATTTCAGTTAGGATTTAAAAAATCCGAGAGGTGAGAAAGGGTGTGTACCTGCCATCTTCGCATGTAGAAACCTTCAGGGAGGGTCTGAAGTTGCTGCAAAGCCTGAGGGGACATATATGGAATACCAAGAGTTATGATTCCTGCGAGTTTCTCTGGGAAGAAAACGGCAAATAAGTAGCCAACCATTGCTCCAAAATCTTTAGCAACGATGAACACCTTCATGGTAAATTGATGTTAAGTGTTGGTATCCATAATTTGTATACAAATTTTTAGTAACCAAAAACACAGGCAACGATATGTATATAATATATATATATAACATAGACAATGATATGTATATATATGTACCTTGGATATGGCGAGAGAAGCTAGGATGGTGGCAATATCTCCGACCAAATCAGCAAATGTAGTTTTCTCGGGTTCTGTAGGGATGTCAGATAGTCCGTAACCTCTATAATCCGGTGCAATGACTCTGAAACCGGCATTTGCAACAGCCAACATTTGATAGCGCCATGTGTACCATATCTCGGGAAATCCGTGAAGGAAAAGCACCACCGGCGATGATTCCTCCCCAATCTCCGCTACGTGTAGCTTCAGCTCGCCAACTTGGATGTAATTGTGCTTAATTTGATCCATTTTTTTCACAAAGAAATTGAATAATCAGCTAAGATTGTGGGTGTTCAAAGCAAAGGTGTTGGTTTGAGTTTTTGGTTATGCGTTTGTGTTTTTATAGGGTGTTTTTGACCCACCACAATTGTGACTTTTTCAAAATATTAATTTTTTAATTTCACTATTTCTTATTTGTTAATTATAGTCTAAGTATTTTTGTTCATAAATATAAAAGCCATATTAGAATTTGTCAAATAGATAATAAGGTTTATGGGTTTAATTACTACGTACCCGCCTCCAAACGTTTTCTTAAACTAGTACAAGTACAATGTAAAAGGAGATCATGATTTAATTTAGAAAAATATATCCCAATTAATTAATTTATAGAAAGTTGTTTTTATTCTTAAAAACATAGAATATTCATCAATGATTTATGTTTAGTTTTAGGTTAATAACATTAAGGGATAGACCTGTAAAGGATCGAGGGTTTTGTGTTATCCCTCATTTGATCTTTTAAGAGAAAAAATCTAAACATTTGAAATGTGCCCCTGTTTGATTTTAAGGTGTGTCGTAAAATATCTTGAAACCAAATTTATAATAGAAATCAAAAATGGGTGAGATGGTTGGATTAACACTTAACATACAAGAGGTTGTGGGTTTGAATCTTATTTCTATAGAAAATTTAATTTTTCATCCGTTAAAATTTCAACTCCCAAGGCCGGCATTAACTCAGTCTCTACAACGCTATTACTAAAAATATTAACAATTCAAATATTACATAAAATAGCTATTTTCTTTTTGTATAAAAATGTCATAAAATCTTGTTACGACGCCCAAAAATGACTTATAAACTTACTAGGCATATACCCGCGCACGATGTGGCGCGAAAAATCGTGAAATCGAAGGAACAATTGACAAAGGTATGTATCCGCTCGCGAAATATCTCGGAATCAAAATGACAACAACGTTTCATTTTAAGTTTGTATTTCTTCGTCCTTATCGATACTTTAGTCTATGATTCACATATAAGGAAACCAAACGACTCAAGCACCGTGTTTTCATAGACTAAAGTATCGATAATAACGACGAATACAAAATTAAAATGAAAACGTTGTTAACATTTTGATTTCGAGATGTTTCGTGAGCGGATACAATTGTTCCTTCGATTGCACGATTTTTTACGCCACATCGTGCGCGGGTATATGCCTATATTATATAATTTATAAATATTTTTTATTTTAAATCAAAATTCATAAATATGTAAATTATCTTTGACCAACTTGAAACAAAACATATTTAACCGTGAAACAAAACATATAAAAATTATTTTTTTGGGAAAAATCAGATTTAAGAAGGATTTTTTAGTAAAAGTATATTAAAATCTAACAAAATTTGGTTTAAATCCTATTTAGTTAAACAATTTTTATCTATTTATTTTAGGGAAAATTTATAAATAGATATACATTAATATATTTTGTGCTTATTTTGAAACAAATAAACGTGGTTTGAAAGTTGATTAAAGAAATGGGATTTTCCAAAAATGATTTTCTTTGGTGGGACAAATAAACGTGGTTTGAAAGTTGATTTTCTTCGGGATATGTGATAGATGGTTTACTTTATTCTCACAGGGCCGTTCCTGAGGAGGGTGAAACCGACGTATGTTCAGGCCCACGAGAAACAGGGGCCCTTTTTTTTACTATATAGTAGTAGTAGTAAAAAAATAGTAAATACAAGAAACGCTAATTCTTTTAGCATCTAATAAGACCCAAATAATTTCGTATTATATTAAGGGTCCAAACATGTATTAATTAATTATATTGGAAAAGAAAATATGTAAAAAGTTAATTGGTCATTCATTTTACAACATTGATTATTGTTTATCTAAGGTTTTTTATATCTAGTATCAAAGTCTTAAACTACTTACCTAGAAAACTTCGATATATTATTCATCATTCATCTCCTACTGCTTCATTAGATTATTTAATGCGCATGAATTCTATATTTTTATAATAATATAGTAGATTTTTTTTATTAACAAAGAGAACTCTTACATCTTGAAAAAAATTACGAACCATATGAGACGGTCCAACTTATATCTATACCTTTGTTTTTCTAAACATTATTGATTCTTTATTACCTAATATTAAGTGCATGAATCTTAAGGTAGCGTTTGGTACGTGGATAGGACTGAACAGGACGGGACAGAGGTCTGTCCTATGTTTGGTACGACTAGAACAAGACATGACTAATTGTCTGTTTTGTGTTTGGTAAGCTGGACAGGACGGGACAAAACTGTGAAAATGACCAAATTACCTTTAATCACAGAAATCACAGAAATCAGAAAAAAGAAATCGTAAACCACAGAAATCCCAGAAATCTGTAGAACTCGTAAACCACATAATTCATAACCGAGAACCATGGAGACAAGAACCCATGGAACTGATGAGAAATCGACCACGGAGATCGATAACCATTAGAACTGATGAGAAATCGACCCTATTGAAAACCCACAGGATCCATGGAACTCGAAAACCATGGTGATCGAGAACCCATGAAACTAATGAGAAATCAACCACGGAGATCGAGAACCCATGAAATTGATGAGAAATCGACCCTATCAAAAACCCACAAGACCCATGGAATTCGAAAACCATGGAGATCGAGAACCCATGGAACTGATGAGAAATCGACGATATCGAAAACCATGGAAACTCGAGAAATCGAGAACCATAAGAAGACCTGTGAAGACGATGTAATACAGTGGAGAAGATGAATCTGTGGAGACGAAGTAATACAGTGGAGAAGATTAACCTGTGGAGACGAAGTCATGAAGTTTGGATGGAGGCAATGATTTGGTATTAGGTTTAAGTATCAGGTGTAAAAAAGAGTAATATGGTAATCTTCAATTTAGCCCCATGTTGTTCTACCTATTTTGATGGAACAAAAAAAACTTAAGTTTTGTCCCATGAAATCAATATTTTGTCCCATGTTGTCCCATCTGATTTTTGTCCCACACTACTAAATAAAAGGCTTTTTCCGACTGATTTTTCCGATAGATTTGTCCGACGGAAATTTCCGATGGATGTCAAACGGGTCAAAGCACTTTGACTTTCGCCGGAAATCCGCCGGAAAATTATTTTTATTTTATTTTTTTAAATAAATCAATTATTTTCAGTGGATTTCCGACGGAATATAATTTTTTTTAATTTTTTTTCTTATTAATTATTTATTTTCGGCGGATTTTAATTAATTAAATTAATTAATTAAAATTTGCCGGAAATCCGTCGGAAATAATTAATTATTTTTTTATTTTTTTAAAAGAATAAAAAAATAAAAATAAAAAACCGTTGGAAATTTTGTATTTTAAAAAAAATAAAAATAAAAAGATCCGCCGAAAATCCACCGAAAACACAAAAAAAAAAATATTTATTTTTTTCTTAGAAAAATTTTAAGAAAAAAAATAAAAAAAAATTAATTCCGCCGAAAATCCGCCGAAAATAATAAAAAAATTAAATATTTACTTTTTTTTTTAAAATTTAATTCAGCCGAAAATCCGCCGAAAACATTAAAAAACTAAATAGTTATTCCTTTCTTAGAAAAAAATTTAATTCCGCCGAAAACACTAAAAAATTAAATATTTCTTCTTTTCTTAGAAAAATTAAAAAGAAATAATTCCGCCGAAAACACTAAAAAATTAAATATTTATTCGTTGGGCTTTAATGGATCCGGTTGGGCTTTAACGGATCTAGTTGGGCTTTACTGTACCCAGTTGGGATTTACCGTACCCCGTTGCACTTTAACGTACCTAGTGGGCTTTAATGGATACAATTGAGCTTTAAGGGATCTAGTTAGGCTTTAACGTACCTAATGAGGCTTTAATGGGTACAATTGATCTTTAATGGATACGGTTGGGCTTTAACGTACACAGTTGGGCTTTAACTTACCCGGTTCGACTTTAATGGATACGGTTGGTCTTTAACATACGAAGTTGGCTTTAATGGATCCGGTTGGGCTCTAACGGATCCGGTTGGGATTTAACGTTCCCAGTTGGGCTTCAATGGATCTAGTTGGGCTTCAATGGATCTATATGGGCTTTGACGTACCCAAGTTAGGCTTTAACGTACACACTTGGGCTTTAACGTACCTAGTTGGGCTTTAATGGATCCAGTTGGGCTTTAACGTACCTAGTTGGCCTTTACCATACACAATTGAGTTTTAACGGATCTAGTTGGTCTTTAATGGATATGGTCGTGCTTTAACAGATCCAATTGGCTTTAACGTACCCAGTTGGGCTTTAACGTACATAGTTGGGCTTTAACGGATCCAGTTGGGCTTTAACGTACCCAGTTGAACTTTAATGGATCCAGTTGGGCTTTAACGTACCCAGTTGGGCTTTAACGTACACAGTTGGGCTTTAACATACACAATTGAGTTTTAACGGATCCAGTTGGTCTTTAATGGATACGGTCGAGCTTTAACAGATCCAGTTGGCTTTAACGTACCCAGTTGGGCTTTAACATACATAGTTGGGCTTTAACGTACCTAGTTGGGCTTTACCATACACAATTGGTTTTAACGGATCCAGTTGGTCTTTAATGGATACGGTCGAGCTTTAACAGATCCAGTTGGCTTTAACATACCCAGTTGGGCTTTAACGGATCCAGTCGGGCTTTAACGTACCCAATTAGGCTTTAATGGATCTAGTGGGGCTTTAACGGATCCGGTTGGGCTATAACGTTCCTAGTTGGGCTTCAATGGATCCAGTTTGGCTTTAATGGGTATAGTTGAGCTTTAGTGGATACGGTTGGGCTTTAACGTACCCGGTTGGCTTTAATGAATCTAGTTGGGCTTTAACGTACATAGTTGAACTTTAATGGATCCAGTTGGGCTTTAACGTGCCCAGTTGGGGTTTAACGTACCCAGTTGGGCATTAACGTACACAGTTGGGCTTTAACGTACACAATGTCAGGATCTCAATTCTTAACAAGAATAAACACTCAGAAACAATATTAAAGAAGTTTGCGGAATAACACTTTAATATTCAAAGATCAATGAAACAGTGAATCAGAATAACAACTTGTAAACTTTTTTGAATGATTGTAAAGCTACAAGATTCAACACACAACCTCAATATTGATGAACAGGCTCACCAATACGAATTCTACTTCTCTAGAATTAGGATTATAAACCTTGAGGTTGATTCTCTCTATGAAAGCAAAAAACTCAGAATTAATTCTCTATTAATTACAAACTATTCTATACTTATACTGAAGATAAAAGATAATTACAAATAATAAAAGATCTTCAGAATAATCTTCCATATTTATCTCCAAGTCTTCCATAATCTTCAATCAAAACAGCTGTCATCCTTGTCATATGAAGTCTTCATCTCATAAGCAGTATTAAGTCTTTAGCAACATTAATACTTTGAGCAATATTAAGTTCAGCAGTACTAACTACTAGCAGTACTAAAATTGCTTAGCAGTAGTAATTTCTTCTAGCAATATTAATCTTGATTAGCAGCATTAACCTGTATCAGCAGTATTAACTTCAGAAGTAGTAACCAGGTTGTGCTAGCAGCATTAACTGTACTTGAGCAATTCTTTCAGTTCCCAACAATCTTCTCCTAACTTGACTTTTAGGAAGAGAAGTCAAGTTCTTCAGATGGTCTTTAAGATTCTTTCAACACTTCAGTTTACACCCCTAGATTAGGATCTAAACCCAAGCTTTGATTTATAATCCTGCTAACCACAACCTTTGCCATTTCTGAATCTTTTGAACAAATAAGCTTGGCATTCAACATTGCTTGTAGTTTACCCTTGCTGTGCTCATATATCTTGCCAACCAAGTAGTACTCATGATATGCTCCATTCACAGTGATGACATAGACTCGACATCTTTCAAATATCTTCCAATTTTCTATCCTTAGAAATTTATTCTCCAGATGCAAATCCCTGATCACATGTTGAACTTTACTAGGTTCAAACATCATGCACAAGTACTCCATGGATAATCTGATTAAGCTCCTTTCTTCTCCTGTCAGCTCCTTTTCATACAGTCTCATTCTAACTTTAAACATCTCTTCTAGGTCTGATCTTGTACATCTTCTGATGAAACTTCCCCAAGTAGGATACACCTCATAGATGTCCCCTAGCCTCTTAATCCTAAAGAATTTCTTTCTTTGATCTTCCAGGATATCCCAAAAGATGATTTCAGGAGCTTAGATAGAGATGGGATCTGCTTGTATTGGATCATCATTTGTTAATGTCATGAAAAATTCAACCTGCTCATTAGATTGCTTGTTTGATGATTCTGGATTCTGATTTGGTTCTGCTGAAGGTGTAACAGGAGGTTCTGCTTCAGATTCTGCTCTTTCTTCAACTCTTTGCCTTTTGCACTGCTTCTTGGAGGCTATTGACTTTACTCTCTTTGAAGACTTTACTTCCACATCAACATTCGCTTGCTCTTCTTTATTTTCTTTAGCTTTATCCTTTGAAGGTGTGGTCTTCTCAGGGAATGGTTGTTGGATGTTGAGATCATGTCTCTCTTTCATCCTTCTTTCTGCTTCTTCCCTTTGAGAGGAATCCCCTTGAAGCTTTGCCATTTCCTTCTTGTAGAGCTCCTCAACTTGACTGTAGGCCATGTTATTAAACATTTCTCCTTTGACACCAATTGAACCTTTCAGGAAATTTATCATTTTTCTCCTTTCCTGATTGGCCAAAAAGGTCTTGGAGGGTTGTCTTTTCTGCTTTTTGAGTGGCATTCTTTTGACTGGTAATTTCTTGGCCTGAGCTGCTGCTTTCATGCTTTTCTGATACTCTTCATTTAGTTTTCTGGCCATATTCAGTGCAAGTTCTCTATCCTCCTCTGACTGAAGTTGTTCCTCCCTTTCCATTTCTGCCTGAAGCTGCTTTGCCACTTCTTCATCCAGCTCAATCTGATTTTTCTTCTTTAAGGGTTGTTCAGGTTCAACCAACTTTGCTTTTCCCTTTGCATCCTTCATACCTGCCTCACTTGTTTCTTTTCTTTTCTTTGAAAGGCCTCCTTCATTGATGCCCACTCCCTTGGCCTTTTGAGTAGCCTTAGGAGTGTCATTCTTGGCTCTGACCAAAGTTTCTGCAATTTCCAATTCTTCTACAGAAAGCCCTGTTACTGCTGCTTCTTTTTCCTCGGCAGCATTAACAGTTTCTGCTGTTATTGATTATGTTACTGCTGCTGTTATTGATTCTGTTACTGCTGCTTCTTTTTCCTCAGCAGCATTAACAGTTTCTGTTGCTATTGATTCTGTTACTGCTGCTGCTTGAGATTCTGTTTCTTTTTCTATTTCTGCTTCTTTCTCCCCCTCAACATCAAGTTCCCTCTCAGCTGTACTTTCAGTTTCTGCTTCACCCTCTTGATTCTCCCTCTTGTTGGAAGCATCTTTATCACTTTTCCTCTTCTTTAACACAAACTGCCTCTTTTCCTTTTTCTGGACCAATCTCTTCACCATTTTCTTCAGGTTGGTAATCTGTACTTGTTGAGACAGAATTATCAGTTTCAGCTCTTCTATGTCTTTTCCCTGCTTGATTACATCAATGTTGATGTTTCCCATTGTTTCCATCAATTCAAGATAGTCATATCTGTCCTCACCTTCTCCAGGAATGTGACCCCCTTTTGAAGGATCATGGGATCTTTTTGTAGTAGAGGTCTTCTGCCTAGTAGAAGCACCTGCTACCCCCATGGTTTCTTGGCATCTGGGACCTTTGGATGATTGCTCACCCAAAGTTGCCATGGGGAAGGTTTTATTGGTGTTACCACTGATCTCCTCTGTGCTAGCAGGAGTAGTGGCAGCCTTTGCACCCATATGCTCATTCATCTCCTCATTGAGCACCTCCTTGGGGTTGGGAGACACCCCTGTGGTTTCCATGTAGATATTCTCTAATGGAGAATTCTCCATTAGAGGGCTTAAAAGCTCTGTGGGTGAAGGTACAAGAAGGGAAGGAGCCTTCTTTACCTTTTTCCTGATGTATGTATTGGTTATTGGTGAAGTTGGTTTTTGAACAAGGGACTAAAGGATTGATATGGTGATGGAAGGTTGGGATTGGCTTTCAGTGGGATGGTCTAATGAGGGCCTTGACCCTGAAGCAATACCTTCTTCATTGTGGGACACCACCATCATTGTAGAGAACAATGGGGTGTCAACTCCTTCCGAGTCCAATGGAGATCTCTTCATATTTGAAAAGACCTTACCTTTAGGGATTTTGGGTACATATACCTCATCAAAGTGAGGCATATCCGTCAATTCATGGGTTATAACTACATGTACAAATCGTGGGTACATATAAAAACTCTTTTTGCTTCCCAAGTTTGATACAAGATCATTGAAAATCATTTTAGAAAAATTGTACTTTTTGGTAGTGGCCAAGCAGACCAAAGCATAAGCAATGGTACTGCTGAACTCACTCCATCCAGTAGTCTTTTTGGAAATACAGTGCATCAGGGTATGAACAAGAAAACGCCATTGGGTATAAAATTTAGCTTTTGAGAATTTGAAACCACCCAATTGGCCTCCATACCCCATTCTTGAAAGGTTAGAGAACAAGTCCTCATTAGGAATAGAGGTAATACCTGCAGCATCGTCTAGACATAGACAGATGCGAATCACCTCTTCAGAAACTGACAAGGGTTTGTCACACACCCTTGTCTTGATTATCTGCACACCATTTTCTGTGACTATAGTGGCATTCGCCCAAAATTGTCTTTGATGCTCTATGTAGATTATTGGCGACATTGTAAGAGCATGGGCAATGTGGCTGGACTTGAGAAAATCCACAATCTGGTGGAATCCAGCAGCTTGCTTCGGCTTTTGAAGCATATTCGTTGTGCTCATCAATGAATGCCATGGATGCCATTAAGCTTGAGTGTGCTTGCCTGAACTTTACTAGGAGCTTTGAGAGAAAAAGGGTTAGAGAGCAGATGAATAGAAATCAAAGAGTCGTTATGAACTTTTAGGCGGGCAAAAAGGATATTTATACGATTTGGGACATAAGCAGTATTAACCACTAGCGGTATTAACGAACTAGAAGTATTAACTGACTAGCAGTATTAACTGAGCATGCAATATTAACCACTAGCAGTATTAACTAACTAGCAGTATTAACTGAGAGCAGTATTAACCACTAGCAGTATTAACTAACTAGCAGTATTAACTGAGCGCAATATTAACCACTAGCAGTATTAACTAACTAGCAGTATTAACTTTGCACTGGCAGTATTAAAACAGCACTGGCAGCATTAACTATACTTACACTTTTTGAAGCTTGAGGTACTCTGAGCAAGGTAATAACTTCCTGAGAAAGATGTTAGTAGCACTAAAGAATAAACCAATAACAGGTATGAAAACACTTTTTAAGACATGAGCTCATTCAGAGTTGATCATGCCCACACTTGTGACCAAGAAAGTGAATCTACCCACATCAAAGGCTTTAGTGAATAGATTAGCAAACTGGTTGTCAGTATGAACTTTAGCAACTTGAATTAGCTTCTTTTCATTACAATCTCTAATAAAGTGATACTTGATCTCAATGTGCTTTGTTTTGGAGTGCTTGACTGGATTGTTAACAATGCTTATAGTACTGCTATTGTCAATGAAGATTAGAGTGTGAAGAAAGGTTACCCCATAGTCCAGCATCTGATTCTGAATCCATAGAACCTGAGAGCAGCAACTTGCAGCAGCAATATACTCAGCTTCTGTTGTTTATAAGGACACTGTGGTTTGCTTCTTACATTGCCAAGATACTAGTCTTGCACCCAAAAGTTGACATACACCTGAAGTAGACTTTCTTTCCATGTTAGCACCTCCCAAGTCACTATCTGAATAAGCAATCAAGTCAAAGTTATATTCATAAGGATACCAAAGACCTAATCTAGGTTGCCCTCTTAAGTATCTGAAAATCCTTTTAACAGCTTGAAGATGTGATTGCTTTGGCTTAACTTGGAACCTGGCACACAAACACACTGGAAACATGATGTCTGGTCTTGAGGCTGTGAGATACATGAGAGATCCAATCATTGATCTATATAGATGGACATCAACATCCTCCCCCTCAAGATCAACAGTGGTCTTTTTATGAGTCTCCATAGGTGTGCTTGCTGGCTTTGAGTCTGTTAAACCATACTTACCCAGGATGTCTTTCACATATTTTGATTGGCTTATGAAGATTCCATCTTTCTTCTGTTTCACTTGAAGCCCAAGGAAGAAGGTAAGTTCACCCATTGAACTCATTTTAAAGCTCTTGTGCATCAACTTTTCAAAGTCTCTACACATCTGATCTTTTGTGGATCCAAAGATGATATCATCCACATAAATCTAAACAAGTAGGATGTCCTTCTTACTTCTTTTAATGAAGAGGGTCTTGTCAATTATTCCTCTTTCAAACCCATTCTCCAAGAGATAGGTAGACAGTGTATCATACCATGCTCTTGGGGCTTGATGAAGACCATAAAGTGCTTTCTCAGTTTGTATACTATGTCTGGATATGATGGATTTTCAAATCCAGGGGGCTGACAGACATATACTTCTTCATCAATTGTACCATAAAGAAAGGCACTCTTCACATCCATTTGGTATACCTTGAACTTCATGTATGAGGCATAGGCTAGAAATAGCCTAATTGCCTCTACCCTTGCCACTGGAGCAAACACTTCTTCATAGTCTATGCCTTCTTCTTGAGTGTACCCTTGTGCTACAAGCCTTGCTTTGTTCCTGATCACAATTCCTCTCTCATCCTTTTTATTCCTAAAAATCCACTTGGTGTCAATAGCTCTATGAGCTTTTGGAAGGTCCACCAAGTCCCAAACTTCTTGCAATTTGAACTGCAGTAACTCTTCTTGCATAGATTCTATCCAACTGGAATCTTTCATTGCATCATAAACCTTCTTAGGCTCAATCTGAGATAGAAAGCAAGAGAGTACTGTGTGTTGCTGATCCTGCAGCTCTTGAAGTCTGCTTTGATTCCTTGTTATTATAGGAGAAGAGATGTCTCCTATGACCAGCTCTGGAGGATGGTTCTTTTGAGTTCTAGTCTGATGACTAGGTTCTTCATTGATTCCCACATCTAGATATGAATCATTTAAGTCAGCTGAGGGGATCTCATCAGCTGCTTCTGGCTCTTCATGTACTTGATTCTCCTCATCTCTTCCTTCTTCTTCACTCTGAATTTGTTCAGTCATAGTTTCCTTTTCACAGAACTCAACAGGCTCTATTGTAGGTATGGGAAAGATCACAGACTGAGGAATAATGTCTTGTACTTGTACTTGTTCATCCCCTGATCCTCCACTTCCTGAACCTGCATGATAATCACTACTGAAACCCAAAGAGTTAGTTAGTGAATCAATGTCAAATAACCATTGAGGACCAGACCCAATAGGATTTGGTGTGTTCTCATTGCACTTGACATTGTCACTTTCCTCAATTATTTTAGAAGAAGAATTAAAAACTCTGTAAGCCTTACTCTGAGATGAGTAACCAACAAGAAAACCATCATCTGCCTTGCTATCAAACTTTCCTAAGTGAGTTTTGGTATTGAGAATGGTACAAGGACGCCCAAAAGGTTTGAAAAATCCAATAAATGGTTTTTTTTATTTAAAAGCTCATATGGTGTCTTGTTTTTAGGCTTGACTACTAGAACCTTGTTTTGGACATAGCAAGAAGTATTAACTGCTTCAGCCCAGAAAGTAATTGGTAGTTTGGAATCAGCTAACAGAGATCTAGCAGCCTCAATCAGTGTCCTATTCCTTCTCTCAGCAACACCATTTTGTTGTGGAGTCCTAGGAGCACTGTATTGCCTCTTAATTCCTTTTTCCTCACAAAAGGTGTTTAGGTCATGATTTTTAAATTCAGTACCATTGTCTGACCTAATGACTTTTACCTTTTGATTTGTTTGGTTTTCAATTCTTAGAATAAAGGATTTGATCAGTCCACTTGTCTCATCCTTAGTCCTTAGAAAATATACCCAAGTAAATCTAGAGTAATCATCAATAATAACTAGGCAGTATGATTTCTTACCTATACTCATAACATTTGTAGGACCAAACAGATCCATATGCAACAACTGAAGAGAATTAGATATTGTGTTCAACTCTTTGGACTTATGAGAAGTTTTGTGTTGTTTGCCTAATGATCATCACATGAAAAGACTTTGGAAGGTAAACCTCTTACAAGGTTGTTTTTAACAAGTTTATTCATTGTTTTAAAGTTCATGTGACACATCCTTCTGTGCCAAAGTGATGATTCATCCAAAGAAGCTTTTGAAACAGGACAGTTTAGGGATGAATCAGTTGAAACACTTTCCATATCTAAGCAATATACATTATCCTTTCTGGGAGTTCTTAGTACTATCATCTTTTCATCAACTACCTTGAATCCAGGAGCAAGGATAATGCATTCAGAATCAGTAAATAATATACTATGTTGTTTGTCATAAACCTGTGATACACTTAACAGGTTGTACCATAACTGCTCAACATAGAATACATCTTCAAAGGTCATTTTACCTTTGGTTACATCCCCCTTACCACTTATCTTACCTCCATCTGGAGTATTACCAAAGGCAACATGCCCACCATCAATTTTCTTGAAATTCTTCAGGCATGACATGTTCCCTGTCATGTGCCTAGAGCAACCACTATCAACATGCCAGATGCTCTTCCCCTTGAGCTGTTGGTTGCCCTGCACATAAGATTAAACAATTAGTATTGATTGGGAACCCAAGCCAAAGTGGTCTTGGGTCTCCATTTCTCATCAAAGTATTTACATTCCTTTTTAATGAGATTTTTGAAATCAGAGCACTCTTTACTGGAGTACTTTGTCAACATGATTGGCTTAGCAGCACTAACACTAGAAGCAGTACTAACTTTAGAAGTACTAACAGAGTTAGCAGCACTAACAGGTTTAGCAGTACTAACCTTGTTAGCAGCACTAACAGAGTTAGCAGCATTAACATTTGAAGAAGTACTAACAATGTCAGTAGCACTAACATTGATACCAGTAGTATTTCTTCTAGCAGCACTATCATTGTCATCAGCACTATTTGTGGTAGCAGTACTAACAGTTTTAGTGCTTTTAGGAATCCACATATTGACACTTTCTTTCACAGTCTTTTTCTTCATGTGACTATTAGATTTAACAGATTTCTTAGCCACATGGTTCCTTTCCTTCTTCCTATAACCAAAGGGTTTTTGCACAGATCTTTGAAAATTCATCCTTTGGTTCATAGGATTGAAATAACAGTATTTGACAAGATGATTCAATTTGCCACAAATAAAACAAGATTTTGGTCTATTGATTTTACTCAAATCAACCCCTTGTTTTTGTGCCCACTGATTATTCCAGTTTCTTTGATTTCCCCTCTTTTTATCATGTTTTAGGGGCTCAGATTTCTTACATGCATACTGTTTGCAAGGAACTGGATTCACAACTGTGGTCTGTTTGTAATGGACCTTACCAGACTTTCCCTCTATCTTCTCTATGTCCTTTGAATTGACCCAAATCTTTCCACACCCCTCATTGGTAATGATATGATTCTCTAGGGGAATCTCACCACTCACATTGTTCTCCTTACTCTTACCAACCTCTTTCTCAGTCTTATCCTCAACAACTACCTCATCTAAGGGATCTATCTCAATTACTCCCTCAGGCAAGTCCTTCTCATCTTTGGTTTCTAGCAAATCTGATGTAGGAGGAATGTAGTTGTTGTTGTATGGTGGTGGTGTGGTATTATACCCAATTCCTCTTCTCAATTTGTCATTAATTTGAGTTTGTAGTAAAGAGTCCATTGCTTTAGAAGCATTGGAAAACTTTTCCACATCAAGCTTAACCTTGGTTAGCTCTTCTCTCAACTTTTCACTCTCCTCTTTAGATTTGGTCAATTTGAGTTCTAGATCCTTTTTCTCCCACTTCCAGTAATTGGTATCATATGAGTGTTGGAGTTCATTGGCTTGAAAACCTTTAATCTGTTCCTCAAACCTCTCAACAATTCTCACATAATCTTTTATATCCTTTTCTAACCTCTTAAGGTCATCACTCATCTTCTGGTTGTGATCCCTGTACCTTTTAACAGTGTCTATGAAAGTTTTAGAACTGAGATTAGAACTTACCTCAGTTGGGAGATCAGATACTTCTGCCATAAGAGCTTGATTTTGGATAGCCTCTTCTGCTTGATCACTCCAGTCAAACCCCATCCCTTGTTGAGAAACAAGGGCTTAAGCAGAGTTTCTGTTATGGTTGAGGTTTCCAGACTGTGCTTGTTGGTGGTTGTTGGTGCGAGACACTCCACTTCTGCATTCCCTGGCAAAGTGTCCCTTCAGATGACATTTATAGCACTCCACCTTTGATTTATCAAAGCCTGCTCCATCTTCTCTTCTTTGGGAGAAGTTGTTCCTCCCAGTTCTCTTGATGAACTTCTCCACCCTCATGGAAAGCATGGCCATCTGCCATTTAATATCCATCTCTTCAAGATCATCAGGATGATGTTGTTCTAAGTCATTATTGATTAATGAGGAGTTTCCATGGCTGGATAGAAAAACTTCAAACACAGATTCAGTGCCTTTTCTTGATTTACTCCATTAGCAGCATTAACTGATTCAGGGTTAGAAGTAGAATAAATTGATGCTGATAGGAGTGCAGCATTATGAATATATCCAGAAGGCTTCTTCTTTGCCTCCACCTCAGCTTCAAATACTCTAAGGTCATTGTACAGATCATCAAGTTCTTTTTCTTCCAATTGTTCATTCTGTCTGAATGAAACGGTATACATGGTCCATTCATCTCCAAGGGACCTTAAGAACTTTCTGTTTACATCATCTTGATCAATCTGTACTCCCATAGTAGCTAGTTCACCAATCAGCTTGTTAAACCTGTCAAAAGTTTGAGTCATGGACTTATTCTTAGTTGACATAAAGTTTTCATACTGTTGTTTCAAGATTGCCTTTTGATTTCTCTTGGTACTTTTGGTACCAGAGAATCTCTTCTCTAGAGCATTCCAGAGCATCTGTGCATCAGTGCAATTACAGAATTGGTGTTGATACTCATTGGGAATGGCCAAGAGCAGTGTGCTTAAGGCTTTCATCTCTGTCTGCCTTGTCTTTCTTTCTGCATCCGTTTTTGGTAGAGTTCTTTTTCCATCTTCACCAATCTTTCCTGCATCAGATGGGCCATTCTCAATGATGTCCCACATGGAGTAATCTGTGAGGAGAATGTATTGCTTGATTCTAATCTTCCACATGTCAAATTCATTATATCTGACCATTGGAACCTTTGAGACCAGAGTACTGTTTGATTCAACTGTGTTTTCCATGATGAATAAGATTTCTGAGAATACTTGCTCTGATACCACTTGTCAGGATCTCAATTCTTAACAAGAATAAACACTCAGAAACAATATTAAAGAAGTTTGTGGAATAACATTTTAATATTCAAAGATCAATGAAACAGTGAATCAGAATAACAACTTGTAAACTTTATTGAATGATTGTAAAGCTACAAGATTCAACACACAATCTCAATATTGATGAACAGGCTCACCAATACGAATTCTACTTCTCTAGAATTAGGATTATAAACCTTGAGGTTGATTCTCTCTATGAAAACAAAAAACTCAGAATTAATTCTCTATTAATTACAAACTATTCTATACTTATACTGAAGATAAAAGATAATTACAAATAATAAAAGATCTTCAGAATAATCTTCCATATTTATCTCCAAGCCTTTCATAATCTTCAATCATAACAGCTGTCATCCTTGCCATATGAAGTCTTCATCTCATAAGCAGTATTAAGTTTTTAGCAGCATTAATACTTTGAGCAGTATTAAGTTCAGCAGTACTAACTACTAGTAGTACTAAAATTGCTTAGCAGTAGTAATTTCTTCTAGCAGTATTAATCTTGATTAGCAGCAATAACCTGTATCAGCAGTATTAACTTCAGAAGTAGTAACCAGGTTGTGCTAGCAGCATTAACTGTACTTGAGCAATTCTTTTATTTCCCAACACACAATTGAGTTTTAACGGATCCAGTTGGTTTTTAATGGATACAGTTGAGCTTTAACAGATCCAGTTGGCTTTAACGTACCCAGTTGGGCTTTAACGTGTAATAAGTCATAAACGGTATTATTGGACTTTAACCAGTTATATTGGGCTTTATTGGATATATTGAACTTTAACTAATTATATTGGGATTTAAAAGGTTTTATTATGCCTCAATGGATCTATCAGGCTTTAAAGGGTTCTATTGGGCCTTAATAGATCTATCGGGTTTCAAAGGGTTTCATTGGGCCTTAATGGATCTATCGGGTTTTAAAGGGTTTCATTGGGTCATAATGGATTTATCAGGCTTTAAAGGGTTAGTTTGCCCTGAATGAATCTATCGAGATTTAAAGGGTTCTATTGGGGCTTTATTGGGCCTTAATGGATCTATCGGGTTTTAAAGGGTTTCCTTGGGCGTTAATGGACTATCGAGCTTTAAAGGGTTCTATTCGACTTTAAAGGGTTATGACAAAGAATGAGAATTTTATCCAGAAAGAGCGACGACAAGGATAGAGAGTCTTACCCGGTAAGTGAGAGTTAAATGTTGCATATATGATGTCTTTTTAATAGACTAAAATTTACCCGGTAAGTTAAACAAAAGTGATAAAAGCTTACCGGATAAACATCAGATAAACTATCCCAAGTCTAAAAAAAAATATTACTCCCTCCATCCCAAAATAAATGTCCACAATGAAAAAGGCACACAATTTTATGAGTGTGTAATTATTACACTTTTTAATTAACCGAAGAACAATTTTACCCTTAATTATAGAGAGATAAATTTTCTCCATCACATAATTAAGGGTAGAATTGGAAAATAGACATTTACTTTTTGAAAGTGGACACTTATTTTGGGACAAACTAAAATAGTAATGTAGACACTTAATTTGGGACGAAGAGAGTATTTAAATCTATGTAAAGTTGAGTTCCTCCTAATTTTTCCTTTCCCCCTAAAATTTTCCCCCTCCCCCAAATTTCCCCCAAATTATTTGACGACTCCCTCCCAACCCCTGTTGGCGGGTGTTGGGTGCAAAACTCGATGGGTAGAGAGGGAGAGAAGTGATCGACTTGGATAGAATGTGAGATCGTGTGAGAGCTCGTTTTCCTTAAGTGATATTTCGACCCTATTCTGCCTGGGTATCACGAACTTCACTCGAGGATAATCTCAAATTCACCGGTATCGTTTTAGGCAGAAAACGGTCCTATTTAAACACAGAGTAATGTAACCGATGCTATATTATTAATGATAATAATCACCCATTTAATGGTATTGATTGTTAATTGGTCAAATGGTGTAGGTTATAAATCAATTTGGTAGTTACAAAAGGGATGATTGGGGGTTACAAACCGCACCTGCAACAGTGCATCACGCGGGTAGCCGTGCGGGTTAACCCGTGGCACAACCCGCGTGATCCTCTATTTTTCCCAAAACCAGTGCACCACGCAGGTAGCCGCGGGGGTTAAACCCGCGGCACAACCCGCGTGAGCCTTTGTTTTGTCCCACGCACACCAAATGACAGTCCAACAATCCCGGGTCATAGTTAGCGTACACGAGTGTGCACTCCACGCCTCCTAACTCGTGTTGTAACTTATCTACAAACCCCATTATTATCTTATGAATCCAATTACACAAAATGACCGATGATTTCACTAAAATCACCAACATTCCTCCCCCATTTTAGTGCAATCCTTGATTCACAAAGAAAATTAATATAGCAAACAAACTCATGCATAAATGAAAATATCTAAAAGATTGAATTTCCATCTTAGTACATTACACATTTCAAATACTCGAGAATCCGGGTGTCCTATGGATTGAACCCTTCAACCCATGTGAGTACCAGAAAATAACATACACATGAATTTAAATTTCTCTAAAGTTTAAACTTGACACTATACAGGCAGTGTGTCCTTATCCATTCGTGAGTGCATCAAAACTGAGTCCAAGCTTCTTGAAGCGGCCACACTTCGCACTCATATAGGTAGTTCCTTTCATCATGCACCTGGACATGCATTTTTACAAAAGAACAATTACCACCTCGCTTGCAGTACCGAGAACATACCTTGGGATGATTATCTTGTGCTCCAATCCCTTAGAGTGAGCTTTCCCATTGAATTCAACTTCTAACGTTGTATTAGAAGGGAATTGGGTATCTCACCGTTAGAGATTCAAATGGACTTTAAACCCATCCCGATCACCGACTTGTGAACCAAGTCCCTAGCTAACCCCTTCGTCAAGTGGCCCACTAGATTTTGTTGCGACCAAACAAATTCAACCGAAATCCCCCCATTCGTGATTAGCTCACGAATCATGTTATGTCTAACACCTAAGTGTCTAGACTTTCCATTGTACACTTGACTATAAGCTTTAGCCAAAGTAGACGCACTATCACAACGGATAAAAATGGGTGATATTGTTTTTGGCCATAACGTAATTTCGTGGACTAAATTCCTTAGCCACTCCGCCTCTTTACCGGCAGCGGCTAATGCCAGAAATTCCGACTCCATAGTCGAACTCGTGATGCAAGTTTGCTTCTTGGAAGCCCATGAGATGACACCTCCCCCAAGCAAGTATACCTAACCACTCGTAGAAGAGTGATCTTCTAAGTTGGTAATCTAACTTGCATCCGAATATCCCTCTAAAACCGAAGGAAACCCGACATATGACAAACCATAATCAATGGTTTTCTTCAAGTATTTAAATACTCGTCTTATCGCTTGCCAAAGATGTATACTAGGATTATTAGTATACCTACTCAACATGCTTACAGCAAAAGCGATATACGGCCTAGTGCTTGTCATGGAATACATTAAGCATCCAATAGCCTTTGAGTACTCGAGTTGTGACACTGCTTCACCCGAATTGGGTATAAGCTTCACACTCGGATCAAATGGAGTACTCACCAGAGAACAATCAAATCAATTAAATTTCTTTAATACTTTCTCAATGTAATGAGATTGCGTAATTGCAATCCCTTTGTTCTCACGCTTGATCCTTATTCCAAGGATCACCTTCGCTTCTCCCATATCTTTCATGGAGAATTTTGATGACAAAAACTCTTTAGTTTTATCAACTTGATTTTGGTCAGTGCCAAAGATCAACATGTCATGAACATATAAGCAAATTATTACTCTGTTACCGGATATGTCAAATTTGCTATATACACACTTGTCCGCTTGGTTTAACATGAAACCGTTGGACAAGATAACCTCATCAAATTTTTGATGCCATTGTTTGGGTGCTTATTTAAGCCCATACAATGATTTTACAAGTTTACACACCTTATGCTCCATCCCGGGCATAATAAAACCTTCCGGTTGTTTCATGTAAACTTCTTCCTCCAAATCACCATTTAAGAATGTCGTTTTGACATCCATTTGGTGAATCACTAAATTGTGGATAGCTCCTAAGGCTATCAACAATCTAATTGTGGAGATCCTTGTAACCGGGGCATAGGTATCAAAATAATCGATGCCTTCCCGTTGCCTAAAGCCTTGGATTACCAATCGAGCTTTGAACTTGTCGATTGATCCATCGGCTTTCATCTTCCTTTTGAAGATCCACTTGCATCCCAACGGTTTACAACCCGGCGGCAAGTCCGATAATACCCAAGTATTATTCCCCATGATGGAATCCATCTCATCATTTATTGCTTCTTTCTAGAAAGCAATATCTTGAGACTTCATAGCCTCATCAAATGATTTTGGATCTTCCTCAATACTATAACAGTAAGAGAATTGTGATCCAATTTCATCTCTTGATCCTTCTACCAAGTATACTTGGAAATCGGGACCAAATGATTTTTCAATCCTTCCTCTTTTGCTCCTTCGAAGCATCGGAGATTCGGTTGGAACAATTGCTTGTTCTTCAACCCCACTAGTTACACTAGTATTTGGAACAAGATCCTTCGGCCTAGGTATTGAAGAGAATCTAGTCTCATCAAATAATGCATCTCTCGATTCTATAACGGTGTGAATCGCTATAGAATCATTAGGTTCAACAACATAGAACCTATATGCCTTGGAATGCTCGGCTTATCCAACAAAGATGCATTCAATACCTTTTTCACCCAAGGTTTTTCGTTTGGATTCGGGTAGTCAAACAACCGCTCGACAACCCCAAACTCGAATATAATTCAAGTTAGGTCTTTTCTTGAACCAAAGTTCATATGGGGTAATCTTGTTCCTTTTATTGGGAACTCGATTTAATAAATAGCAAGCCGTTAACATGGCTTCACTCCAAAATCCATCACTCAAACCCAAGTCGGATAACATAGAGTTCACCATTTCTTTGAGAACTCTATTTTTCCGTTCCACCACACCATTTTGTTAAGGTGTATAAGGCGCCATAGTTTCATGAATTATTCCCACGGATTGGAAAAACATGGGGTCGTAATATTCCCCACCACGATCGGTGCGTAAACATTTAATTAAACCGTTCATTTGCAATTCAACCTCCGTTTTATAAATTTTAAATTTATCCAACGCTTCATCTTTTGAGTGCAATAAATAAATAAAACAAAACCGTGAAGCGTCGTCAATAAAAGTAACAACGTACTTTTTATTACCAAAAGACGGAGTTGAATGCAAATCACAAAGATCACTATGAATTAGTTCAAGCACCGACGAATCCCTTTTAACATTGGGAAATGGTTGCCTAGTGATCTTCGTCAACATGCAAGTTTTACATTTTCCGGTTTTAACGTCAAAAGTTGAAACAAGACCGTCTTTTGACATTTCAACCATTCTTTTAAAATTAACATGACCAAGCCTTGCATGCCATAAAAAAGAATCAACACAATTCTCATTTGCAATATAAATAGAATTCGAAACAAAACTCTTTTTATTTAAACTCAACATAAACATATCATTATTCAAATAACCGAATCCTACAAAAGAGCCACCTTTGGACAAGGTAAACTTTCCGGACTCAAAAACTTGCCTATATCCTAACTTATTCAAGGTACTACTGGAAACCAAATTCTTTCGAATTTGTGGTACAACCAAAACGTCAACAAGTTCAATTATATTATTAGAGCTAAATTCTAGCCTAACTAAGCCACGTCCAAGAATGGGAGCATTTGAATCGTTCCCCATGTGTAGCACGGATCCCTCTTCAACCGGTTCCAAAGAGAAGAACCAACGTCGATCCTTGCACACATGACTCGAGGCACCCATGTCAATCCATCAAGCATCATCATCCTGTACATAAAATGATTCGGATATTAGTGGTACATAATTCAAATTTGAATTAAAAACAAAGTCAATAAACTGACCTTGCCGTGGGTGTTGATCCTTGGATCCTTGCCCACCACCACTTGTGCTTGCTTCAATTTTATTCTTGACAACCCGACAATCCCGCTTGAGATGTCCGGTCATACCACAAGTCCAACAGGTTAATTTAACCTTTTTGTTGGGCCCTTTCTTGGCTTCATTGAACTTACGTTTTTCCTTTAAGTTGTTGGATCTTCCCTCTTCCACCATGTTCACCAAAGGTGCAGAAACCTCTTTTATCTTGGGTTTCTTAGTCTCTTGCGCCCGAAGAGATTCCTCTATGTGCAAGTGACTACCGAGTTGTACAAGAGATAACTCTTCCTTCTTGTGTTTCAACATATGTTTGAAGTCTTTCCAAGAGGGATGCAATTTATCAATAATGCTCGATACGGAGATGGATTTGTCCATCTTCATATCATGTTGAGCATATTAGCCTAGAATGCGTAGGAGCTCATTATATTGCTCCATCACAGGCCTTGAATCCACCATTTTGTAACTATTAAAATTACTCACGAGGAACTTCTTACTAGAAGCATCCTCCACCATGTATTTGGACTCAAGAGAGTCCCATAGCTCTTTAGCGGATTCAACATTTTGATTAATATCGAAGAGGGAGTCACATATACCGTTCAAGATGTGATCGCGACATATGTAGTCGTCATTTTCCCATTTTCCGCGATGCCGGGTCATCTCCAACGTCTCGTCCTCCATTACTTACGGCATCGGCGTACTCAACACGTACACGACCTTCAACGTGGTCAATAAGAAGTGCATCTTCTTTTGCCATCGTCGAAAGTCAACGCCTTCGAACTTCTCCAGGTTCGTGAACTTCGTTGTCATGGCTCTCACGGATTAATCACTCGCCATCTCTCACGAACGAAATATCACTTAAGATTGTTGGGGGGTGTTGGGTGCAGAACTCGATGGGTAGAGAGGGAGAGGAGTGATCGACTTGGATAGAATGTAAGATCGCGTGAGAGCTCGCTTTCCTTAAGTGATATTTCGACCCTATTCTGCCTAGGTATCACGAAATTCACTCGAGGATAATCTCAAATTCACCAGTATCGTTTTAGGCAAAAAACGATCCTATTTAAACACATAGAGTAATGTAACCGATGCTATATTATTAATGATAATAATCACCCATTTAATGGTATTGATTGTTAATTGGTCAAATGGTGTAGGTTATAGATCAATTTAGGAGTTACAAAAGGGATGATTGGGGGTTACAAGCCGCACCTGCAACAGTGCATCATGCGGGTAGCCGCGCGGGTTAACCCGCGGCATAACCCGCGTGATCCTCTGTTTTTCCCAAAACCAGTGCACCACGCGGGTAGCCGCGTGGGTTAAACCCATGGCACAACTTGCGTGAGCCACTGTCTCCCACATGAAACAGTGCACCACGCGAGTAGCCGCACGGGTTAACCCGCGGCACAACCCGCGTGAGCCTCTGTTTTGTCCCACGCACACCAAATGACAGTCCAACAATCCCGGGTCATAGTTAGCTTACACGAGTGTGCACTCCACACCTCCTAACTCGTGTTGTAACTTATCTACAAACCCCATTATTATCTTGTGAATCCAATTACACAAAATGACCGATGATTTCACTAAAATCACCAACAACCCCGCCCCTTTTGACCCTAAATTTTATTTTCTCCAATCCTTTCTATCATTCTTCCTCAACATCCATCCCCCAGTCAAAAGTTTTGGTGACCATATACCGCATGACCATCATCGTCCAACTAGCGGCAGCAGCAACCAGCAAGTCGGCCGGTGATTCCCATCGTTGTCCAACCATCGTTCCCGTCTTATTCTCCAAGAAAAGCACGCACAACACACACCATAGAGACACTCGATTTAGAATTTCGAATTTCGATTTCTTCTCAACATACTCACTTTGCAGATGGATAGATGTTTCCCACAACCCCGCTAATATTTCAGACTTCACAGTTCATTCCTTTTTATATTCTTGATTCCTTTTTCTATCCGTTTTTTATTCTTGATTTCTTTCTTCACAGTAGGTGAGCCTTTGAGCTAATTGATTTCAAAGATCAAAAAAAGTTGTTCGATTTTACCTTCACAACAGCGAACACATCACAGTAGGTAAGGTTTCCAAGTTGATGTTTTGTTCGATTTCACCTTCACAATTGACAGTTCGATTTCTCCCTTCACGGTTTGATTTCCTTTTCGATTTCACCCTTTTCACTATTGATTTCTTGTTCAATTTCACAGGTTCCATTTGCTTCACCCTTCACCCACATGTATCAGTTTCTTCTAATCTGTTATATAACTTATGTTAGACACTTAGACTATTGATTATTGAAATTTGTTTTACACTTCATAGGTTTCCATTTGATTATTGAATATGTGATTATTGAAATTTGTTTTACACTTCACACTTAGACTATTGATTATGGAATATGTGATTCCTTTTAATAACCTTTTCAAAGTAGGCTCAAGCTCAAATATTGTTTGAATTATCGAGCTCGATGCTCGTTTAAGGGCTCGGACTCGCGATCAATTAACTCGTGTTTTAGTTTAAGCTCGATAATATTTATTTTTTATTGTATGATTTATGAATATATGAGCATGTTTGGCTCGGCTCAACTTGACTCGAAAAATTTAATCGAGTTATCGAACGAGTAGAGTTAAACATTTATGTTCTAAAGCTCGGCTTGTTAATTTTTAATGAGTTTTATTTTGTGTTCGAGATAGACTCGAGCTCAAAAATTATTATAGCTTGAACTTGAGATATACGAGCTCAAGTTTGAGTAGCTCGTTAAAAGCTCGAATTGTTTACACCATTACCTGGGGGTGTGCCGATGGTGCTGCCGCACAGGGCTTTCGATATGTTAGAGAGGCCAACACCAGCATAGTAATAGTATTCTAGTCAAGGCCAACGATAGTAGTGTTCTCAAGTTGCTAGTTTCTGGAAGTAACATCCTGATTTATTGTCTTGTGTTCCCTGCCTGTGCATTTTGGTGTAAAATTCAGCTTGAACATGCTATCTACTGGCTAGCTCTATTTAAAATAATCATTTTAAATACTTCTACACTTATGAGCTCTATAATTTGCAGAAATTAGCACTCTATAATTTGTAGAAATGTAGATCTCTTCATGGGGATGTTTTTTGATCTATAGGTATATGATCACCATATATATCGTTACTTGGAGAATAGGGATTCATTGCATACAATCAAAGACGATGAGTGCATTGTAGCCTATAGAATTTCCAAAAAATAAGCTGAATTTCCAAAGCTAGAGATATTCCACCGATATCAGGAAAAGTAAGTTATCATTCTTAATTTATTTGTTTATCTTCCATGGGTGGGTGGCCTTTCTGACATCTAAGGCGCCACTGTTAGATTATGCGGCTTGTTGTTTGGGTTGATATATTATATGTTGAGACATTTTTCAGCAATATTGCCTACACAAATTGTAACACCCCAAAAATGGGACTAACAAAAATTTCCGGAAAATAGAAATGTGGCATACATAACTACCAAAGCACGAGCTCATACAAAAGGGACCACAAATGCCTGTTAAATACAAGTTTGTAATAAGACATAATAATAGATGACAACTCCCTAATCTAAGTTTCGCTAGACATAAGATTACAAAAGGTTGTCAACTATGTTCAAAATAATGGTCTTCAATATTGGCATCCCAAAATGCTCCCAAGCTCACCACTAAAGTCGATTAAGCTTCCTTGGCGCTCGCACCGCTAGAACCTGAGATACACATCAACAATCAAGTGTTAGACCAAACGGGTCTAGTGATTTACATAAAAGCATATCATACTAACATAACATATATTATGAACGATTATGACATTTCAATCACCAAAGTCCTTACGGGGTCAATCATGGGGGAGACCCATCACACCAATGAGTTTTACCTCAAGTCAATGTACCTTGATGTTCACTCGCTTGAGCAACATCCCGAAGGCCCGACACACTTGAAGACTACCTCCCAGGCATTACTCCAAATGGCGGAGGTCTAGGTGCATACCATTATAGTGGCACCTGAGACTACATCCTCCTAGAACTTACTCATGGTTCTTTCTTGTGTACTTACGATGTCCGTCTCTATACATAGCTTCATACTCATAAGATACATGTATAAGACTACCACAATCCCAAACATAACTTAGGTACAAAACTCTAAGATATGCAAATACTCAATATTATCCATGACTCCTCAAGACGAATATGTAAACATGCTCGAACATCAAGAATAATAACCTCATTCATGTCCATAACCATATTCAAGGCTAAGATTCCAATAATACCAAACTTAACAGTTAGGTCAAACTTATCAGGTGATCAGATCTTCTCATAACAATAATACATTATGTATGAAAACATATAGAACATGTATCTCATTTGAAAATAATGTAAGAACTCACTATCTAGGGTTTTATACAAAACACTAGAAAACTTGGATTGGATGGAGAGAAGGTGGAGACTTGAAATGTGGCTTGAATGCTTCCCTTGAGTGATCTTCTAGTTCCCTTAAACACCAATAAATGTCCCCAACTAATCTAGGGTTTCAATAAATGTTTGGTGGGTTTAGAAGTAGAAGAAAATCGCCCAAACTAACTCTAAGCCGACCCCAAAACGTTTTGAGATGAGAAGTGAAGTCAAAATGGTCAAAGTTGGATTTTTATACTCTCAGACACCGTCGGCGATAGTGCCATAGTGCCTGGCGATTGTGCCCATGTCACTATCGCGAAGGCACAATCGCGACACTCAAACGACTTACTGTACATCCCAGGCGATAGTGCCCGACGATTGTGCCAAGGGCACTATCGCGAAGGCACAATTGCGAACAAACCCGACCTCACGGTACAATTCCAATGATAGTGCCCGGCGATTGTGCCAAGGTCACTATCGCGATGGCACAATCGCGACTATCCCCTTTGACACCGAAAACTTGACTTTCTAAGGTTTCAATAAAGCGAAGCTAAAAAGGCAGATTAACATACACATAACAGGTTGATAAAACGCCAATTAAGCACACAAAGAGATTCTCAAATTACTAAAAGTCAAGGAACGAGGGGAGTACTTACCTTAGATTTTTCGGGTGTTACAATCCTCCCCACCTAATAGGGATTTCGTCCCCGAAATCTTATTCACTAAAATAAATGAGGATATCTTTTCCTCATGTCCTCCTCCGATTCCCACGTCACGTTAGCACCCCGATGGTGTTTCCATTGAACCTTCAACATAGTCACTTCTTTATGCCTCAATTGATTCGTCCTTGACTCTAGGATAGCTTCTGGTTCTTCTACATATCGATTTCCGTTGTCCACTCGTATTTCCGTCAACGGAATAACACTTTCTTCTTCGGCCAAACACTTGCGAAGATAGCAAACATGAAAGGTAGGATGGATTACGTCCTTCTCCGGCGGTAGATCCAATCGATAAGCTTGAAGTCCGATCTTTTCTAATATCGTGAAGGGCCCCAAGGAAACGGGGACTAAGCTTCCCGCGCTTCCCGAAATAGATGATTCCCTTCCATGGAGACACCTTCAACATAACCCGGTCTCCCACTTGGAAGTCCACCGGTCTTCGCTTTTTGTCCGCGTAACTCTTTTGTCGGTCTTGGTCCGCTTTCAATCGCTCTCGAATGCCCTTCACTTTATCCGACGTCGTTTGCACAATTTCTGGACCCGCAAATTGTTTTTCTCCCGCCTCGAGCCAACATACCGGTGTCCTACATTTCCGCCCGTAGAGCGCCTCGAATGGAGCCATCCTGATACTCGAGTGGTAGCTATTATTGTAAGCGAATTCCACTAATGGCAAGTGTGAATCCCAAGTCCCTCCAAAGTCTATGATGCACGATCGAAGCATGTCCTCGAGAGTTTGGATCGTCCTCTCACTTTGTCCGTCGGTCTGGGGGTGATATGCCGTACTCAACTTAACTTTCGTGCCCAATTCCCTTTGTAAACCATCCCAAAACTTGGAAGTAAACCGACTATCCCTATCCGAGACTATGGATAACGGAACGCCATGACGAGACACCACTTCGTCAATATATAGCTTAGCAAGTTTGTCCATTGGTAACGTTTCTCTCATTGCCAAGAAGTGAGCACTCTTGGTAAGCCTGTCCACTACCACCCAAATGGTATCATGTCCCTTTAAGGTCTTTGGCAATTTCGTGACTGTTGGGAACTGAAGATGTGTCTAAGTGATTAATACTGCCAGGCTATCAAGATTACTACTGCTAGTAGATTTAATACTGCTTAAAGAGTTAGTGCTACTACTTGAATAGTTAGTACTGCTTGGAGAGTTAGTACTGCTAGTAGTTAGTACTGTTGAAGATTAATGCTGCTGAAGATGGTTAATACTTCTGAAGAGAATTGATGCTGCTTATAAAGATAAAGATGCCTTAGAGATAAAGACAAGCTGAAGATAATTATGAAATTGATATTGAAGATCAATTGTATTTTTGATAATTATCTTGTATTCAGTCTTGTATATATAGTATAGAATAGTTTGATAAACAATTAATTCGAAGTTTTTGTTTAGAGAGAAAACTAACCTCAAGGTTTACAACCGTAGTTCTAGAGAAGTAGAATTCGTCTTGGTGAGTCTGTTCATCAAGATTGAGGTTTTGTTTGAAATCTTGTAACTTTAATCATTCAATAAAGTTTACAAGTTATGATTTCTATTTTACTGTTACATTGATAGTTTGAATATTAAAGTGTTTTTCCGCAACTTCTTTAATATTGTTTCTGAGTTTCATTATTCTTGTTAAGAATCAGATCCTGGCAAGTGGTATCAGAGCCTAGTATTCTCATAAACCTTCATTCATCATGGAAAACACAGTTGAATCAAACAGTACTCTTGTTTCAAAGGTTCCCATGCTCAAACCTAATGAGTTTGACATGTGGAAAATTAGGATCAAGCAGTACATCCTCCTTACAGACTTTTCTATGTGGGACATTGTTGAGAATGGTCCCTCTACTGAAGGTAAAATTGGACAAGATGGAAGAAGACCACATCCAAAAAATGTTGTTGAGAAGAAAGTGAGACAATTGGAGATGAAAGCCTTAAGCAGCCTGCTTTTGGCCATCCCTAATGAATATCAACATCAGTTTCACCACTGGACTGATGCTCAGATTCTATGGAAAGCTTTAAAGAAGAGATTTGCTGGCACCAAGAGCACTAAGAGGAATCAAAGGGATATTCTCAAGCAGCAATATGAGAATTTTACATCTTCAAAGAATGAGTCTATGACTCAAACTTTTGACAAATTCAATAAGTTAATTGGTGAGTTGGCTACTGTTGGAGTTCAGATGGAACAAGATGATGTCAACCGAAAGTTCCTCAGATCTCTTGGAGATGAATGGACCATGTACACTGTCTCATTCAGACAGAATGACATGTTGGAAGAAAAGGAACTGGATGATCTGTATAATGATCTGAGAGTGTTTGAATCTGAGGTGGAAGCAAAGAAGAGACCTACTGGATATGTTCATAATGCTGCACTCCTATCAACATCAACTGATTCTACTGCTAACCCTGAATCAGTTAATGCTGCAAGTGGAGTAAATCAAGAAAAAGGCAATGAATCTGTCTTTGAAGCCTTTCTTTCCAGCCATGGTAACTCTTCTTTAATCAATGATGACTTGGAACAGCCATGGTAACTCTTCTTTAATCTGTGCAAAAACCCTTTGGTTATAGGAAGAATGAAAGGAACCATGTGGCTAAGAAACATGTTAAATCTAAAAGCCACATGAAGAAAAAGATTGTAAAAGAAAGTGTCAAGATGTGGGTTCCCAAAAGCACTAAAATTGTTAGTACTTCTACCACAAATAGTGCTGCTGACAAAGATAGTGCTGCCAGAAGCAATACTACAGCTATCAATGTTAGTGCTGCTGAGAGTATTAGTACTTCTAAAACTAACATTGTTAGTATTTCTTCAAATGTTAATACTGCTAACTCTATTAGTGCTTCTAACAACGTTAGTACTGCTAAACCTGTTAGTGCTGCTAACTCTGTTAGTACTTCTAAAATTAGTACTGCTTCTAGTGATGGTGCTTCTAGACCAATCATCTTGACAAAGTACTCCAGTCAAGAGGATTCTAAATTTAAAAATCTCATCAAAAAGGGAGGCCCAAGACCACTTTGGCTTGGGTTCCCAATCAATACTAATTGATTTATCTTATGTGCAGGGCAATCAGCAGCTCAAGGGGAAGAGCATTTGGCATGTTGATAGTGGTTGCTCTAGGCACATGACAGGGAACATGGCTTGCCTCAAGAATTTCAAGAAAATTGATGGAGGACATGTTGCCTTTGGAAATACTCCAGATGGAGTAGTGATGATCATGCAGGATCAGGAAGTAGAGGATCAGGGGATGAACAAGTACAAGATATTATTTCTCAGTCTGTGATCTTTCCTATACCTACAATGGATCCTGTCGAAATATGTGAAAAGGAGACTGTTACTGAACCAAGAGTGAAGAAGAAAGAAGAGATGAGGAGAATTCAGAGCATGAAGAGCCAGAAGTAGCTGATGAGATCCTCTCAGCTGACTTAAATGACTCAAATTTAGATGTGGGAATTAATGAAGAACCTAGTAATCAGACAAGAACTCAGAAGAATCATCCTCCTGAGCTGATAATAGGAGACATCACTTCTCCTATGATGACTAGGAATCAAAGCAGACTTCAAGATTTGTAGGATCAGCAGAATACAGTACTCTCTTGCTTTATATCTCAGATTGAGCCTAAGAAGGCTTATGATGCAATGAAAGATTCAAGTTGGATAGAAGCCATGCAAGAAGAGTTGTTACAGTTTAAATTGCAAGATGTTTGGGACTTGGTGGACCTTCTAAAAGGTCATAGAGCAATTGGCACCAAGTCGATTTTCAAAAATAAAAAGGATGAGAGAGGAATAGTAATCAGGAACAAAGCAAGGCTAGTGGCACAGGGGTACACTCAGGAAGAAGGCATAGACTATGAGGAAGTCTTTGCTCCAGTTGCAAGGGTAGAGGAAATTAGGCTGTTTCTAGCCTATGCCTCATATATGAAATTCAAGGTATATCAGATGGATGTAAAGAGTGTCTTTCTATATGGAACAATTGATGAAGAAGTATATGTCTGTCAGCCCCCTGGATTTGAAAATCCATCATATCCTGACAGAGTATACAAACTTAAGAAAGCACTCTATGGTCTACATCAAGCCCCAAGAGCATGGTATGATACTTTGTCTACCTATCTCTTGGAAAATGGGTTTGAAAGAGAAATCATTGACAAGACCCTTTTCATTTAAAGAAGTAAGAAGGACACCCTACTTGTTCAGATCTATGTGGATGACATCATATTTGGATCCACAAAAGATCAGATGTGTAGAGACTTTGAAGAGTTGATGCACAAGAGCTTCAAAATGAGTTCAATGGGTGAACTCACCTTCTTCCTTAGGCTTCAAGTGAAACAGCAGAAAGATGGGTTTTTCATAAGTCAATCAAAGTATGTGAAAGACATCCTGGATAAGTATGGTTTATCAGACTCAAAGCCAGCAAGCACACCAATGGAAACAGACAAACAGATCACTGCTGATCTTGAGGGGGAGGATGTTGATGTCCATCTTTATAGATCAATGATTGGATCTCTCATGTATCTCACAGCCTCAAGACCAGATATCATGTTTCCAGTGTGTGTGTGTGCCAGATTCCAAGTCAAGCTAAAGCAGTCACATCTTCAAGCTGTTAAGAGGATTTTCAGATACTTAAGAGGGCAACCTAGATTAGGTCTTTGGTATCCTTATAAATATACTTTTGACTTGATTGCATATTCAGACAGTGACTTGGGTGGAGCTAATATGGATAGAAAGTCTACTTCAGGAGGATGTTAGCTTTTGGGTGCAAGACTAGTATCTTGGAAGTGTAAGAAGCAAACCACAGTGTCCTTATCCACAACAGAAGCTGAGTACATTGTTGCTGCAAGTTGTTGCTCTCAGGTTCTATGGATTCAGAATCAAATGTTGGACTATGGGGTAACCTTCCTTCACACTCCAATCTTCATTGACAATAGCAGTGCTATTAGCATTGTTAACAATCCAGTCAAGCACTCCAAAACAAAGCACATTGAAATTAGGTATCACTTTATTAGAGGCTGCAATGAAAAGAAACTTATTCAAGTTGCTAAAGTTCATACTGATAACCAGTTTGCTGATCTATTCACTAAAGCTTTTGATGTGGGTAGATTCACTTTCTTGGTCACAAGTGTGGGCATGATCAACTCTGAATGAGCTCATGTTGAAAAAGTGTTTGTATACCTGTTATTTGTGTATTTTGTCTGGTGCTCCTAATCATCTTTCTCAGGAAGTGTATTGCCCTGCTCAGACTAACACAAGCTTCAACAGTGTAAGTATAGTTAATGCTGCTAGTGCAGTTTTAATGCTGCCAGTGCAAAGTTACTACTGCAGGTTCATTATTACTACTGCTAGTCTGAGTTACTACTTCAGGTATGTGTTAATACTGCTAGTTAGTTAATACTGCTAGTTAGTTAATACTGCTAGTTGGTTACTACTGCTCTCAGTTAATATTGCGAGTGGTTAGTACTGCTTTAACTGAAATTAGGGTTAATACTGCTTCTTTCCTGAAACATATAAATAACCTCCTTACCCGCCAAAAAGCTCACAACAACTCTTTGAATACTATTCGTCTTCTCTCTAACTCTTTTCTCTCAAGCAACCAGTGTGTTTCAGTCAAGAATCCTCAAGCCCAATGGCATCCATGGCGTTTATTGATGAACACAATGAGATCACAATGCTTCAAAAGCCTCAGCAGGCTGCAGGATTTCATCCTATAGTTGATTTTCTAAAGTCCAGCCATATAGCTCATGCTCTTACAGTGTCACCAACAATTTACATCGAGCACCAGAAGCAATTTTGGGCCAATGCCACCGCTGTTACTGAAAACGGTGTGTAGTTTATCAAGACAAAGGTGTGTGATAAACCCTTGATCGTCACTAAAGAGGTCATTCGCATCAGTCTACGACTAAACGATGCCTCAGGTATTACCTCTATCCCTAATGAGGATCTGTTTTCCAATCTCACAAGAATGGGGTATGAAGGTCAAATGGGTGTTTTCAAATTTTACAAATCTAATTTTTCTCCCCAATAGCGTTTCTTTGTTCATACCCTTATGCACTGTATTTCCCGAAAAACTACTGGATGGAGTCAGTTCAGTAGTACCATTGCTTATGCTTTGGTCTGCTTGTCCACTGCAAGAAAGTATAATTTCTCCAAAATGATTTTCAATGACCATGTGTCAAACTTGGGAAATAAAAAGAGTTTCTATATGTATCCAATATTTGTCCAGGCAGTTATCACCACTGAATTGACGAATATACCTTAGTTTAATGAGGTATATGTACCTAAAATCCCTAAGGGTAAGGTCTTTTCAAATATGAAAAGATCTGCCAAGGACTCAGAAGGAGTTGACACCCCATTGTTCTCTACAATGATGGTGGTGTCCCACAACCAAGAAGGTATGGCATCAGGGTCAAGGCCCTCACTAGACCATCCCACTTAGAGCCAAACCCAACCTTCAACCACTATATCACTTCCTCAGTCCCTTATTCTTAAGCCAACACCAGTTTTAACCAAAACTTATACTAAGAGAAAGGTGCACAAGGCTCCTTCCCTTGTTGTACCTCCTATAATCCCAGAACCTGAAAGCCCTCTAATGGAGAATTCTCCATTAGAGAATATCTATAGAGAAACCACTGGAGTGTCTCCCAACCCCAAAGAGGTGCTCACTGAGGAGATGCATGAGCATGTGGGTGAGAAGGCTGCCACTACTCTTGCTAGCACAGAGGAGACAAGTGGTAAAATCACTAAGACCTTCCCCATGGCAACTTTGGGTGAGCAATCATCCAAAGGTCCCAGGTGCCAAGAAACCAAGAGGGTGGAGGGTGCTTCTGCTAGGCAGAAGACCTCTACTACTAAAAGATCCAATGATCCCTCAAAAGGGGGTAACACTCCTGGAGAAGGTGAGGACAGATATAACTACAATGAATTTATGGAAACTATGGGAAACATTAACATAGATGTCATCAAGCAAGGCTCAGATATAGAGAAGATTAAATTGATAATTTTGTCTCAACAAGTGCAGATTACCAAATTGAAGAAGTTGGTGATGAAGTTGGTGCAGAAAAAGAAAAGAAAGCAGTTTGTTTTGAAGAAAAGGGAAGATGCTTTCAACAAGGGGGAGAATAAAGATGAAGGGGGAGAAACACAGTCCCATTGGCATGGAAACTCAGTTTGAGGGGGAGCAGAATACGGAAAAAGAAAGTACAGAAGCAGAAAGTTCAAAAGCAGCAGAAACTGTTAAACTAGCAGCAGAAAAGGCACAAGCAGCAGTAACAGAGTCAGCAGCAGTAACAGGGCTATCTGTTGAAGAGATAGAAATTGCAGAAACCTTGATCAAAGAAAAGAATGATACTCCCAAAGCCACTCAAAAGGCTAAGGGAGTAATAATCAAAGAAGGAGGTTCAAAAAAGAAAGAAAAAGAGGTCAGCATGGAGGATGCAAAGAAGAAGGGAAAGGAGAAGATGGATGAATCTGTACAACCTCCCAAGAAGCTAAAACAGATAGAGATTGATGAGGAATTGGCAAAGAGGATGTAGGCTGAGATAGAACAAGAAGAAGAGACTCAACAGGCCAAAGATAGGCAGATTGCTCTAGATCTGTCCACTAAGCTGAATGAGGAATTTCAAAAGAGTTTGAAGACTGCAGTTGCTGCCAAGATAGTTGCAAAGATGGCTTCAAGGCAAAGGATGGCAATAAAGCAAAGACAGAGACAACCCTCAAAGACCTTCCTGGCCAATCAAGAAAGGAGGAAGATGATAAACTTCCTAAAAGGAGCTCTTGGAGTTCCTGAAGGAATGTTTACTAACATGGCCTATGGTAGGATAGAGGAGTTGTACTCAAAGGAGATGGCAAAGCTTCAAGGGAATTCCACTCAAAGGGAAGAAGCTGAAAGGAGGATGAAAGAGAGGCATGATCTCAATATCCAACAACCCTTCCCTGAGAGTGAGGAAACCACTCCTTTAAAAGAAAAGACAGAAGAAAAGAAGGAAGAACATGTTTCTGTGGAAGTCAAAACTGCAAAGAGAGTGAAAACAATAGCTTCCAAGAAATTGTTCAAAAAGCCAAGGGTTGAAGAAGCAGAAACAGAGGCAGAACCATCTGTTGCAAGTCAAAATGCACAACAATCAAGTCAATCTGATATGCATTTTGGTCTTTACATGACCTTAACAGATGAAGAACCAGTACAAGTTGTTCCCATTTCTATGAAGGCACTAAAATCATCTTTTGGGATATTCTGAAGGACAACAGGAAAGAATACTTTAGACTCAAAAGAGTTGGTGATTTGTTTGAAGTATATACAACTTGGGGCAAAGTGATCAGAAGTTGTTCAAGGGCTGACTTAGAGGAAATACACAAGGTGGGAATAAAGCTGTATGAATCTTTGATGCAAGGAACTGAAATGAGTTTACTTAAAGTAGCAATGGAATATCTATGTATGATGTTTGAGCCTGAAAAAGTGGTGAACAGGATCAAGGATTTGCATCATGAATATGGGTTTAAAAAGATTGATCATTGGATGTTATTTGAAAATTGTGGTGTCTACATGATCACAATAGATAAAAGCTATCATGAGTATTTTTTGGTTGACAAGGTATATGATCATAGCAAGGAGAAGCTGGAAGGGATGCTAAAAGCCAAGCTAGTATGTGCAAAAGGATCTGAAATGGCCAGAATTGTGATCAGAAGGACAATCAATCAAAGTCTGGGATTGGATCCGAATTTGGGCAACTGAACTGAAGTGTTGAAAGCATCATGAAGACCATATCTGAAGAACTTGACTTCTTTTCTCTAAAAGTCAAGTTAGGGGGAGATTGTTGGGAACTGAAGATGTGTCTAAGTGATTAATACTGCCAGGCTATCAAGATTACTACTGCTAGTAGATTTAATACTCCTTAAAGAGTTAGTGTTGCTACTTGAATAGTTAGTACTGCTTGGAGAGTTAGTACTGCTGAAGATTAATGCTGCTGAAGATGGTTAATACTTCTGAAGAGAATTAATGCTGCTTATAAAGATAAAGATGCCTTGGAGATAAAGACAGGCTGAAGATAAGGCTGAAGATAATTATGAAATTGATATTGAAGATCAATTGTATTTTTGATAATTATCTTGTATTCAGTCTTGTATATATAGTATAGAATAGTTTGATAAACAATTAATTCGAAGTTTTTGTTTAGAGCGAGAATTAACCTCAAGGTTTACAACCCTAGTTCTAGAGAAGTAGAATTCGTCTTGGTGAGCCTGTTCATCAAGATCGAGGTTTTGTTTGAAATCTTGTAACTTTAATCATTCAATAAAGTTTACAAGTTGTGATTTCTATTTTACTGTTACATTGATAGTTTGAATATTAAAGTGTTTTTCCGCAACTTCTTTAATATTGTTTCTGAGTTTCATTATTCTTGTTAAGAATCAGATCCTGACAGTGACGAAATCCATCGTGATGTGCTCCCATTTCCACTCTGGAATGGTTAGTGGTTAGGTCTTTGACGCACCTTTCCACATAATTCGCCACGTCGAGCTTCATTACCGGCCACCAATAATGAAGTTTCAAATCTCTATACATCTTGGTGCTACCAGGATGTATGGAGTACTTTGACTTGTGTGCCTCCGTCAAGAGCAACTCGCGGTTTCCCCCGATTTTCGGCACCCAAATACTCCCTTGGAATAACTTGAGACCGCGACTATCCTCTTATAATAAATCCTTTTGCTTCACCATGACTTCTTCCTTGAGGTTCTCCTCGCGAAGTGCTTCGACTTGACTCCTCTTGATGTCCTCCATAAGACTTGATATTACCTCAATTTTCGCAAGCGTTACTTTACTTTCACCTCCGTAGCTATTTCGGCTTAAGGCGTCCGCTACCACATTGGCTTTACCGGGGTGGTAAAGCAACTCACAATCATAATCCTTCAAAAGCTCCAACCATCTTCTTTGCCGTATGTTGAGCTCCTTTTGGTCAAAGATGTATTTTAAACTTTTATGATCGGTGAACGACGTACACTTCGTCCCATAAAGGTAATGCCTCCATAACTTTAAGGCGAAAACCACCGCCGCTAACTCTAAGTCATGCGTGGGGTAATTCTTCTCATGATCCTTGAGTTTTCGCGATGCATACGCGATCACTTTCCCTCTTTGCATTAATACACATCCGAGTCCAAGCTTGGAGGCGTCGCTGTAAACCACAAAATCTTCGGATCCTTCGGGCAAGGATAGGATCGGTGCTTCGCATAACCTCTGTTGGAGGGTTCGGAAGTCTTTCTCTTGTGCCTCAGTCCATGAGAATTTCACATTCTTCCTAGTCAGCGACGTGAATGGAGACGCGATCTTCGAAAATTTTTGGATAAACCGTCGGTAGTAACTGGCTAAACCCAAGAAGCTCCTTATCTCCGTTGGGCTCGTCGGTGGTTCCCAATTCATCATTGCCTCGATCTTGGCCGGATCCACCTCTACTCCATCCTTTGACACCACGTGGCCCAAAAATTGCACTTCTTGTAGCCAGAATTCGCACTTCGAGAATTTTGCGAATAGTTTCTCTCTTCGAAGGATCTCTAAAACTTCCCGCAAATGTTTTCGATGCTCCTCCTCTTCCTGCGAGTAAATCAAGATGTCGTCGATAAAGACTATGACCGATTTATCTAGGAAGGGTCGGCATACTCGGTTCATCAGGTCCATGAACATGGCCGGAGCATTAGTCAGCCCGAATGGCATAACTAAAAACTCGTGGTGACCATACCTCGTCCGAAACGCCGTCTTCGGTATGTCACTCTCTTTCACCCGCACTTGATGGTAGCTGGATCGCAAATCTATTTTGGAGAAACACCCCTCTCCTTGAAGTTGATCGAAGAGGTCGTCGATCCGGGGAAATGGATATTTGTTCTTAATAGTAACTTTGTTGAGTTCGCGGTAGTCTATACACATTCGCATAGACCCATCCTTCTTCTTCACGAATAACACCGGCGCTCCCCAAGGCGACGAGCTCGGTTGTATAAATCCTTTCTCAATTAGTTCTTGGAGTTGCGTCATCATCTCTTGCATTTATGTCGGGGCTAAACGGTAAGGAGCACGAGCAATCGGAGCGGCTCCCGGAGTAAGGTCGATGTGGAACTCCACTTGTCATTCCGGTGGAAGTCCAAGTAGGTCGTCCGGAAAGACATCCGAGTAGTCGCACACCACTTCCACTTCTTCCAATTTCTTTTTCTCTAGCTTCGCGTCGATCAGATAGGCTAAGTACGACTCAAATCCTTTGGCTAGGCTCTTGCGTGCCTTGAGTGATGATATAATCATATGGGTTCCTCGGTTCTTCTCCCCGTAAACCAACACTTCACCGCCCTTAGACAAAGGTACCCGAATCAACTTCTTAGAACAAAAGATACCGGCATCGTGCTTAGCTAACCAATCCATTCCCACTAGATTACATCAAATCCTCCAATATTAGCCGGTAACAAGTCTATAACGAAGAGCTCTCCATTTAACTCTAAGGTACATCCTACATAACAACCCTTAACAACCATATGCTCCCCATTGGCTACCTCTACCACAAGAGCATCATTCAACAAACTACAAGGAGTAGAGAGGTTCTTGCAAAAGGAGGTAGACACAAAAGATCGATTCGCACCGGAATCGAATAAAACACGGGTAGGTAGAGAGTTCACTAGAAACGTACCCGACACTACGTCTGCCGCCTCCTTTGATTCACTAGCCGTCATCTGGAAGACCCGACTTGGCGCCTTTTGTTGAACTTCTTTCTTCGGCAAGGCCCCACCTGGAACCCCTTGGCCACCCCTCGCTAACTTAGGGCAATCCGTTTGATGTGCCCCGGTTCCCGACACTCGTAACAAACTCCCCGCGAGGGGCAATCCCGACTCATGTGGTCCTTTAGTCCACACTTAAAACATTCCATAGCTCCCAAAAACGGCCTCGGATTACAAGGCCCAAGGTGCTTACTCTTACATTTGGGGCACCACCTCGCTTCCCGACGCGGATCAGTGTTCCTTCCCTCGTTAAAGGGTTTGGAAGATCGCACGGGCCCGGTTGGCCCCTCCCATTTACGTTTCTCTCCTTGAACTTTCTTCTCTCTCTCTTGAATCAGATCGTCTTCCACCAACTGAGACGCCTCGATCACTTCTTGCAACGTAACCTTTTGAGCGTTCCGCACGCCCGTCTTCATATCTGCAGGTAGTCCCTTCACAAAGGCTTTTATTTTGGACCCCTCATTTGTTGCCAATTGTTCGACTATGCTGAGCTTGTCCAAGAACTGTTTAGCATAATCCACGACTGACATATTTCCCATCTTCAGATTCTTGAACTCTTCCTCTATTTTGTCGAGGGCTCTCTCGTTGCAGTATTTCTCCATGATTTTCTTCTTGAAAGTTGGCCAAGCGAGCTTGGCCAAAACTTCCAGTGTAAGTGCCCTTCGAGTGATGTTCCACCAACTCAGAGCATCCCCTCTAAGAAGTTGAGAGGCAAACCTGACTCTCTGAGAGTCCGCGCACTCGCTTGGCTCGAAAGACATCTCTACGTCTTGAATCCATTTTATGCAGACTAGCGGGTCAGTCGTTCCCGAGAATTCCGGAGCTCGACTACACAGGAAGGTCTTGAAAGAACAGTCCCTTTCCTTCCCTTTATCAGCTCTAACTGCATGCTCCTCTGTACTCATAGCATTATCCGCACCGCTCGATCCCAAAACCGCATTGTCCTCCACTGTCTCGTGCCTACGGTTATTTGTATCTCTGTCTTCTAGGACTTTCAAGAGTCTCTCGTCCCGCTTGTCCATTGCAGAGTTCATCATTTGCATTATACTGGCTAATAGGACCGACTGAGGGTCCGCTTCTTGAATAGCTGGATCTTCGGTTTCCAAGTTCACTTAGGGATTCGCGTCTATGATACCCTCTAGCATTGGGGGTATTGGTGGAATGACTTGATTAGTCGGTGCGCTTACAAGTCGGGTAATCTCCGGAGCAGTTACACTTGCTTCATTTGCATCCTCGGTCGCCCCGACCCGACTCCTCGTGTTAACCATAACGAACTTTCACACATGACAAAAGTGATACCGGTTAATTCTTTAAAAGATAACCGGTTCAATACGTACTACTACAAGGGTTAATCATCATAATAATAACTTCGAACATGCTCACGTAATCATAGATTCAGAACAACACTAGCCAAGTGAGATTGTGAACATATTTTACACAAGAATTCTCGTTATCATCATCATAACTCTCAATCAATGTAATTCCGAATTCCTAATACTCTCCCCACCTAGGAATGCTCTACCCAATTGGACAGTGATTTTATAAGCATCGCCAGTCTAAGTCTAGGTATGCTAAGGTCGATACCTAGTTCACTTAAACTAGAGCTCTGATACCAACTTGTAACACCCCAAAAATGGGACTAACAAAAATTTCCGGAAAATAGAAATGTGGCATACATAACTACCAAAGCACGAGCTCATACAAAAGGGACCACAAATGCCTGTTAATTACAAGTTTATAATAAGACATAATAATAGATGACAACTCCCTAATCTAAGTCTCGCTAGACATAAGATTACAAAAAGGTTGTCAACTATGTTCAAAATAATGGTCTTCAATATTGGCATCCCAAAATGCTCCCAAGCTCACCACTAAAGTCGATTAAGCTTCCTTGGCGCTCGCGCCGCTAGAATCTGAGATACACATCAACAATCAAGTGTTAGACCAAACGGGTCTAGTGAGTTACATAAAAGCATAGCATACTAACATAACATATATTATGAACGATTATGACATTTCAATCACCAAAGTCCTTACGGGGTCAGTCATGGGGGAGACCCATCACACCAATGAGTTTTACCTCAAGTCAATGTACCTTGATGTTCACTCGCTTGAGCAACATCCCGAAGGCCCATCACACTTGAAGACTACCTCTCAGGCATTACTCCAAATGGCGGAGGTCTAGGTGCATACCATTATAGTGGCACCTGAGACTACATCCTCCTAGAACTTACTCATGGTTCTTTCTTGTGTACTTATGATGTCCATCTCTATACATAGCTTCAAACTCAAAAGATACATGTATAAGACTACCACAATCCCAAACATAACTTAGGTACAAAACTCTAAGATATGCAAATACTCAATATTATCCATGACTCCTCATGACGAATATGTAAACATGCTTAAACATCAAGAATAATAACCTCATTCATGTCCATAACCATATTCAAGGCTAAGATACCAATAATACCAAACTTAACAGTTTGGTCAAACTTATCAGGTGATCAGATCTTCTCATAACAATGATACATTAAGTATGAAAGCATATAGAACATGTATCTCATTTGAAAATAATGTAAGAACTCACTATCTAGGGTTTTATACAAAACCCTAGAAAACTTGGATTGGATGGAGAGAAGGCGGAGACTTGAAATGTGGCTTGAATGCTTCCCTTGAGTGATCTTCTAGTTCCCTTAAACACCAATAAATGTCCCTAACTAATCTAGGGTTTCAATAAATGTTTGGTGGGTTTAGAAGTAGAAGAAAATCGCCCAAACTAGCTCTAAGCCGGCCCCAAAACGTTTTGAGATGAGAAGTGAAGTCAAAATGGTCAAAGTTGGATTTTTATACTCTCAGACACCGCCGACAATAGTGCCTGGCGATTGTGCCCATGGCACTATCGCGAAGGCACAATCGCGACACTCAAACGACTTACGGTACATCCCAGGCGATAGTACCCGGCAATTGTGCCAAGGGCACTATCGCGAAGGCACAATCGCAAACAAACCCGACCTCACGGTACAATTCCAGTGATAGTGTCCGGCGATTGTGCCAAGGTCACTATCGCGATGGCACAATCGCGACTATCCCCTTTGACACCGAAAACTTGACTTTCTAAGGTTCGATAAAGCGAAGCTAAAAAGACAGATTAACATACACATAACAGGTTGATAAAACGCCAATTAAGCACACAAAGATATTCTCAAATTACTAAAAGTCAAGGAACGAGGGGAGTACTTACCTTAGATTTTTCGGGTGTTACACAAATAGACGCAATTTTGTTCCTTGTGCATATAACCTCCTCTTTTACTAGATCATCTCTAATTGTCAGGATCTTAAATTCTTAACAAGAATAAACTCTCAGAAAACAATAGTAAAGAATCTGCGGAAAGGCACTTTAATATTCAGGAAAACAATGAAACAGTAAACAAACAGTAAATATAATGAACAACTTGCAAACTTTATTGAATGATTATAAAGCTACAAGTTTCAACACTCAACCTCAATATTGATGAACAGGCTCACCAATACGAATTCTACTTCTCTAGAATTGGGATACTAACCTTGAGGTTGATTCTCTCTATAAAAGCTAAAAACTTAGAATGACAAAAAAATCTATCTTCTATGCAAACTATTCTATACATATATACTGTAAATAAAAGATAATTACAATAAATAAAAGATCTTCAGTATAATCTTCCATAATTATCTCCAAGCTTCCATGAATATCTTCAATCCAGCTGTCATCCTTGCCATACGGATCTTCATCTTATAAGCAGCATTAATACTTTGAGCAGTATTAAGTTCAACAGTACTTACTATGCTCAGTAGTATTAATCTATTCAAGCAGTATTAATATTGTTCAGCAGCATTAACTTCAACTGGCAGCATTAACCTTAGAAGTATTAACCATGTTCTTCTAGCAGCATTAAATGTACTTAGCAATTCTTCAGTTCCCAACAATCTCCCCCTAACATGACTTTTAGGAAGAGAAGTCAAGTTCTTCAGATGCTCCCAAAATACCATTCTTCCGATCCCTGTATCAACATTTAGCCCCAAACTTTGATTGATCATTCTCTGAATCAGATACTTGGCCATTTCTGAGTTTTCAACACATCCAAGCTTCTTCTTCAACATTGCATGAAGCTTCAGTCTACTATGGCTGTATACTCTATCCACTAGGAAGTATTCTATGTGATTTCTATCCAAAGTCACTGCATATACTCCACTAGTTTCATATATAGTCCAATTGTTGACTGTTTCAAACACATTTCTTATCACATGCTCCACTTCTTCAGGCTTGAACATCATACACAGATACTCCATCACAAGTTTTGTAATTGAAATCCCTGGAGCTTTTAACTGATCTGCATACAACTTCATCCCTATTTCAAACATTTCTTCTATATCAGACCTGGAGCATGTTCTGACAATCTTTGCCCAAGTGTTGAATACCTCATACTTTTCATCCTTCCTCTTGAGCCTTATGTATTCCTTTCCATCCACTGTCAATGTATCCCAGAGAATAACCTCAGGAGGCTTAACACCAACAGGTTCAGCTGAAATTGGTTCAGGAACTTTGTCCATCACTACCATGTACATCTTTACATCATCAGTGCTTGAAGGCTCTTTCTTTTCAGATGAATCAGGTTCCCCTTCCTCTTCAGCAGCCTTCTCAGCTTCTCCTTCAGATATTCTAGGCTTCTTGGTTAACTTTCTTCTTGCCACCATCTTGGTTCTTTTTAGAGTCCTTAGACTTTCACCAAGAGTGGCCTCCTTCTTTGGAGTTTCTTGCTCATCTGGAAAAGGTTTTTGTATCAAAAAGTCATTGCTCTCTTTCATCCTTTTCTCCATTTCAACCCTTGCCATTTCATTCCCTTGAAGCTTGATCATTTCTGCATCATACAGCCCTTTGATTTGCTCAAACGACATCTTTGAAAACATTTCCTTTTTTGACACCTACAGCACCCTTGAGGAAAGTAATCATCTTCTTTCTCTCTTGAGCACCAAGGTATGTTTTTGAAGGTTGTCTTTGTCTTTTCTTTGCATCCATTTTGATCTTTCCAGTTTTCCTCAGAGATGTGGCTTTCTTCTTGGCTAGTTATGTTGCAAGACTTTGTTGATAGGCTTTATTCAGTTCTGCAGCCATTGCTTTTGCTATCTCTCTATCTTTTTCTACTTGCACATTTTCTGCTTCTTCAAGTTCAGCTTGTATCTTTCTAGCCAGAGCTTCATCTGACTCAATCAACTTTTGCTTTTTCATTGGTTGATCAGATTCCACTAGCTTTGCTTTGCCTTTCTCTTTACCCATCACTTTCTTAATGCTATCTTTCTTGATCACTTCACCTTGTTCTTTGATGACAACTCTTTTGGTCTTTGAGATGACCTTGGGAGTATCATGCTTGGCTTTGATTAAGGTTTCTGCAATCTCAAGATCTGTTAGTATTTCTTTCACAGTTTCTGCTGCTTCACTTATATCCGCAGTATTAACCATTTCTGCTGCTTTGCTTAAACCAGCAGCATTAATGGTTTCTACTGCTTGCTCTTTTGTTACTGCTGCTGTTTGTGATTCTTTTTCTATTTCTGCTTCTTGCTCCCCCTCAACATCAAATCTCTCCCCCTCAACAACATAATTCACCCCATCAAGCTCCCCCTTATCTGTAGTTTCTTTCATGTTGAACTCAGCTTCTGACTCCCCCTTTTTGGGAGCATCATCCCCTGATTTCCTTCTCCTTAGCACAAATTGTCTCTTCTTCTTTTTCTGGACTAGCTTCATCACCAATTTCTTGAGTTTGATATTTTGCACTTGTTGGGACAATATTACCAGCTTCATTTCATCTATCTCTTTTCTTTGTTGAATAACATCCAGGTTGATGTTGCCCATTGTTTCCATCAATTCATTATAGTCATATCTGTCCTCACCTTCTCCAGGAGTGTTACCCCCTTTTGAAGGATCATTGGATCTTTTAGTAGTGGAAGTCTTCTGCCTAGCAGAAGCACTATCCACCCCCTTGGTTTCTTGGTACATGGGACCTTTGAATGATTGCTCATTCAAAGTTGCCATGGGGGAGGTCTTATTTATGTTACCACTGTCCTCCTCTGTGTTAGCAGGAGTAGTGGCAACCTACTCACCCATATGCTCATACATCTCCTCATTGAGCACCTCCTTGGGGTTGGGAGACACTCCTGTGGTTTCCCTATAGATATTCTCTAAAGGAGAATTCTCCCGTAGAGGGATTAAAGGCTCTATGGGTGAAGGTACAAGAAGGGAATGAGCCTTCTTTACTTTTTTTCCTTATATAAGTTTGGGTAATTGGAGAGGTTGGCTTTTGAATTAGAGATTGTGGGATTGTTATAGAGTGGGAAGGTTGGGATTGGCTAGCAGTGGGATGGTATAATGAGGGCCTTGACCCTGCTGCCATACCTTCTTCAGTGTGGGTCACCACCATCATTGTAGAGAACAATAGGGTGTCAACTCCTTCCGAGTCCAATGGAGATCTTTTCATGTTTGAAAAGACCTTACCTTTGGGGATTTTGGGTACATATACCTCATCAAAGTGAGGCATATCCGTCAATTCGTAGGTTATAACTTCTTGTACAAATCTGGGGTACATATAAAAGCTCTTTTTGCTTCCCAGGTTTGAGACAAGATCACTGAAAATCATTCTAGAAAAATTATACTTTTTGGCAGTGGCCAAGCAGACCAAAGCATAACCAATGGTACTGCTAAACTCACTCCATTCAGTAGTCTTTTTGGAAATACAGTGCATAAGGGTATGAACAAGAAAACGCCATTGGGTATAAAATTTTGGTTTTGAGAATTTAAAACCACCCAACTGGCCTCCATACCCCATTCTTGAAAGGTTTGAGAACAAGTCCTCATTTGGAATAGAAGTAATACCTGCAGCATCGTCTAGACGTAGACAGATGTGTATCACCTCTTCAGAGATAGACAAGGGTTTGTCACACACCCTTGTTTTCAGAATTTGCACACCATTCTCTGTGACTATGGTAGCATTCGCCCAGAATTGCCTTTGATGCTCTATGTATATTTTTGGCGACACAGTTAGAGCATGGAGAATGTGGCTAGACTTCAGAAAATCCACAATCTGATGAAAACCTGCAGCTTGCTTTGGCTTTTGTAGCATCGCGATTTCATTGTGCTCGTCGATGAATGCCATGGATGCCATTGAACTTGAATGTTCTTGCCTGAAATACTTGGTACTTGAGAGAAAAGGGTTAGAGAGAAGGTGAACAGTATGCAAAGAGTCGTTATGAGCTTTTGGGCGGGCAAACAGGGTATTTATACGATTTGGGACATAAGCAGTATTAACTAACTAGCAGTATTAACTGAGAGCAGTATTAACCACTAGCAGTATTAACTAACTAGCAGTATTAACTACTAGCAGTATTAACTGTGCGCTGGCAGTATTAAAACTGCACTGGCAGCATTAACTATACTTACTCTTTTTGAAGCTTATGGAGGTCTGATCAAGGCAATAACTTCCTGTGAAAGATGATTAGCAGCACACAAATAACCAAAATAGCAGGTATAGGAACACTTTTAAAAAAACATGAGCTCATTCAGAGTTGATCATGCCCACACTTGAGACCAAGAAAGTGAATCTACCCACATCAAAAGCTTTAGTGAATAGATCTGCAAACTGGTTGTTAGTATGAACTTTGGCAACTTGAATGAGCTTCTTTTCATTGCAATCTCTGATAAAGTGATACCTGATCTCAATGTGCTTTGTTTTGGAGTGTTTGACTGGATTGTTAACAATGCTTATAGCACTCTATTGTCAACAAAAATTGGAGTGTGAAGAAAGGTTACCCCATAGTCCAGCATCTGATTCTGAATCCATAGAACCTGAGAGCAGCAACTTGCAGCAGCATTATACTCATCTTCTGTTGTTCATAAGGACACTATGGTTTGTTTCTTGCACTGCCAAGATACTAGTCTTGCACCCAAAAGTTGACATCCCCCTAAAGTAGACTTTTTTTCCATGTTAGCACCACCCAAGTCACTATCTGAATAAGCAATCAAGTCGAATGAAGATTCATATAGATACCAAAGACCTAATCTAGGTTGCCCTCTGAAGTATCTGAAAATCCTCTTCACAGCTTGAAGATGTGATTGTTTTGGCTTGACTTGGAATCTGGCACATACACATACTGAAAACATGATATCTGGTCTTGAGGTTGTGAGATACATGAGAGATCCAATCATTGATCTGTATAGATGGACATCAACATCCTCCCCCTCAAGATCAGCAGTGATCTGTTTTTAAGTTTCCATTGGTGTGCTTGCTGGCTTTGAGTCTTTTAAACCATATTTTTCCAGGATGTCTTGCACATACTTTGATTGACTGATGAAGATCCCATCTGACTGCTGTTTCACCTGAAGTCCAAGGAAGAAGTTAAGTTCACCCATTGAACTTATTTTAAAGCTCTTGTGCATCAACTCTTCAAAGTCTCTACACATCTGATCTTTTGTGGATCCAAAAATGATATCATCCACATAGATCTGAACTAGTAGGATGTCCTTCTTACTTCTTTTAATGAAAAGGGTCTTGTCAATTATGCCCCTTTCAAACCCATTTTCCAAGAGATGGTAGACAGAGTGTCATACCATGCTCTTGGGGCTTGATGTAGACCATAGAGTGCTTTCTTCAGCTTGTATACTCTGTCAGGATATGTAGGATTTTCAAAACCAGGTGGCTGACAGACATATACTTCTTCATCAATTGTACCATATAGAAAGTCACTCTTGACATCCATTTGATAGACCTTGAACTTCATGTATGAGGCATAGGCTAGGAACAGCCTAATTGCCTCTACCCTTGCCACTGGAGCAAACACTTCATCATAATCTATGCCCTCTTCTTGAGTGTACCCTTGTGCCACAAGCCTTGCTTTGTTCCTGATCACAATTCCTCTCTCATCCTTTTTGTTCCTGAAGATCCACTTGGTGCCTATAACTCTATGACCTTTTGGAAGGTCCACCAAGTCCCAAACATCTTGTAGTTTGAATTAAAGTAACTCTTCTTTCATGACTTCTATCCAACTTGAATCCTTCATTGCATCATAGGCCTTCTTAGGCTCCATCTGGGATAGAAAGGAGGAGAGTACTGTATGTTGTTGATCCTGCAGTTCTTGAAGTCTACTTTGATTCCTTGTAATCATGGGAGAAGAGATGTCTCCTATTACCAGCTCTGGAAGATGATTCTTTTGTGTTCTAGTCTGAAAACTAGGTTCTTCATTAATTCCCACCTCTAGATTGGAATCATTTAAGTCAGCTGATGGGATCACCTCAGTTACTTCTAGCTCTTTATGCACTGAAGATTCCTCTTCTCTTCTTTCTTCTTCACTCTGAATTGGCTCAGATATAGTTTCTTTTTCACAGAATTCAACAGGTTCTTTTATAGGCATAGGAAAAATCACAGACTGAGGTATAATGTCTTGAACTTGTGTAGTCCCTAATCCTCCACTTCCTAAACCTGCATAATTGTCACTACTGAAACCAAAAGAGTTAGTTAGTGAATCAATGTCAAACAGCCACTGAGGACCAGACCCAATAGGATTTGGTGTGTTCTCATTGCATTTGACATTGTCACTTTCCTCAATTATTCTAGAAGAAGTATAAAAAACTCTGTAAGCCTTACTCTGAGATGAGTAACCAACAAGAAAACCATCATCTGCCTTGCTATCAAACTTTCCCAAGTAAGATTTAGTATTGAGAATAGTACAAGGACACCCAAAAGGTTTGAAAAAATCCAATAAAGGGTTTTCTTTTAGTAAAAAGCTCATAAGGTGTCTTGTTTTTAGGCTTGACTACTAGTACTCCGTTTTGGACATAGCGAGCAGTATTAACTGCTTCTGCCCAGAAAGTTATTGGCAGTTTGGAATCAGCTAACAGAGATCTAGCAGCCTCAATCAGTGTCCTATTCCTTCTCTCTGCAACACCATTTTGTTGTGGAGTCTTAGGAGCACTGTATTGTCTCTCAATTCCTTTTTCTTCACAAAATGTGTTTAAGTCAATATTTTTAAATTCAGTACCATTGCCTGACCTAATGATTTTTACTTTTTGATTAGTTTGGTTTTCAATTCTTAGAATAAAGGATTTGATCAGTCCACTTGTCTCATCCTTAGTCCTTAGAAAATATATCCAAGTAAATCTAGAGTAATCATCAACAATAACTAGGCAGTATGATTTCTTACCTATACTCATAACATTTGTAGGGCCAAACAGATCCATATGCAATAAATGAAGAGAATTAGAGACAGTGTTTACCTCTTTGGACTTATGAGAAGTTTTGTGTTGTTTGCCTTTAAGACAAGCAACACAATGATCATCACATGAAAATACTTTAGAAGGCAAACCTCTTACAAGGTTGTTTTTAACAAGCTTATTTATTATTTTAAAGTTCATGTGACACATCCTTCTGTGCCAAAGTGATGATTCATCCAGAGAGGCTTTTGAAACAAGACAATTTAGGGATGAATCAGATGAAACACTTTCCATATCCAAACAGTATACATTATCCTTTCTGGGGGTTCTTAGTAGTATCATCTTTTCATCAACTACCTTGAATCCAGGAGCAAGGATAATGCATTCAGAATCTGTAAATAATATACTATGTTGTTTGTCACAAACCTGTGATACACTTAACAGATTGTATCTTAACTGTTCAACATAGAATACATCTTCAAAGGTCATTTTACCCTTGGTCACATCACCTTTACCACTGATTTTACCTCCATCTGGAGTATTCCCAAAAGCAACATGCCCACCATCAATCTTCTTGAAGTTCTTGAGGCAAGACATGTTCCCTGTCATGTGCCTAGAGCAACCACTATCAATATGCCAGATGCTCTTCCCCTTGAGTTGTTGGTTGCCCTGCACATAAGATTAGACAATTAGTATTGATTGGGAACCCAAGCCAAAGTGGTCTTGGGTCTCCCTTTCTCATCAAAATACTTACATTCCTTTTTGATGAGGTTTTTAAAATCAGAACACTTATTATTGGAGTACTTTGTCAAGATTATTGGTCTAGCAGCAGCACTATCTTTAGAAGTACTAACAGAGTTAGCAGTACTAACAGGTTTGACAGTATAAATTTTGTTGGCAGTACTAACAGAATTAGCAGTATTAACATTTGCAGAAGTACTAACAATGTTAGCAGCACTAACCTTGGTAGCATTAGTATTGCTTCTAGCAGCACTATCACTGTCAACAGCACTATTTGTGGTAGCAGTACTAACAGTTTTAGTGCTTTTAGGTATCCAGATCTTGACACTGTCTTCTACATTCTTTTTCTTCATGTGGCTTTTAGATTTAACAACTTTCTTAGCCACATGGTTCTTTTCTTTCTTCCTATAACCAAAGGGTTTTTGAGTAGGTCTCTGAAAGTTCAGCCTTTGGTTTATAGGATTGAAATAGCAGTATTTGGCAATGTGATTAAGCTTTCCACAAATAAAACAGGGTTTTGGTCTATTGATTTTACTCAGATCAACCCCTTGTTTTTGTGCCCATTGATTATTCCAGTTTCTCTTATTTCCCCTTGGTTGATCATGTTTTTAGGGCTCAGATTTATTGCATGCACACTGTTTGCAAGGAATAGGGTTCACAACAGTGGTCTGTTTATAATGAACCTTCTTGGTCTTTCCCTCAGTCTTCTCTATCTCATTGGACTTGACCCAATGCTTTCCACATCCCTCATTGGTAATTATGTGGTTTTCTATAGGAATCTCACCACTCACAGTATTGTCCTTATTCTTGACAGTTTCTTTCTCAGTTTTATCCTCAACAACTACTTCATCTAAGGGATCTATCTCAGTGGCTCCCTCAGGCAGGTCCTTCCTATCCTTTGTCCCTAACAAGTCTGAACTAGGAGGGATGTAGTTGTTGTTGTAGGGTGGTGGTGTGGTATTGTACCCTATTCCTCTTCTCAGTTTATCATGAATCTGAGTTTGTAGTAAAGAGTCCATTGCTCTAGAAGCATTGGAAAACTTTTCTACATATAACTTGACTTTAGCTAACTCTCCTCTTAACTTATCACTCTCCTCTTTAGATTTGGTTAGTTGGAGTTCTAGGTCATTCTTCTCCCACTTCCAGTAGTTTGTGTCATATGAATGTTGAAGCTCATTGGCTTGAAAACTCTTAATCTGATCTTCAAACCTCTTAACAGTCCTCACATAATCTTTTATGTCCTTTTCTAATCTCTTAAGGTTAGAACTCATGTTCTGGTTGTGATCCCTGTACCTTTTAACAGTGTTAATGCAATTTTGAGAACAAAGATTAGAAGTTACCTCTGTTGGGAGATCAGACACCTCTGCCATTAGATCTTGGTTTTGGATAGCTTCTTCTGCTTGATCACTCCAATCAAACCCCATACCTTGTTGAGAGACTAGGGCTTGTGTAGAGTTTTTGTTATTATTGAAGCTTCCAGACTGTGCTTGTTGGTGGTTGTTGTTGTGAGACACTCCACTTCTGCATTCCCTAGCAAAGTGTCCCTTCTGGTGACATTTATAGCATTCCACCTTTGACTTGTCAAAACCTGCTCCATCTTCTCTTCTTTGGGAGAAGTTGTTCCTCCCATTTCTCTTGATGAACTTCTTTACTCTCATAGAGAGCATGACCATCTGCCATTTAATGTCCATCTCTTCAAGATCATCTGGATGGAGTTGTTCCAAGTCATCATTAATTAGAGAAGAGTTTCCATGACTGGACAGAAAGGCTTCAAACACAGATTCAGTGCCTTTCTCTTGATTTGCTCCATTGGCAGCACTAACGGATTCAGAGTTAGAGATAGAATCAATTGATGCTGATAGGAGTGCAGCATTGTGAACATACCCAGAAGGCTTCTTCTTAGCCTCTACCTCAGATTCAAAAACTCTTAGATCATTGTATAGATCATCAAGTTCCTTTTCTTCCAGTTGATCATTCTGTCTGAAAGAGACAGTATACATGGTCCATTCATCACCCAGGGACCTTAAGAACTTCCTGTTTAGATCAACTTGATCAATTTGTACTCCCATAGTAGCTAGTTCACCAATTAGCTTGTTAAACCTGTCAAAAGTTTGAGTCATGGACTCATTCTTGGTTGACATAAAGTTCTCATATTGTTGCTTCAATATAGCCTTCTGATTTCTCTTGGTACTTTTGGTACCTGAAAATCTATTCTCTAGAGCATTTCAGAGCACCTGTGCATCAGTGCAACTGCAGAATTGGTGTTGATATTCATTAGGAATGGCCAAGAGCAGAGTGCTCAAGGCTTTCATCTCTGTCAGCCTTGTCTTTCTTTCTGCATCTATCTTTGGTGGAGTTCTCTTTCCATCTGCACCAATCTTTCCTGGATCAGATGGGCCATTCTCAATGATGTCCCACATAGAGTAATCAGTGAGAAGAATGTATTGCTTTATTCTAATCTTCCACATGTCGAATTGATTGGATCTAAGCATTGGGACCTTTGAGACCAGGGTACTGTTTGATTCAACTGCGTTTTCCATGATGAAAAAGATTTCTGAGAATACAAGCTCTGATACCACTTGTCAGGATCTTAAATTCTTAACAAGAATAAACTCTCAGAAAACAATATTAAAGAAGTTGCGGAAAGGCACTTTAATATTCAGGAAAACAATGAAACAGTAAACAAACAGTAAATCTAATGAACAACTTGCAAACTTTATTGAATGATTATAAAGCTACAAGTTTCAACACTCAACCTCAATATTGATGAACAGGCTCACCAATACGAATTCTACTTCTCTAGAATTAGGATACTAACCTTGAGGTTGATTCTCTCTATAAAAGCTAAAAACTTAGAATGACAAAAAAATCTATCTTCTATGCAAACTATTCTATACATATATACTGTAGATAAAAGATAATTACAATAAATAAAAGATCTTCAGTATAATCTTCCATAATTATCTCCAAGTTTCCATGAATATCTTCAATCCAGCTGTCATCCTTGCCATACGGATCTTCATCTTATAAGCAGCATTAATCTTCAGCAGCATTAATACTTTGAGCAGTATTAAGTTCAACAGTACTAACTATGCTCAGAAGTATTAATCTCTTCAAGCAGTATTAATATTGTTCAGCAGCATTAACTTCAACTGGCAGCATTAACCTTAGAAGTATTAACCATGTTCTTCTAGCAGCATTAAATGTACTTAGCAATTCTTCAGTTCCCAACACTAATTTTATCATTTCCAGGCTTTATCAATTATAGGTGGATATGTAAAATGATCTCCAAGAAGTCCACGCTACCAAGTATTAACTCTACTTTTTATTGGATGTGTATGGGTTTCCAATTTCCTTTCTTTGCAGAGACCGAGTCGAATAGATTAAATGCATTAGTTTTGTTCTCTTTTAAGGCTATCCATGTGCTTAATGAATTGACCATGCATGCTTATTTTTGGGATGATGGAATATGGATTTGAACGATTACACAAGAGGAATGGTCGTATGATTGTCTATATTGAGAGTAGGTTTGTTGAATTGTTACCTTAACTTTAGGGGCCAATATATATTGGTAAATTGTTGATGCTAAAACTTCAGATTTGGGAAGCGATATCTTATTAAGCTTGAAGATCGGAAGTTCATCATGTGTTCTTTTATGTGTTAAATACAATTTTAGCATGATCAAAGCTAAAAACCAAAAATGTTTGTGTGTCCCTTGCTCTAGCATGCTTTGACTGTAATTGTAGTTGTATTTCCTTCCCTTAATACTTTTGGTTTGACACTTTCTACTGCTATTTGTAATATGTGATAACAAATCAACTGTTTTGGACAGTTTGAACTTTGAAGCCAGGTGAGACGAAGAGGTTCTTGACGCCCTTGGTTACCAATTTGAAGGTCGATTGAATTTTTTTTAATTACTTTTTTGATGTTTTTAGGTGACAAGCACTACTAGAAAATTGTGAAATACCGATGGCAATTACCGACGGCAAAAAACAGTCGGTATTTACCGACGGCAAACCGATGGCCCACCAACGATATCTTTTTAATTTTATTTTTTATTTATTTTTAATAAGTCGTCGAAAAACCGTCGAAAAAATTGGTGATATACCGACGGCTTACTGACGGTTGTTTTTTTCATTTTATTTTATATTTATTTTTAATAGGTAAATACCGTCGGAAAACCGTCGGTAACTGGAACCGTCGGTGAGTTGTCGGTAGTTGTCGTCGGAAAACCGTCGCTGTGAGCCCGTGTGATTGAACACGGTCGTTACAAGATAATCAAACAACAAACATATATATGATAAACCAACCTGTTTCGATAACAAACGATGATTACAAGGTTGATGTTGTTTCTATGTTTAAGCTCTCACTGATTCTCTCTGTGAACAGTATTCTTGATTGATTTCTAACTTGTTGAGTTGTGAGATATTAGATATCTCACCTAACTTAAACCAAACATAATAATATCTAACTAAATATCTAAACTAATATCTAGATATTTAAACTAATATCCTAATATCTATTAATTAGATATTTAGGACAAACATAAAATACAATAAACAACTTTGACAATTATTACAAACTAACATTAGACTTATATCGAGAGCGACTTTTCAGCATTAGCTTCAGATTCCAAACTTCAGATTGGATGATCTTGAATCCAATAAATTTGTGATCTAACAATCTCCCTCTTTGGATCAAGATCATTACTAAAAGGATTTAGCAATTCAGTCTTCTCTTTCAGCTCAGAAGATGGAATCTCTTTCTTTCTCTTCAGAATGTAATAATCTCCAGGCAAATTATCTTCAAAGAAATTTTCTCTCAGATCAGTATGTCTTTAGAATACTTTGAAGAATCTTTTCTTTGTTAGCTCTTCTCCATTCTATCTTGGACAATTCTCTAAACTTTTGATTTAGCTCCCATTTCTTGATTAGATTTTCTCCCCCTTTTTGATGAAAAGTTCAACGACTTTATCAAAACTTTAGCAAGAAATGTATTTCATTAGGGGGTTCTGATCCGTCAATTCAAAAGATATTCATCCAGATCTTTGCAAATCCAGACAAAATAATCGTGTAACACCTTAATCAACAAATGAATCAGTTAAAATGTATGTCAGTAACACTAAATCACTGTGTGTAACGAATACACATTGGAAAGGAGGTTTTTGATGTTGACTCTTCCAGGGCTTCCATTCAACCATCGAAACACCACAAAGGCAATTTCTATGAACGTTATGACAAAGAAACAAATTCCTTGTGTGTCCGTGCATGTGATAGAAAGAATTAAGCACGGATGATTGCTTATAGGCTCAAAATTATGTAAACCACTGAGACAACAGTAAGTTAAACACAGACTCAATGTGCATGATTGAAGTGCGAAGGTGGGGCAGACTTCCTTCTTTTCAATATCCAGATTTTCCAAATGAAAATCAGATAGTAAATGTGATGCTTCCCCTTTGAAAATGTGAAACACTTTCTTGTTAAGAAGAAAATGAATAGTTGGTGAGGTTTGATCAAGAGTTGGCATGGGCTAGTTGCCTGTTTCAATAATGATCACCAAAGAATTGTGAAACATTAGAATTATGGTTGCCCGGCTCAGAAAAAGTTGGTGCAGATTTTCTTGTTAAGAAGAAAAAGTTGGCTAACCAAACTCTCTTTTTCTGTTATACCTCATCACTCATATCTTTTCGACTTCTTACACTCAATCACTATGGATTAACTTCGTGGGTAGAAATCACTGGTTAAGGTGCTTCCATTGAAGTTGTGTTAAGTCCTAGCACAAAGAAATCATGTTTTCCTAGAAAGCATGTTGTTGCTCAATTTGGTTTAACTATTTCAGTTAAAGCACAAATTAGATCTTGAAAATATTTAAAAGCACACTTCCAATTCATGAAATGGGTTTGAGATTTGGGAAAGTGGTTTGAACTTTTAAGAACAATGTTTTCTATGATTGAAAGTTGTCCACCTTTCAACCATATATGAGATGAAGATAAGGAAATATACCTTTTGAGTTCAATCTTACATCTCATGAAGTTAAGCTTAAAGTCATAAAGATATGATCTTGTAAGCATCTCTCAAAAATCTGCAAAAGTCTTATGTCATAGTCAAAGAGAATTTATTCACTGAAATTAAAAAGACAAAAAGCAGTAAAACAATGAAAGTACGAGTTCTGATCAGAAATAATCAGAAGTCATCACCTTTTACTCCCCTTGAAATTATGCATTTGAAAATTATCATATGAAAAAGATATGCATAAAACTTCAGACAAATATGTACTCCCCCTTGATGGTTGATTTCCTCATTCGAGTATTGGAGTATAATCTCTTATCAGCACAGGAGTAAGGTCTTTTGATCACTGAAGTACAAGTCCTAAACTGGTGTTTAGAAGTCATTCTTCGTTGAAGTACGGGTCTTGAACTGTTGTGTTCAAAAGCCATCGTTCTCCTACTCCCCCTTGACAGTAGGTTCCTGCAACACAGAATTATCCCTTTTCTTTGGTACCCACTGGTATTTGGGTCCATGAGTGTTAGTTGCAGTTCTTGTGGGGGTTAATGAGTAAGAACCATACCAGTAATGGTCACTCGTTTTATGAACAGGATCATGTGTACGACAATAAGAACAATAGAGTTTCTTACCTGACAAACTGATTAATTGATCTCTCGTGTAAACAAAATCAGGTTTACCTTTACGCGCATTGTTCTTTTTGGCATTATGCGTATGTACACATGACTTCTTACTTTTTTGCTCATTTTTAACTAGTTGCCTTTTCCAGACCAGTTATTCTTCTTTGTAGCATCTTCTCCCTCTTTGATGTGTACGTGAACCATCTATATTTCTATCATAGAAAAGGTTAGAATTACGAATTTGATTAGAAGATTTAACTGACCTTTTTAAAGAAACAAGTTTGAATGTTGAACTTGCAGCTGACTTGAAAGAGCATTCTGAATCAGCTGAATCATCTCTAGGTGAGTGGAAAATTGACTCTGGAGTCTTGTGCTCAGTCACCACCACCATTGAAATAATCTTTTCAAGCTCGTTAATCATTGAAGAATAACTGTTTCTTTCTTTGACAAGAAGGTCAAACTTCGTCTCAAACTCACACTTCTTCTTCTTCTCTTTCTATGCATACTTAGAAAGTTCAGATAGTTTTGCATTAAGCTTTCTAATTGCAGCATCAAAGGTGCTTCTTTCTTTTTCAAATTCCTTCTTAGCACCCTTTCTTCCATCTGATATCTCTTTTAAGTATCCAGCATTCTTCTTTCGTTCAATTGCCTTCTTCTCTTTGACACTTTGCAGTTCTAGCTCAAATATCTTCTTTTCATTAGCACACCTTGTTTGCTGAAACTTAACAATCTGATCTTCTAAGACTGAGATCTTGTCTTTTAACTCAGTGTTTTCAGTTATCAAACTATGTTTCTTATCCTCAATGCTTTCACCATCTTTCAAATGCTGAGAGTCGGAAATTTGCTTCCGAAGATCCTCATTGATCTTTCTCAATGCATTGACTTTTTCTTTCAGTACCTTCTTTTCATCACGAAATTTCTTTGACCTCTTCGAACAATTTGTAGTTGTATAAGCAAACTTCTGAAGATCTATTTTGAGCTTTTCAATCTTATCATCATCATTAAAAAAAATATTCCATCTTGAATATATCTCCATCAGAATCTTGTTTCTGGATTTTAGCTTCCAAGGCAAAAAAATTTCCTTTGTAAAGTACTGGTGTATTCGCATCCATACTGATTGAATTAGCTTCGCTGGAAGTCATTCTGTTCGATTAACGCGCAATAAGAACTGGTATTGATCGTTAGTCCAGAAAAAAAATCAGATATAAACTGAATAATTTGACTAAGTCAAGAACTGGCGCAAAAAGCTGAATTTGCGCTAAGTGAAGGTGGCGCAAAAATCAACTTTGCGTGATAAGAAGCTGGCGCACAATAGGAGTTTTGCGTGAGGAAAGGATGTGAGAAATGGAACTTTGCACGAGTTAAAGTTGGCGCGAAACAAAGTTTGCGTGAGATGTAGTTGGCGCAAAATAGAGTTTTGCGTTAGAAGTGGATCGCGCGAAATGATATTTGCGCGAGTGGTGGGTGGCACAAACAGGGGTTTGCGCGAGACGTTGGTAGCGCGAAGTGAAGGTTTGCACGATGAACTGTTGGCGCAAAAACACTCGACCGGAGATGGTGCGACCGGTGTGGTGTATCGACCGGATCGATCAACCGGTATTGTGTACGACCGGAGGTTGTGTTTGACCGGACCTTTGCACGACCGGAGTATGTGGTCGACCGGGGAAGTTTTTCGACCGGGGGGTACTGTAGCGACCGGGGGGGGTACTGTAGCGACTGGGGGGTACTGTAGCAACCGGGAATTTTATGATTTTCAATCGGTAGAGAATAGTTCGACCGATATGAAACCATCGAACGGTGTGCTCCTACGATCGGTATGGAACTGTGAGTGTGACCGGAGTGTTCCTTCGACCGGTATTGAGACCGGTGTTTTCGACCGATGTGCGTGTAACCGGTGTGGACCGGTATGTGTTCTTCGTCGATAAAACGGCCTGTAAATCCCAAATTGACCAATCTAGACAACGATTTACAGCCCCAAACTTTGACACAATGATCGACTAAACAACTAGAGCAACACACAACCTTTTGATTTCGAAAACAACCACTGTTTTAAGATTTGATCGATGACACAGTGTTCTTTAAAAATAAAGAACACAAAGAGTTGTAAGATTTGATTTTGATCTGGTATATAGCTCTGATACCAATTGTGAGTCCGTGTGATTGAACACGATCGTTACCATATAATCAAAAAACAAACATATAGATGATAAACAAACCTGTTTCGATAACAAACGATGATTACAAGGTTGATGATGTTTCTCTGTTTAAGCTCTCACTGATTCTCTCTGTGAACAGTGTTCTTGATTGATTTCTAACTTGTTGAGAGATTGTGAGATATTAGATATCTCACCTAACTTAAACCAAACATAATAATATCTAACTAAATATCTAAATTAATATCTAGATATTTAAACTAATATCCTAATATCTATTAATTAGATATTTAGGACAAACATAAAATACAATAAACAACTTTGAGAATTATTACAAACTAACATTAGACTTATATCGAGAGCGACTTTTCAGCATTAGCTTCAGATTCCAAACTTCAGATTGGATGATCTTGAATCCAATAAATCTGTAACACCCGAAAATCTAAGGTAAGTATTCCACTCGTTACTTGACTTTTTGGCTAACTTGAGAATCCCGTGTGTGTTTAATGTGTGATATATTAACCTGTTAATAGCATGATCATCTACGCATTTAGCTTCACTTCTTTGAGCATTAGAAAAGTCAAATTTTGGTGCTAAGGGGGTGCGGCGCGATAGTGTCATGCGACAGTACCCTGGGCACAGTCGCTGGTCACTATCGCGGGGACTGTACCGTAGGGTCGGTGGTGGTCGCGATTGTGCCACCGCGATAGTGCCCTGGCACAATCGCCAGGCACTATCGCCTAAAGTATACCGAGAGTCGTCGGAGTGGCGCGATGATGCCCACGCGATAGTGCCATTGGCACAGTCGCCAGGCACTATCGTCGGCGGTGTCTGAGAGTATAAAAACCTCACTTTGACTAATTTGACTTCACTTCTCATCTTAAATCGTTTTGGGGCCGACTTGGAACTGGTTTAGGCGATTTTCTTCTACTTCTAAACCTACCAAACATTTATTGAAACCCTAGATTAGTTGGGGACATTTATTGGTGGTTGAGGAAGCTTCAAGAGTCATCAAGTGAAGTATTTAAGGCACATTCAAGTTCTCATCCTCTCTTCCAATTTTTCTAGGGTTTTGTGTGAAACCCTAGATAGTGAGTTTCTTACCTTATTTTCAAATGAGATACATACTTTATATGCTTTCATGTCTAATGTGTCATTGTTATAATAAGATCTGATCACCTGATAAGTTTGACCTAACTGTTAATTTTGGTGTTATTGGTATTTAGACTTGGATATGACTATGGACATGGATGAGGTTATTACTCTTGATGTTTTGAGCATGTTTATATATATGTCTTGGTGAGCCATGGATTATATTGGGTATTTACATACCTTAGAGTTTTGTACCTAAGTATGTCTGGAATGGTTGTGGTCTTGTACATGTATCTTATGGGTATGAAGTGATGTATAGAGACGGACATTGTAAGTACACAGAACGAACCAGTAGTAAGTGCTAGGAGGATGTAGTCTTAGGTGCCACCATAACGGTATGCGCCTAGACCTCCGCCATTTGGAGTAATGCCTGGGAGGTAGTCTTCAAGTGTGTCGGGCCTTCGGGATGTTGCTCAAACGAGTGAACATCAAGGTACATTGACTCGAGGTAAAACTCATTGGTGTGATGGGTCTCCCCCATGATTGACCCCGTATGGACTTTGGTGTTGGAAGTGTCTTAATTGTTCATAACATGCTTTATATAATTATGTTATGTTTTATGTAACTCACTAGACCCGTTTGGTCTAACACTTGATTGTTGATATGTATCTCAGGTTCTAGCGGCGCGAGCGCCAAGGAGGCCTAGACGTCTTTAGTGGTGAGCTTGGGAGCATTTTTTTGGGATGCCAATATTGAAGACTATACTTTTGAACGTAGTTGACAACCTTTTGTAATCTTATGTCTAGTGAGGCCTAGATTAGAGTGTTGTCATCTATTATTGCTTCTTATTACAAACTTGTAATCAACTGGCATTTATGATCTTTTGGTATATGAGCTCATTGTCTTGGCAATTTATTTACCACATTTCCATTTTCCGGAAATTTTGTTGGTCCCAGATTTGGGATGTTACAAGTTGGTATCAGAGCTCTAGTTTAAGCGAACTAGGTGTTGACCTTAGCATACCTAGACTTAGACTGGCGAGGCTTATAAGATCACTGTCCACTTGGGTAGAGCAATCTTAGGTGGGGAGAGTACTAGGAATTCGGAATTACATTGATTGAGAATTATAATGATGACGACGAGGATTCTTGTGTAAAATATGTTCACAATCTCACTTGGCCAGTGTTGTTCTGAATCTATGATTACGTGAGCATGTTTGAAGTTGTTATTGTGATGATTAATCCTTGTAGTAGTACGTATTTAATCGATTATCTTTTAAAGAATTAATCGGTACCACTCTGGTCATGTGTGACAGTTCGTTATGGTAAACACGAGAAGTCGGATCGGGGCGACTGAAGAAGCAAATGAAGCAAGTGTAACCGCTCCGGAGATTACCCGACCGGTGAACGCGCCGATAGACCAAGTCATTCCACCGATACCCCCAATGCTAGAGGGTATCATAGACGCAGACCCCCAAGTGAACTTGGAAACCGAGGACCCAGTGATTCAAGAAGCGGACCCCCAGTCGGGCCTACTAGCCAGCATAATGCAAATGATGAACTCCGCAATGGACAAGCAGGACGAGAAACTCCTGAAGGTTTTAGAAGACCGAGATGCAAGTAACCGTAGGCATGAGACGGTGGAGGACAATGCGGTTTTGGGATCGGGCGGTGCAGAAAATGCTGTGGGCACCGAAGAGCATGCAGTCAGAGCTGATAAAGGGAAGGAAAAGGGTTGTTCTTTCAAGACCTTTCTGTGTAGTCGAGCTCCGGAATTCTCGGGAACAACTGATCCGCTGGCCTGTATTAAATGGATTCAAGAAGTAGAGATGACTTTCGAGTCAAGCGAGTGCGCAGATTCTCAGAGAGTCAAATTTTCCTCTCAACTGCTTAGAGGGGATGCTCTGAGTTGGTGGAACATCACCCGAAGGGCACTCACACCGGAGATTTTGGCCAAGCTTCCTTGGCCGGCATTCAAGAAGAAGATCATGGAGAAATACTGCAACGAGAGAGCCCTCGACAAAATAGAGGAAGAGTTCAAGAATCTGAAGAAGGGAAACCTGTCAGTCGCGGATTATGCTAAACAGTTCTTGGACAAGCTCAGCATAGTCGAACATTTGGCATCAGGTGAGAAGGATAACTAACATTGAATTTCGTAGAGTGAAGTGTTTTGTAATGGGATAACTAACATTGAAATAGTTTTCCCCGGTTTAGTTTGTTTATTATTGGGATAACTAACATAGAATTTAGTTTACGGATTTGAGATGATATTGAATTAAAGACAATAGTGTTTTGTAATGCTTTTTACATAGTAATTACCAACGTTTCTGCACAGGTTTTTTGTACGGTTTTTTTTGTATTTTTAATTTTTTTAATTAAAATAAAAAATTATAAATGGATTACCGATGGATAATCCGTCAGTAAACGCCGTCAGTAAATAATGATCCGTCGGTAAACGCCGTCGTCACTTATTCGTCGATAATCCATCGCTAATACTGACCGTCGGTAATCCGTCGGTAAATCATGTTCCTACGAGATAATTTCCGACAGCGATTACCGACGGATTTTAGCCTTTACCGACGGATAAGGCCGTCGGAAATTATTGTTTTTTTTTTGTAGTGTTTTAATAAAAATAAATAAATAAATTAAGTAATTAGAAAATATTTTCAGCGCGCCGAAAATCCGCCGCAAACTATTAAAATTAATTTTCTTAATTAATCAAATCATTAAAATTTTAAAAAAATCCGGGCCGGTTTTCGGCGGGTTTATCCGCTGAAAATATAAATCCGCCGAAAATGCCGTCGAAAAAAATGATTTGCGGCGCCCCTGTTTCCGGTGGACCAAATCCGCCGACAACGTCGATTTTCAGCGGATTTTCAGCGGATTTCCGACGGATTTGGCCGTCGGAAAAAGTCGAAAATTTTGTAGTGCCATGGCATACCAAACATGGGACTAATTTTTTTGTCACGTCCCGTCCCGTCCCACCCAGTCTGCATACCAAACGCACCCTAAGTACTCTCCTATCTCAAAAACAATAATGATATCTCAAACTATGACTAATATGAGCTTTTGATTCTAAGATTAATGATTCTAAAAAGATTGTTTTAACCCTTAAAGTTTAAAACGATGATGAAAAACATTAACTTGAGGGGATGAGAACTCAACTGATTTATATTGATTTACATAAATTGGTACTCCGAATATTAACATTGTGACCCCAAATGATGTCAATCTATATATTAAATATATATCATTAGGATGTTTTTGACGGTGGAACAAATTAATGATGCTATGTAAAAAAGATATAGTAGATAATATTGATTTATAAATAATTATTGATTGATTTTGCGTCTAGGAATACTCGGAAAAATGGTTTTAGTATTTCTTGAATTCAATGTTATTTCTTATGATACAAATCGATATATTAAAGATTTTTTTTCGTATTTATGGAGGCCCTGTTTTACATCTCGTCCAGGACCTATAAAATGTCAGGAACGGACCTGTATTCTCATAATTTTTTTTTAAAATTTAGAATTAATAAATAAAGATTCTTTTTCTTAATTAACACATGATTCAATCAAAAATCTTCAAAAATAATATTTTATCCAATTTCATAAAAAAGGTCAATATTCAATATTCATATGGAGTATGCACAAATTTGGACATGAACATGCACAAATTGACCAAATTACTTGATTTTACATTTTTACAAGATGGGTAATTTAGGAAAATGAAATTTGTTTTAAATATAGAGGCACATTAGGGATATTGTCACTACTAAAGTAAATCATATTACCGACGACTAAAACCGTCGGTAAACCGTCGAAAAAGGGCTTTAGCGACGGTTTTCCGACGGGAAATGGCCGTTGGAAAAAACTTGGTCGGTAATATTTACCGACGGTTTTCCGACGACAACTATCGACGGTTTACCGACGGTTCCCCTTACCGACTGTTTTCCGACGGAGAGCATTAGCGACGGCTTTCCGACTGTCACGGTTACCGACGGTTTTCCGACGGTGTACATTAGCGACGGCATTCCGACGGTTCAATTTCCGATGGCTAATATTACCGACGACTTACCGACTGTTTTTAAAAAAATAATAATTTTACCGACGGTTTTCCCGTCGGTAAGCCGTCGGTATTTTGAATTTTTATTACATATAGAAAATATATATTTGCTGCATTTTAATCTGTTTATATATATATATATATAATATTGCATACAAATTGTCAAAATCCATACATATTCCAAAAATTCACATAAAAATCCATACAAATATCCATGCAAATCCATACATATATCCATAAAAATCCTACATATATCAAATCTAGTCATCGTCTATACTACCGGGAAAAGAGGGAATCACAAGTGATACATATATCAAATCCATGTCATCCTCAAATCCTACCGGAAAAGGGGGGATCACGAGAAGTGGGGTCATCGGAAGGCGGTGGTGGATATTGTCGAGCTAACATTGCCTCGATAACTTTTAGTCTGTTTGCCTTTCGTATATTCTCCTCCTCACGCCGAGCGTTCTCCTCTCTCTCAACTCTTCGCTCCTCTTCTATTTTCTGAAGTTTCTCTTTCAATTCTTGCACCTACAGAAATAAAAAGAACAATGAGTAAATTGACATGTTTGAATTAAACAAAAAAAATGAATAAAATGTTAACCTCGCTTGAACTGGAACCAGCATATGATCTACCGGTACTCAACCCACTTAACAAACCAGTTACCACGTAGCTCGGGTCCATACTCGTGCCAACACCAAAAATCCGACCTCTTTTCCTTCCTCCGGCACAACGCTCCCAAATTTCAATATCTCCAAATGGATGGGTGCTTGTGTCAGGTCCATACTTCTTAATCATTTCATGTTGATAGTCATCCTACGTTACATAATTACAAATAAAAAATCGTTTAGCATTTTTTTAAAATTTCGGCAGCATAACAACTGTAAATTTAACATTTTCATCCATGCACAACCTGTTTTAAACATTTAACATATAATAAATGAACTTGATAACTCCATCGCATAAACTAATTTGAATCTCATATAAGACGTGCTAACCTAAAACTATATGAGTATTCAAAATGACTTATTCATCTTGCAAACTAATGAAAGAGTAATTACTAACCACAAATTTTTCATCCTTTGAGATAACAGATTGTCCGGTGCTCGACCCTGACGACTCCATCCTTTTGGTCTTATGGGTCATTTTAAACATCTCCAAAGTTGTTGGTTCACGACCCTCCTTTTGCACCTACAAAGTTCGATAGATTTATTAATTTAGTCACTAATAAAACAAAATAAGTTATAAAACATGATTAAAATTATGTTGACTTACAAAACACCATCTACGTTATGACATAGAAATGGAACCCTCGGTATGCTTGGACATCACTGAATCATGTTGTGATTTCCTATTCTTTTTTGCAACATGTGACGACTTCTTCCATTTGATTGTGTTCCATTTCTATATAAAACAAATTAATTATAAAAACACAATAGAAGTGTGTATACATAATGTAACTAATAAATATTGCATACCTTTGTGATCATGTCACACCAATAGTCCTGGTGTAAAGCCTAAACCTATCTTCATCTCTTCCCCTGTCTTCCTATCTCTGTAAAGCCTAAACCTAAGTAGTTGGATAGTTCTGTGATTAATCTTAAAAGAGTTCCAGAAATATGAACGCTTCTCAATGAACTACAAGTGGATCAAAAATACGGAGAACAAAGAAGTACGCACTTTACACTGAAATAATTCATCAAGATCACGTCTTAAGCTTTGATACATTTGTGCTAATGCAGGCTCCATAAAGAACTCCAAGTATCCTCGTAACATTTTCAAGTGGCCATCCTGTTTGATAGAAGGATTATTTAATAGGTCATATTAAGAGAAAGCATAAACTTCAAGAAGAAGGAAAGGGAGGATGACTCACAATATCGCTTCTAGGAAATGCTCTAAATGTCAGGCTTGTATGGTACAAGGCATCTATATGCATCTCCAAACATACTACTAGTCAATTTTACTGATTTTCAGATTCATATGCCAAACCAATATACAGGTTTCTTAAACATATTGTGAAAATGTGATGGGATGAAAGTAAGATATATTCTTCAATATAAACACAACAATGATACTACTTCATATTAATATAACATTTCAAGAATTAGAGAAGAGATAAACATAAGAAAAGGGTAGATGAGAAATAGTATATTAATATGAGAATTTGAGAGAAAGACATAGCACAAGGCTTGTTGATGGCAATTAAAACAGAGGCAAAACAATGTCCTGAAATGTTGTGTGGCTGTGTGCATTTAGGTGCATTACCAATTGTTTTCTCAACACCTCCATTATTCTTATTTATAATCAAGAAAAGCCAATACTTACAAAAAAAACACCAATGCACTTGGATAAGAAGCATCTAAGCGTCATCTATTACTCTGTTAGTCAATCAAACAACAAACTAATGCAAGTACTTAAGTATTGTGGTTGCAGTAATTGTTGTAGGTATTGTGCTAGAAACCTTCAACTGTATTCTGGAGTTTCTTTTATAATTGTAATGTTCACCTTTTCTTTTATAGAAATAGCTTAGAAATACATTTTTACATGGCATATTGTGGTGTAAGTCAATATAGAAACAAGTAACTAAAGTGTCAAATGTGAGGTACATATAGAAGCCAGGGGTCATGCAACATCATAGTTATCAAAAAGCAAGGTTTCTAGAGACCAAGTCATGAGTTCCCAAGACTAGTCATAGTATTGCATCAGTCACAAAAATAACATGAGGTGTAAAACCTGAATAAACAGAAACACAAATAGAATAACAAGTCTTCAGTCATAACAGATGATACAGTAAACCAAATCTTCAACTTAAATTTCAACTCAAATCATTAGAAATAGAATCGTAACAAATAAAAAACCATCCTTAGTAGCCTAGCGCTAGAACATAGGCATGAGGTCTTGTTTCAATGCTACAATGATTTTAGCTTCAATGCTCTTAGATTTTTTTTTTTTTCTATTTTTAACTACAGAGCACCTCAGGTCTGTAGTTAAAACTATACACTCACTAATCACAATATATTAATTAATGAAATTTCAACTAATAATCAACATCAATTTCTTCCAATGATCCCCAATGCACCAAAGACCACTCTACGCATAGATCTCAAACAAAAAACAATAGTGTAAAACTTATAGCAAAACATTCATGTCTTCAAACAAATATATTAAAAGTAAGATAAGACAATACATGTCCTCATATGATAAATGAGATGTAGATCACAGAAACCCTAACGCGAAAAATCGTAATGTACGAAATTCACAACCAGTTGTCCTTAAATTTGATTAGCATACTCACAAGTTTTTTTTGTAGAAATTCATAAATAAAATATACGAGAGAGAGATAGTAAATTAGACAGCGGCAAATAACGGAGAGTTGCGTACCTGTAGTGGTTGTTCCGGCGACGAACAGCGGCGCACACTCTACTCTCTCCCTCTCTGCCGTGAAAAACGAACCCTAACCTACCACTTTAATACGCATCACAAGTGGCAAAATGCTCTTCGGCGATGAAGATGAGACCGGTGATCGTTGGCGGCGATGAGGAGGTCGACGATATTGGATTTTGTATGTTTTTTAGGTTTTGACGATGAGGAGGTCGACGATCGTTGGGTTAGTTTAAGTAATTAAAAAATAAAATGAAAAAACCTACCCTCGGTAAACAGTCGGTAATAATTAAAAAATAAAATGAAAAAACCTACCCTCGGTAAACAGTCGGTAATAATTAAAAAATAAAATGAAAAAACCTACCCTCGGTAAACAGTCGGTATATCACAAATGTTTCAGACTTCTACCCAACGACTTATTAAAATAAATATAAAATAAAATGAAAAAACATACTGTCGGTAAGCCGTCGGTATATAACTAATTTTTCCGACGGTTTTCCGACGACTTATTAAAAATAATTAAAAAATAAAATGAAAAACATATCGTCGGTAAGCTGTCGGTATATCACTAATTTTTCCGACGGTTTTCCGACTACCGACTAAAAATAATTAAAAAATAAAATGAAAAAACATACCGTCGGTAAATCGTCGGTATATCACTAATTTTACCGACGGTTTTCCGACGACTTATTAAAAATAATTAAAAAATAAAATGAAAAAACATGCCATCGGTAAGCCGTCGGTATATCACTAATTTTACCGACGGTTTTCCGACGACTTATTAAAAATAAATAAAAAATAAAACTAAAAAGATAAAGTCGGTAGACCGTCGGTTTGCCGTCGGTAAATACCGACTGTTTTTTGCCGTCGGTATTTCACAGTTTTCTAGTAGTGCATGTTGTATGTATAGAGTATATATGCACACATGGTATATATCTATTGCGTTTACAAATGTATTGGTTTTTGATTGGGGGACGAAAAAATGGGTAAACATGACCATCTTGTAATTTCGAAATTATAAGAATAAAAAGTGTTATTTTTAACAAACCCCAGGGACATATTTATAGTTTAGTCTAAACTTTTTAAACATAAATTTTAGCAATAAAACTTTTGAACTAAACTTGTAGATTAAGTAATAGCGGACCACTTCAACCTCTAATGCGTTTCATTCATATTGAATCATTGTTTATTTTCTATTTAAATCAAAGGTCCTAAACCTAAATCAAATCTTATTCTTGACCTGAATTAAGAATTAAGGAATACTTAGCAAACGGACTTTTAACTTTCGATCATAGTGTCTTATTAAATAGGTAAAAAGGCGTCATCATTTCCAACAACTAACTTTCGAGAAACATAGTGTCTTATTAAATAGGTAAGGTTGAACATGTAAACTGCAAATTGAGATAAACTGTAAGAATTCAAATAGTTGTTTCGATCAAGGATAAAGATTGTTAAGGGACTAGTTCCATTTAGATTGTTTGATACGGAAATAAATTGAATTTTTTATTAGTTTATTCTTTTACTATTTAAAATGGTTGATCGTATTATTCTTGAACTATGCACATAAATTCATTTTAAAGATGTATGTAGTTAAAATAAAACTTTGTCGAAAACATGTTATATTTATTTCGTCTTAAAGTAAATGCAATAAAGGCTTACTTGTTTTTTCAGTTAAGATTTGTCTGTGTCTTGCTAAACTAAGACGTTTGTTTGGATAAAAATCAATTAGAGTTTGTTTTTTTATGTTTTGATCTTAGATATTGATTTTAAGATTTTGCCTATCTTGCAAGGCCTCTTTGTAACCCTGAACGAAAATCAAATAATATACGAGTTTAATTTCTATATAAAGTGTGTGTATAAATACACTGTGTGTCTTTTCTATTTCTGTTTTGCGCCAGTCTCATATTCTTCCTTTTAAGTAACGTGTCTCATGCTAGTACATTTTATACATCTCAACCAACGTTCAAAATGGCATGAGGCTTGACATGGTAACGGTGTCAAACCTCAAGCCTTACACGCCATTACAAAGACATGGCGTTATTCAAAGCGTGACATAAGGCAGCAAATTTTTATGTCATATCTATACTATATTATAAAAACGGTATAAAAAACTCTTAATTACAACATTTTAAGCACAAGTTACAACTAATTAAAGCCAATTACTTAATTTACAATTTCTTAATACTTTGGTACAACCTTTCCAAGCACAGTATCTCACATAATCATCTATTTGTGGAATGAATACTCATTTATTAATATAACTATTTGTTTTTTTGGTGGAGGATTTCATAAAATAGAATTTATGTTAGCATAATCTATTTTAAATGTAGATTTTACATTTAAATCTATATTAATGAGATGTAATATAAAATCTTTTTTCTTCCGTATTTTTTTATATTACATCTCATAATGATTTTTCCATATTTTATTTTATAAAATCTTTTTCCATATTTTATTTTATAAAATCTTTTTACATAATGAGATGTAATATAAACTCTTTTTTCTTCCGTATTTTTTTTGCTAATATAAAATCTATTTTATTTTATAAAATCTACACGTATTTTATATTAACATAATATAAAATCTACACGTATTTTTTTATAATATAAAATCTACACATATTTTTTTTCACGAGCATTAAAAGAAGAAAAAAGAAGGTTGATATGAATTAAAAATAAAAAATAACAAGATACACTAATAAATTATCGTATTCTTTAAAATAAAAATATTCCGCAATACTTTCCAAATTAACCACACGTATTTTTTTAATAATATAAAATCTACACGTATTTTTTTTCACGAGCATTAAAAAAAGAAAAAAGAAGGTTGATATGAATTAAAAATAAAAAATAACGAGATACACTAATAAATTATCGTATTCTTTAAAATAAAAATATTCCGCAATACTTTCCAAATTAACCAAGTGTAAAGAAAATAAAATAGAAACGATGTAGATATAAAAATATTCTTCCATATTTTTAATATATTTACATTTAAATGTAAAATCGAAAATGAAAATAAAAGATTTTAAAATATTCTCTATATTCACTATAAATATATATAGCTTCTCTATGTATCATCCGAGTACAAGAAGAAGACGAACGGTCGGGTGTCAATGGGGGAACCTGCAACTGAATAAAAGGTATTCCACTATATTTTTGTTTTTTTGAAAAACTATTTTTTTATATTTTATTTTATTTACTGAGGATTTGTTTATATTTTTCAAAACCCACAATCATATTTTTCGAAGTAGAGGAATAAGATATATATATACATATCTTTATTTTATCGATTAATACTATGAGATCTTGAAGTCAATAGTCAGATAAATATGTTGTGAGACATGTCGTTTGAGTTTTAAATAATATAATACAAAACTATTACCAATATTATTGCACAAACTCATAACAACAAACGATTAAGAATATATGCAAGTTAACCACTTATGAAAATACATTCATTTTTCACATTGTATTTCATTAACTGTTAACAGAGAAATTACGTTTAATTTTAACTCGGTTCAATATTCCAATAAAAAATTTATCCTCCTGTACAATGCACGGGCCCAACACTAGTATAGAATTATATATACACATACATGTTTTCTATATATCATTCAATCAAGTAATTATATTAAAAAATTTGCATTCATATTAGAAGAAAAAAAATCATGTAGATTATTATTATAAAAATAGTCTTTGATTAAATATTCAAAATAGAACTCAGAAAGGGATTTTACAACTTCGTTTTAAATTTTAATCGTGAGTCCGTAACGTGTAGGTATTAGAGAAATTGTGAGTGATGTGATTTGATAAATCTATAAAAGTGTAAAACTTAAAGTTAAAAGTGTAAAAACATAAAAGCTAAAAAAACTAAAAAATATTTCTTTTCGAGAAAAGTCACGCCTTGAAAAAACGTGTGTCATGTGTGACCACGTCTTACAAAAACGCTATAGACCTTATCGTGATAGTGGATAGGTGTCTACATCATACGGCATCATGATGGACGTCATGACACGCCTTTTTAATTACTGATCTCAACTTAAAACTAAAATAATTAATAAAAAAAATTGTAAACATAAAAAATTAAGTAAAATTTGATTGCATTATTATACCATACCAATACACTTGCAATTAAAGAAAAAGGTTGATGAGACAACAATTTCTAGCACATGCCATGGTCATGGTGCAAAGGACACGTCAAAGAGAAAGCACAACCACTTGGGTTGTGGCGCACTAGTAAAGCCTTTAGGGGATGTAGTGGAAGATCTCATCTACCCAGAGTTCAAATCCAGGCGCTGTCAAAGCTCTTGTGGCCATGGAGGTTCACCTACGATGACTTCAGTCCATTCATGGTCGCCTGGGGATTAGTCGATACGCGTAAGCTGGTCCGGAAACTCACGGTTACAAAAAAAAAAAAAAAAAAAGCACTAAAGAACCAACCTAAATTTCACCATGTGCTATAACTCTTGTACATATACAACATGGACCCCTCTTCTTGGGCCAAATTGGGGGTGGTACTTCAACTTTATCCATCCATTATTAGATTGTATGACTCTATTAAGGGTAGTTTTGTCATTTTATATTACAGGACATAGGAGGTTTTCTCATATTACATCATATGACAAATAGAAGATGGGCCATTATGGTCTTAAGTTTATTAGATAATAAAAAATCAAACCTAAACTTGAGTTACTTGTCTATTCATTAATAAATGTATTTTCATGGAGGGTATTTTTGTTATTTTTATCATATAATAAATAAAGATGCATGGGACTGTTGTAGTTTTAAGTTTAATAGATCACAAAATATCTAATCAAAACTTGATTTACTTATCCATCCATTAACAAATGTATTTTTATCGAGGGTAGTTTTGTCATTTTTCATCATACGATAAATAGAAATGGGATGGTTGTAGTTTTAAGTTTATTCTATCACAAAATATATAATCAAAGCTTGATTTCCCTGTCCATCCATTAACAAATGTTTTTTTTATCGAGGATAGTTTTGTCATTTTACATCACACGAAAAATTAAGATGGGACTGTTGCAGTTTTAAGTTTATTAGACCACAAAATATCTAATCAAAACTTGATTTACTTGTCTATCCATTAACAAATGTATTTTTATCCATGGCAGTTTTGTCATTTTACATCATATGACAAATAAAAATGGAACCATTGTACTTTTAAGTTTATTAGATCACAAAATATCTAATTACAGCTTGGTTTACTTGTCTATCCGTCAGCACATGTATTTTCATCGAGGGTAGTTTAGTCATTTTATGTTAATGATCGTCAGATGAATCATTCTTACGATGCTCGTGTAAAAAGTTCAATTTGCCACCTAATTTGCAACCATAAAAGGTGGTTGAATCATAAAACTGATATGCACCCGAAAGTAAAGGTGGGTCTTTTAACAAACATAAATAAACTAGGTCCGACACGAGGTGATACTTCCAACGCAGGATGTACAAATCATTATGCGCTTACTGTGTCAACATTCGACCACTAAAGTTTATTGAACTTAACTACAACTGCAAATGACTGATAAAACAATACAACTTAACTATAGAACTTGTTAGGCCATACCAAACACGGAAATTTCAAGTAATATATGCAGATAACGAGACTCCCTCGATCCCAAAATAATTGTATACATTCTTATTTATATTTGACTAAATATAAATTTATTCATGGAATAATTATATATTTCTAAAATTGTGTGACCTTTTATTAATGGTAAAGTTGTCACTCAATTTAATTAAAAACATAATAAATAAAACTTTCTAAAGTTGTGTACATTTTTTTACCCTCGACATTTATTTCAGGACAAAATAAGGACATGCAAAAAGTGGTTGTACCTTTTTGGTGAAGAAATGATCAAAGAACAATGTACAATGTTTACTGCATAATACAAATTATACGAACACAAAATCACGCGGATATTGCACGTATGAAACAGGAAAGAGGTTGGAACTTGAAAGAAAATGTACTACTTCTCATTGCACAATGTACAAGTTACCAAAGCATGATTGCTCTAGGTTTCACCATTTCTACTTCAAAAAAGATTTAACACCGATAAAAATGGGTAGTTTGATAAATTATCGTAAGTAAATTTTCAATTATGAGTATGACCTAAAAATATATTAGCTCAATGCCCTTATCTGACCTCTTGTTCAAAATAGTTTGCTCCCACAAAAAGCTAAAAGTAACTAGAGGTGGAAAACCGTCAACCCCTCCAACCTAACGCATTGGCAACCCAATTAACCCAACTCGTCAAACCATTAAACCGTCAACCTGCTAACTCGCCACTAACATATATAACTCCAATAAAACTATATATATATATATATATATATATATATATATATATATATATATATATATATATTAATAATGTGTAAATGAATCTATCCAAAATAAAGACCTTAATTATAGCCCAAGGCCTAAAATAGATTCGGTCCATAACTCCAAGTCGATCGATCAAGTTCAGAAATCGATCAAACCAGAACCCTTTACAGAGTTACACTAAGGCTGCTAGTCTACTACTCGTTCTTCAACTCTAAGTCGAATAGTCGATCAATCAAGTCCAAAACCCTAATCTCCAAGTCAACTTGTTGTTGGGTATATTTTCAGTAATATTTATCTTATTTCATTCGTCAACTTTATGTATAATACTAACCCCCAACTTAACCCAACCTGACCCAAGTCGCCTCACACTGCAAGGGTTGGGTTGAGATACTTTCTAACCGTCATAATTGGTTTGAGTTGTATAAATGCCGCAAACCTCCTAACCTAAACCGCATACACCTCTAACTAGAGGGTCTCATTTTCATTAATCTTACCCTCAAATCCTATTTTCAGATTAAGTGAATCAAGTTAATTCATAACCACATATATAACAAAGAAAAAAAAGAAACAACTCCCAAAACTTCAAATTTGTTTGTTGTTCTACTCAAAAGATCCCAAAACTTGGGATAGAAATAAAACTTAGGAACCGTTTACCAGCAAGAGTCACTATCCTCACTTACCTTTTCAGGTAACATTTTTAGCAAACGAAATGGATTATTGGTAAGCATCTTTTACCTAATAACCACTTACCCGATAAGAGTTTTTTTTAGTTAACCATAGGTGTTCGGACCGACTTACCGCACCTCGATTAATCCCAGACATTGGAAATCAGCCATGAAAATCCCTAATGGTCCCAAGTCTTATTGCCAGTTGAACCAAACTCGACAAGGTTACCGGATAAGAGTCTTTCCACTCACTTACTAAGTATGATTCTTGGTCTTTGCTACTTGCTACTGCTTTTACCGAATAAGATTCTTAGTTCTTGTCATGCTTACTTGTAAGATAAATGACACCCCGTTAACTTTGTTAATATACAGAAAGAAACCCAAAAACTAGAATATTTGTTCAATTTTGTTCAATTTTTTTCAACAAATTTCTACAATCTAACAATGTGGAATGAATTGAGTTGATTCATAGTACCACATATATAACAAAAGATCCAATCTTTTTGGAGTTCTATTCTATACACTTACAATGCACCATTTGTGGATGATGAATTGCAGAAAACACAATGATCCGATAAAATCTTTCTCAAAATGCTTCCTTCTTTAATCCGAAGCTTTCTACTCTGTTTATTCCAAAGATGAACCGCGTAACTCTCGCTCCGAATCTGCCTCAATTTCCCCCTCAACCACTTTGCATCCGTCTCGTTTTTCGGCCCGCGAAAAAGATTCCGAACCCGATTCCAATTCACCGGATAAAACGCCGGCGGGGGTAAAATCGTAAAATTATAACCACCCCTCCTTTGAACCCTTGAAACAACCCGTGAAACCAAATAAGGACCATTATGACCCCATTTGTTTCCATTGAAAGTTAACGAGAATTCCTCAATAAACTTGTAAATTAACGGATGCATTTTGTCGAACACCATGACTGCATTATTCAACCTGCTCCAATTCTTTGAACCCAAATCCAATGTTTGTGCCCCAATTGAATTCCTTAACTTGGAGAAACTTTTCATGATTATAACGTCGGTATCGATGTAAACACCACCGTATTTATACAACAAACAAAGTCGAAGCAAATTCGATAAATTTTGACCAAATGGAACGTACCCAAGATCGATATCGCCTTTAATTAACCTCGAAAACCAAGATTCTGCTTCGGTGTTCTTGAGTAAGTAGTTTAAATCAGGCGAAATTGATGTCACTCGAAACCCTTTTTCCAAAAAGGGTTTTAAAATCTGGGTTCCTTCATTCGAATCCATTGAGTTTGAAACGATTAAAAGACACCCTTTTGGGTGGGTGTTGAATAAACTTTCAATCGAGTGAAATTCTTTTTGACCAAACGAATCCAACGATGAAATCCAGGTCATAAAGAAACGAACCTTGCAAGAAGTTTCGTTCTTGCTAAAGAACTCCTTCACTCTCGCCCTGAAATCCCTCCCGCCGGAAAACTCCATGAAAGCTAAAAGTTCCAAGCTTTTTTTCTTCGTTTTTCTTGCGAAATCGTTGGATTCAAGAGATAAACTGTGGGATTTACGTAAAAGGGGCAAATGGGTATTTGAAATTACAAGTGGGGTTTCTTCTTTTAATGAAACAAGCTCCACTTTCTTCTGCTGTTCTTGTTGTACATTGTGCATTGAGTGAAGTACATAGTTCAAGATTCTATCTTTTCCGGCCGCCGTTTTTCCGAAATGGGTTTTCGAAATTGAAGATGGGTTTTCTTCTTCTACAGCATACATGAAGTTCGAGAAAGAGGATGACATAGAAAGTGAGTTTCTTGAATCTGTGGTGATATTTTCTTGATAAGGGATCTTGATGGAGAAGATGGAAGCTCCATTGAATGAAATTAAGAGAAGCAAGAAAAGAGATAGGATGGCAAAGAAAGATCTTTTTTTGTCATTGATGTTTTTGTTGTCCATTGATTTGTAAGTTTTTGAAAAGATGATCTTTTTGGTTGATTCATGGTGGTGTTGTGTATATGGAATATTGGGGGGTTTTGAGAAGGTGGGGGGTAGGGAGGGGGTGGATGAGCATGGTTGGTGGCGGCAAAAGGTGAAAATGGAAGTGTGTGTTTTGGTGTTGTGTGTGTGTTTTTTGAAGTATTTGGAACCAAAATTATGTTTGGTGTAATCAAGAAAAATGGAGGGTTTTGAATTATTGGTTTTTACTTTTGTGAGTGAGAGAGATAGATTCATTGAAGTCATGTTGATCCATTGGAAGGGGCCCACATGGATGGTTTAGGTTAGGTTAGGTGAGGTGCAATAAACTACTTCTTTCCACTCAACTTTTATGTCTCTTTGTAATTGCTAGTGTGAACTACATAAATGGTCATATATTATGTTTATATTTTAATTTAGCCCCTTGAATTAATACCGTTAATTAATATGTGTCTTTTTACCTCTTTTCTTCCTCCTCGCCCACCCTCTTTCATAAACACAACGTCATTGTGCACCATTCACCACTATATATGGAAATGGGGCGGGTAATGGACGTGGAATGCATCTCCCCGACCTTGACCCTGTTTTAAGTCCTCGGACCCTGCCCCGCCTAATCCTGATGTGTTGGGGGGGTGTTAAATCTTGGACGGTATAGGGAACCCGTTGAGTACTCGTTTAGAAAAAAAAAATTAATTAATATGTATTTTAAAATGAAAATAAAAAATGAGTTTTAGTTTCTTAAAACAAAAAATAAACCTCAAATTTCAAAAACACATAATGACATACCCAACCACATATAATCATAGTTCATGACAAATTTAAAAGTATAAACTTATTAAGCAACAAAAAGAAACTAATCAAACTATATATTACGATATATATCGGGTACTATTAGGGGCAACGCAGGTAGTACCATCCCCGACCCCAAACCCACTTTGGGTATGAAAAGCAATAACCTCTCCCCGCCCTATTACCTGATAAGCCAGGGAATCCTTGCCCCGTTAGGGGCGGATGCCCGACCCGACGAGTCAATTTTCCATCACTATTCACCACCTTTCACATGTCAACACCACCCATCACTGTCACCAATCCAAACACAAAGTATGTAAAATGAAAACCCTAAATCAAATACAAATCCAATATCTCAAGAACGACAAATATCTTAAGATGATAAATTAACAAAATTACTCAAGTATGTTCATGAAATTTCAAATACATAAAAAATCAAAACTCTAAACAAATTTCTACATATTCATTCATGAGATCTCTAAATCTGGGTTTTGCATCAACTTATTTTTGGGTGAATTGGTGAAAGATTTCGACTTCAAAGCCTATGTTTTGGGTTTTGACTTTGAATTGAGGAACAATGGCATATTTCACTTTAGGTTTTTGCAGCCGAACTTATATTTCTTTATGTCATTGATGCATCTGTCAAGGATCGATTCATGGAGGCATTGCTTGGATTTGAGTTAGGGTGGTTTGTCAAAGGTTCTTCGTCTTCTATTTGCCATGTATGTTTCTTCGTCTTTTGTTTGTCGGAGATCGATCTAGAAATGAGGGTGGTGGTGATGAATGGTTGAGGTGGTGGTAAGTAGTGGCGAGTGGGGTTTCACCGTGTTAATGTATATAGAGGCCCAGGCCCATGTTAGGGCCCAAGCCCATCTTGCCTACGTATATATTTGTTGTATTGTAGTTTAGGATTGATTAACTCTTTCATAATTTTCACTTTCTGTATTGTAAGCTTCTCTCAATCAATATATCGAGGTTTCAAACCTTCAGCATATTCATCGTGTTCTTCATTCATATTCATCTTCTATCATGGTATCAGAGTTGTAGGTTTGTTCATCGGTTTACTGTTCATCGCGATTTTTCTGTTCATCGTTGGTGTTCTTGCCATCGCCGTCGTTGTTCTTGCCTTTGCCGTCGATCGATCGATCTGTTGGAAACCCTAGCCGCAACACCGGTCGTTTTTCTACCGGTCTTTAACACCTTCGGTCGAACATCTCCTTCGGTCGAACATCACTTCTGTCGAAACACTCCCTCCGGTCGAAACACCCCCTCCGGTCGAAACACCCCCTCCGGTCGAAACACCCCTCCGGTCGAAACACCCCCTTCGGTCGAAACCTCCTCCGGTCGAGCATTCCTCCGGTCGAGCATCCCTTCGGTCGAAGGTCGAACTTTTCTCCGGTCTTTAATATTGTTTCTTAGTATCTTTTCCTTTTTCATGGCTACCAATTCCACTCACTCAAATCTCATCTCTGTTGTTTTCAACGGTAGCAACTATATTCTTTGGCACCATCATATGACAATTCTGTTAAAGTCTCATGGTCTTTACACCTATGTTACTGGCGCATCCAAAGCTCCAGTTCAAGAAACAACTGAGAATGTTGTTGACTTTGCCAAACGAATGAACGAGTGGGACATTAATAATGCTCGTATCTTGGGCTTCATTAATGCCTCCACTACTCCTGAGATCAACCAACAGTTCCTTGGTTATATTACAGCCAAAAGTCTCTGGGATTTTCTCGCCAAGCGGTATACATCATCTGGTCTATCTCATCAGTATCAACTGTGGACCACTTTTCAGAGCAAACGTCAACTTCCTGATCAATCCATCAATTCTTATATCTCTGAAATGCAGTCTCTCAGAGATCATATCAGTCTTGGAGCACCTCAGATTTTTGATGAAACCGCTCAACAGTTCACCGCCTACTTCAACCAGCTGCACCTGATCACCATTTTGATGGGCTTGACTGATAAATTTGAGAATGTTCGTGTTTCACTTCTTCATAGGCAGCCTTTATCTACTCTTGAAGAAGCAATCTCAGAATTGTTAAGTAAAGAAACTCGTCTTCACATGCGGTCACCAGTGCCTGCTACTGATAGTGTTCTCTACACGTCTCATTCCAAGCCAAAAGGCAAATGGACCAATAACAATCATTCCAGATCTGTGGGCAAGACGAACACATCCGAGTGTGCCTTCTGTCATTCTCCTGCTCATCTTCTTCTTGATTGTCCTATCCGTAAGTGCCGTAAGTGTGGCATCACGTATCCGCGCCACTATGAGACTGACTGTCCGAAGAACTCAAAGCACACTAGTTCTCATAATCGGACTCATGTTGTTGTTGGGCCTACTATTGCTGATACTGAGGCTTATACAGCCTCCTCACCTGATCTAATGGAACTGATGCGTCGCAATCAGGAACTTATGGAACAGGTCATGTCTGGTGCTATGGGTATGAACTCTCCACACTCAGCTGCATCAGGTAACGTATGGCTTTTTGATTCTGGGTGTTACAATCATATGACACCTTGCCCTGATGGTTTCGCTTCTAAGAAACCACCTCAGCAATTTACGTCAGTAAGAACTGCTGACAACACTGGTCTACCGGTATCTTTTAGTGGAAATGTTTCCACTCCTCTTATACAATTACCGGATGTTCTAAATGTTCCAAAGCTATCTCTGAGCTTAGTTTCGATTGCTCAACTTCTTGAATCTAATTTGATCATTTTATTTCATTCTTCTGGTTGTGTTGTACAGGATCCAAAGACCAAGCAGATCCTTGGACTCGGCCGTAAAGTTGGACGGATGATTGAAGTGGTTTACTTGCGTCTTCCTTTACCCTCTTCAAGTTTTGTTGCCTCGGTTTCTAGCAATTCTTCTATTGAGCTATGGCATGCCCGACTGGGTCACTTATCTCTAGTCAGAATAAAGTCATTAGCTCATTTAGGTATGTTAGGAAATTGTGTATCAACTGACAATGTTTCTTGTTTATCTTGCAAACTTGGCAAGCATCATGCTTTACCTTTTGAATTGAATGAATCCAATTCTACTTCTTCTTTTGATATTATTCATTCTGATGTATGGGGACCAGCACCACATCCATCCATGGGTGGTGCTCGATATTTTGTTATTTTTATTGATGACCACACTCGTTTTACATGGATATATCTTATGAAACATCGTTCGGAATTACCTCAAATCTATATTATGTTTGCTCGGATGATTCACACTCAGTTCTCAAAATCTATAAAGATTCTTCGAGCTGATAATGCTATGGAATACAAAGAGTCATCCCTTCTCTTCTTTCTTCACTCTCAGGGGACTCTCTCTCAGTACTCCTTCCCTGGCACTTCTCCTCAAAATGGTCGTGCTGAACGCAAACACCGTCATATTCTTGATACAGTTCGCACTCTTCTCATCTCTGCGAAATGTCCATAACGCTTTTGGGGTGAAGCTGCTTTTACTGCCGTCTATACTATCAATCGTCATCCTACTCCCATCCTTCATAATAAGTCTCTTTATGAGGCTCTTTATGAGGTCACTCCTGCCTATGAACTTCTAAAAGTTTGGGGTAGTGCTTGCTTTGTTCAACTGCAATCTCATGAACATACCAAACTTGAACCTCGCTCCAGACTGTGCTGCTTTCTTGGATATGGTATTGAGCACAAGGGCTATCGCTGCTGGGATCCTATCTCCCAGCGTCTTCGTATTTCTCGACATGTTACCTTCTGGGAACATGTTCCTTTCTCTTCTATATCCAAGTTTCGTGAGTCTCCTAATCTCACACCTCCGTTTTTCACTGATGCTTCCGTCTCATTGGACTCACTCCAATCTGACATTATATCACCTCCACCTATTGTTCCAACTCCTTCTGAGTCAGCCTCTCCTAGCTTTCCTGATCATCATCAATCATCTGCTCCTTCCGCACCGCCAACATCTGAGGTACCTGTTGAGTCTTTGGCTCCTGAAACTTCTCAATCTCAGAATGTTAAACGATCAGAACGGGTAAGACAAGTTCCTTCTCATCTTCGTGATTATCATGTTTATGCTACTCTGCTATCAAATCACGAACCTACTTCCTACAAGGAAGCCTCCTCTAACTCTGATTGGCAGAAAACTATGGATGAGGAACTTCAGGCACTTGACAAAGCTCAAACTTGGGATTCTGTTCATCTTCCACCAGGCAAGAAACCCATTGGCTCCAAATGGGTGTTCAAAATCAAAACCAAATGGAGAAAGTAAGAGAGATAGTGTAATTTTCTCCAAATTTGAAGAACTCTCCAAGATAATTTTTTTTTATTATATTCCACCAATAAGAAATCTTGAAATGGAATGTGTAGGAGAGATATATAATATTTTATTAGATACATACAATATTTTAATAACAAAAGTAATGATATAATCTCTAAAATAGAGAATCTGTTGGAGTTGAATGCAATTTTTACTACAGATTTTGGACTTTGGTTCTCCATTTTAGAAAAAAATTAGAGAATCTGTTGGAGATGCTCTTATCTCTAAGAGCTATGCCAATTTTTTTCTAAAATAGAGTAAAAAATATCAAAATCTCTAAAAAATTGCATCAAACCCCAACAGCTATGCTATTTTAGCAAATCTAATATAATTATCTTATTAAAATATTCAATTTATATAATTATGTTATTAAAATATTCAATATATGGAAAGTTAAGAGATGAAAAGTTTGTTTTTTAAGGGTAATACTCCCTCCGTCCCAAAATAAATGTCCACAATGAAAATGGCACACAGTTTTAGGAATGTGCAATTATTACGCTTTTTAAATAACCAAAATACACTTTTACCCTTGAAAATAGAGAGAGAAACTTTCTCCACCTTATAATTAAAGGTAAAATGGGAAATTGGAAACTTACTTTTGAAAGTGGACATTTATTTTGGGACAAACTAAAATAGTAATGTGGACACTTAATTTGGGACGGAGGGAGTAATTAGTTTTGGGAGAAACTTTCTTTTTAAAGATTTCTCTAAATTTAGAGATTTTTACAATCTCTTTCATATTTTCTCTATTTTAGGCTTTTAGCATTGAGGATAATATTGTTGTTGGAGCAACAAAAATACTAAAATCCCAATTTTTTCTATTATAGCATAGTTGTTGGATATGCTCTTAAAGCTCTATCCTATTAATTGTTAGTTAGAATCTTTTCAAATCCATTCGAGAATAATTAACATGACTATTATTTTCAGGGTTTCATAAGATTAGTCAAGTACATTCAAATTGATCCGGTTATCCCTATTACAAAAAGAATAAAACATATCTACTGTTTATGTTCCCTTCATTTCCCTTTGCTTCACATTTACTCTCCCCGAGCTCTGTCTCTTACTCTCTCTACCAATGGACAACATCATAACTTCGAATCACAATCAAGAACCCTCGTATGCGTGTAATACGATCGTGAAACATGACTCAAGCAACTAGCAGGCGTATCTTGCATAGTTGTATTGTTAATTTTTTGTGTTAGTAGGTTATTCTCCTGCAAATTTGGTGCCAACAAACTTCTTTATAATGCATAAAATATCCTTCATAAAAGCCATGATATTTAGGTGAATATAACAATTTTCTAGTAGTGGTGATCTTGATTGCAGATGTTATTGTTAAAATTTATTAACAACAAATAAAAGTAATAATTTGTTTATTTAATTATATATTCTATATTCTATAAAATATTAATCCTAATATTTAAAAATACAAATAATAATGTTTATAAAATTATTGATGTATATATAGTTACAAAATTAGATACTTATAAAAGATAAGACATGTATACAAATCAATAGAATTGCAAATAACGTTATTTAATACAAATAAGAGTGAATTGCAAATTTGGTCCCTGTGGTTTGTTTTTTTCTCACATTTGGTCCCTATAAAATTTGTATTGCAAGAAAATCCTTGTGGTATGCAAAAGTGCTTGGATTTGGTCCTGAGGAGTAACACCGTTAGGTTGCCTCCGTTAACACCCCCCCCCCCCCCAATGTGCCTTGCACATGAGGGTATATTGGTCATTTTGCCTTTTTTTCATTTTTCACTAAAAACCATAAATCATAGGGACTAAACTTGCAATTTACTCTATTATATATATATATATATATATATATATATATATATATATACACACACACACATGAACCCAAACCAGAGACAACACCTAAAGCTTCGATTAAAGTCCCTCTTGCTCTTATCATCAATGGGAACGCCTTCGCCACTCTTCCTTTCCCATCATCGGGCAGGTTCGGGTAGGCAAACCAAAAGTGAAAATTAAAAGGATTGATTGATTGCCAATTGGAAATGGATGAATTTATCTTTTCAATCAGTCCAAATTTAGGAGGGCTTAAGTTTCCAGAAATTATGAACTGGGTTTTGGAGCAACCATTAAGGTTACTCTTTTACGATTGGAAGGCCATTCTTGAGAATCTCATCAATCAATCAATCGTAGGGTAACTTTGTATATACACGTTTAGACACCACAAGGTTCTTTAATGAAACCACAATCAAGGTAAGACAAATCATTACCTCCCCATAGAAGCATTTCATCAAACACTTTCTTTGCATAAAATATTAGGCCACATTTTCCATACAACTCCAGAACCTTCAAATCCACCTACAATAAAAGAATCAAGAAAGAGAATAACTTGTATTTCTTATTGTCAGAAGACATAAAAGAGAGCTATGTGAAGCCGATAAGAAGGAAAAGGCACTGACGACAGCAGGTAGGATGAAACCTACTGATGCAGCCAAAAAACCCAAGCAAACAAAATCGAATGTGATCGACTTCCAAAAACCCACAGAGGCCCACCCCCTTTCATTCCAGGCGACAAAAAACCCTTCCCATTTTGGCGGTGACAGAAAACCTACCACTTTCCTTATTCCGATATGCTTCTGGTTATATAGTTCACACTTTTTGCAGAAGTGTTCGAAACCCATCTCCGTCCATCTGGTTATGTGGTTTATACCTCTTGAAAAAAGAAATCGAAACTCGCATCTAGGATCGATACCCATCTCCATCTATCTTCTCTATTTCAATCCCCCTTATCCATTTTGCGTCAGATCCGAGATCGAAGCTCATAGAATATCGAAACCCATTTTTGTCGTGGATTATGTAAACGCCATTTTCGTCGTTGTGGCCATGGGAGGGTGGCAGGGGGTTGGAACTGGTGTGGGTTGTCGCCGGTGAGAAGGAGGAGTGACGGGGATTGGAACCAGAGGATGGAGACGATGTATTTACACACACACACACACACTATATATATATAATTAGGTATAATTAGGTATAATATAATATAGAGTAATTACAAATTCGGTCCCTATGGTCTATTATTTTAGTCAAATATAGAAAAATAAGTCAAAGGACTAAAATGCCCTCATGTGCAAGGCACATGGGGGGGGGGGGTTAACGGAGGCAACCTAACGGTGTTATTCCTCAGCGGCCAAATCCAAGCACTTTTGCATACCACAAGGATTTTCTCGCAATAAAAATTTTGTAGGGACCATATGTGATAAAAACAACAAACCACAGGGACCCAATTTGCAATTCACTCTACAAATAATAAATATAAATATAAATATAAATTGGAATTAAATATTATTATTTAAATTACATATTATTTTATACATTAAATTTTTAATAAAAAATGATTATATACATTAAATTTTTTATAAAAAATTATTATATTAATGTTAGTTAATAAATTAATATATGAATATTAAATTATAATTAAATTTTTTGATTGAAATTCTTTAAGTTATACTTGATTAAAACACATCCACCCCACTCTCTATTCACATTGACCCCTGCCGCCGTTCATTGACACCACTTGTTGTTGCATGTTACTCGCCATCAATATCCCTGTAGATTGTTGTCGTTAAGGACCCTATAAATTCCATAAGCATAACCCCATCAATCATGTCTCTGTTAGTTTCCACAAACCAAATATGTTGATCAGGGTACATCTTTATTCAATTGGAAACATCACCCAATGGATCAGTTGGACAGAAGAAGGTGGACCAAAAGTAGATCCAGTGGTATGAAGAAGGGTTGTCGAGACCATAGTGTTTGAGAACCACCAATTATCGACAATACCAGAGTGACGCCCTTGATGATGTGTGGTTCTCTAAATCCGAGTCTTTGCATTTTCCCTCTCATAATTCACTTTCTAATAAACATCTCCTTTTGTATAATTACATTGTTATTTTATGATCAATCTAAGTTTGATTTAGTATTTTGTTAGATCAAGTGGTTTTGATGTTCTTGTTGTTGTTTACTAATTGTCACTAGCTTTTTATAATTATAAAATCGCTATTTGTTTTTTGTTTGATCCTTAGAACAAATCCAATGCTAAGGATAAATGGTTTCAGGAATTATATATTTTTCTCTGTATGTATAAATGCACGAAATTCATAACCAGCAAAGCTTTCGTTTAGCAAAATCGGTTATGTTTTATCTTAAAGTTGCAATTTACTAATCTTTTTCGACTCCAACTACTATTACCATGCTTTGCATAATTTATCATTTTCTGAATAAAAATATATTGTCCCAAAATTCACATTATCCTCTCAATTCCACCAATCATGTAAAGCTACGTCGTTATTTTTATTTAATACAACTTTATCTAATTCATGTTTATTTTCTTTCTTTGAGGATATGTATTCATCTGATTGATAGACAAGAAATAGACGGGAGAATTTTGGGATGACAAATTTTCTTCCATCATTTTCTTCCTTCTTCTAAACCTTGATTACGAAGTTGATATATAGACTGAGTTATACTAATACTAAGGTAGATGATAGATTATTCGATTTCTTTGGTGATTTTGTGAGCCTTTGTTTTTCCATGAGCACCAAGTATTCAATTAAATTGCCTAGGGAAATTGATAATAAGGTTTTTTGTATGGTTACACCTTTCTTATTGATTTAACAATACTTTCTACTAAATCATGTTTGATTAATTGACATCAAGAGAAACCGTTATTGCATGGATATATAAATCTTTCTTTGACCTTCTAGTTCACAATGAATACTATAATCAAGCATAATGTGATTAATAATTTAGATAATTTTAGTGGCATCTGAAATATAGAGGTAAATCAGAAATTTATATTATTCAAACTGTTTATTTAATACACAAAAAATAAAATAACAATTTATTTTTTCTAGACAGACGTTTTTGTTCAGACAAACGACTTGATCCAAACAATTTTTTATAGAGAAAAAACAAATAAATTATTATTATATTTATTTTACTACGAAATAAATATAACATGTTATCAAGAAACATTTTTTGACTACATATACCACGTATTACATCTTTAAAATGAATTAATATACGATTAGTTTAATAAACTAAACGAGAAAAAAATTTAATAATTATAGTAAATAAGAACTAAGATAAAAATTGTTATAGTTTAATAAATTTTAGAGTAAACTACGATTTTAGTCCCTATGGTTTGATGTTTATAACGATTTTCGTCCCTGATCTTTCAAAACAGTTTTTTTAGTTCTTATAGTTTCTATTTACTTCTATTTTCATCCCTCCCTCCAATTTTATTAATATTAAATGTTAATTCATTTAAAAATTAAATAAATAAATTACATATTTGATCCTTGTGGTATATAAACTTTTACATTTTTATCCAAATTTATATTTTTTTATTTTTTATTTATTTATTGTACTTCATCAAGACATTTATTTTTCTATTAATTATATTGTATATTTTTATAATTATTATTACTTTAATTATAAAAAATAATCAAATAACTTTATTAAAAATATTAATAAATACATGAAATTTTTTTCAAAACTTTAGATTTAGATCTCTTAATATTAAATTTTTTTTTTGTTGATTTATTAAAGTTTTTTATTTATTTTAAATTACCATTGAAAAAAGTTTAATACATTTCGAGAAAAAAATCTTATTTTATAACAACCGGTTGTTTATTGATAAATTCACTTTACTCCCATTATTTCATATTTCATATTTTAATTTAAACTTTATTTTTATTAATTAATCAAATTTGTTAATATTTAAAATAAATACACACACACACACACATATATATATATATAGAGAGAGAGAATGGGGTTCAAACGATAACGATGCCTATTTCAAAGAATACGAGAACGATAAATCACATACAAAATCATAAGTGATTTTACATTAGCGGAGAATTCGTACAAAATCACAGTATGCGGGCGACTTTTGCCGCGACTTAAGGTCGCGGGACTCACATATAAAATCACTTATATTTTGTATGTGATTTGTCGTTGTGGTGTTCATTTTAAATAATGCTTGTATTTGACGTCACGTTAATTTTGAGGCACATCATGACCCATTGCATGATTTTTATAATAACATATTGAAATCTTCTTATCCTTTTATTTTCTTATTTTTTATTTTTAATATATAACCTAATTTAAAATGGTGTGTGTGTGTGTGTTTATGTGTGTATGTCTTATTTAAATATTAAACATAATCCCAATCCTTATTTGGCTTTGTCATGGTTTAAGGGAGTTTTACAATTTTTACCTCCCGCCGCATTGCACGGGTAAATTACTAGTAGTTTAATAAATTTTAGAGTAAACTACGATTTTAGTCCCTATGGTTTGATGTTTATAACGATTTTCGTCCCTGGTCTTTCAAAACTGCTTTTTTAGTCCTTATAGTTTCTATTTGCTTCTATTTTCATCCCTCCCTCCAATTTTATTAATATTAAATGTTAATTCTTTTAAAAACTAAATAAACAAATTACATATTTGGTCCTTGTGGTATATGAAATTTTACATTTTTATCTTACTTTACATTTTTTTTACTTTTTCTTTATTTAATGTATTTCATCAAAACATTTATATTTCTATTAATTATATTGTATATTTTTATAATTATTATTACTTTAATTATAAAAATAATCAAATAATTTTATTAAAAATACTAATAAATACATGAATTTTTTTTCAAAACTGTAGATTTAGATCTCTTAATATTATTTTTTTTTGTTGATTTATTAAAGCTTTTTATTTATTTTAAATTACCATTAAAAAAAGTTTAATAAATTTCGAGAAAAAAATCTTATTTTATAACAACCGGTTGTTTATTGGTAAATTCACTTTACTCCCATTATTTCATATTTTAATTTAAACTTTATTTTTATTAATTAATCAAATTTGTTAATATTTAAAATAAATACACACACACACACACACACACATATATATATATATATATAGAGAGAGAGAGAGAGAGAGAGAATGGGGTTCAAACAAAAACGATGCCTATTTAAAAGAATACGAGAACGACAGATCACATACAAAATCATAAGTGATTTTACATTAGCGAAGAATTCGTACAAAATCACAGTATGCGGGCGACTTTTGCCGCGGCTTAAGGTCGCGGGAATCACATATAAAATCACTTATATTTTGTATGTGATTTGTCGTTGTCGTGTTCATTTTAAATAGATACCGTTCTCGTTTGATCCTCCCTCTCTCTCTCTCTCTCTATATATATATATATATATATATATATATATATATATCAAGGTTTTAAATAATGTTTGTATTTGACGTCACGTTAATTTTGAGGCACGTCATGACCCATTGCATGATTTTTATAATAACATATTGAAATCTTCTTATCCTTTTATTTTCTTATTTTTTGTTTTTAATATATAACCTAATTTAAAATGGTGTGTGTGTGTTTATGTGTGTATGTCTTATTTAAATATTAAACAAATTTGATTAATTAATAAAAAATAAAAATTAAATGAGAATTTAGAATAGTGGAGTAAATTGCATTTAACAAAAAACAACCGGTTGTTATAAAATAATACTATTTTTTTCTCGAATTTTATTAAACTTTTTTCAATGATAATTTTAAAAAAATAGCGTTAATAAATCAATAGATAAAAAAATATTAATTTTAGAAGATTTAAACATAATACTTTGAAAAAAATATCATGTTGTATTTATCAATATTTTTAATGAAATTATTTGATTATTTTTATAATTAAAGTTATAATAATTATGAAAATATACAATATAATTAATAGAAAAATAAATGTCTTGATGAAATACAATAAACAAATAAAAAATAAAAAAAATATAAATTTGGATAAAAATGTAAAAGTTTATATACCACAAGGACCAAATATGTAATTTGTTTATTTAATTTTTAAATGAATTAACATTTAATATTAATAAAATTGGAAGGAGGGATCAAAATAGAAGCAAAAAAAATCCACAAGGACTAAAAAAACAGTTTTAAAAGACCAGGGACGAAAACCGTTATAAGCATCAAACCACAGGGACTAAAATTGTTGTTTACTCTAAATTTTATTTCCCATGTCATGTAAAACATAAAAATAATTAACCCGTTTACCAATTCCCAGTCCAAAATGGGTTGTAAAATTTAATCCACTATTTAAAAGGAACTAGTCTTTTTAAGTATTTTTATTTTAACCAAAATAATTGTTTGTAGTTTCAATTACGATGTTACCAAACATATACTAATTAAGGGGTTGTTTAGAAGTTGCTGAATGGTTTGATACAGAATGATTAAGTGGTCAGAATGATTAAAAGGTTTTTATGATATATTGCGAAATGAAATATGGTTGTTTGTTAATTGTTCAAAATGAAATCAGAGCTCTTAATGGTTAAGACATGGTCAAGATACAAAATCATTCAGAGGGTTTTGGAACCATTAAGAGGCAGAACTTTTTTTTTTGTCAAACATAATTTATCTCTTAACGATTCAGAAGTTACCTCTTAATAGAACCATTAAGAGATAAACAAACAGTCCTAAGTGTCATGTTGGCTAAAACGATTGACGTGACACAAATTTAAATAAAAAAAATTATAGTTTTGGTAATAGCAAATAGTCAATTCGATAACTATTAATAGATTGTTATACCTCAACACTTTTTATTGACATGTCAAAAATTTGTATAATAAATTCTAAGATATAATTGTATTGAAAAATTAAGAGCATCTTCAACAGTTTTTTTAAAATTTCTTCAAAATTACATCAATCTCCAACATATTCCTCATTTTGGAGATATATCATTGATTATATTATTAAAATATTCTACATTTTAATAAAATATTATTTTCTCTCACCTACACATTTTATTTCAACGTTTCTCATTGGTGAGATATAACAAAAAGTTATTTATCTCTCACTACAAGAAAAACGTTAGTTAGTGACCAAAATTTTATTGACCACCTATTTTTTGGTCACTAATTGCAACTTTAGTGACAATAACAAAAGGTCGTCACTAATATTTGGTCGCTAAACAAAAACTAAAATTTGGTCACTAGAGTAGTCACTTATTCTCATGGCTAAAATAAGATTATTAATATCGATCTAATTTAATGACTATATTTGTGACGCCTATGTTTTTCGTCACTAATATTATAAATCCATATGTTTTGTGACGTAAAAAATGGTCACTGAGTTGAAAATGTTAGTGACCGAAAAATAGTGGTCACTAAATTTATTAATTTCAAAGGGTTAATGACAAAAAATAGTGGTCACTAACTAGTTGGTGGTATAAGGAAATGTTAGTGACAAACAATGGTGGTCACTAATGAAAGTGGAAGTGACAAAAAAATAGTGGTCACTAAATTGAATGTGCTTGTGACCAAAAAATAGTGGTTACTAAGTGGGATTCATTAGTTGAGAATTTTATTGAGTTGGATGGATTCGTGACAAGAAAAGATGGTCATTAAATTGAAAGTATTAGCGACCAGAAAATAGTGGTCACTAAGTGGGAATCATTAGCTATAATTAAGTTGGATGAGTTAGTGACCAAAGAAATGTGATCACTAAATTAAAAGTGTTAATGACAAACAAAAAGTAGTCACTAAATGATATTCATTAATCATAGAGTTAAAAAGGTTAGTGACAAAAAATAATAGTCATTAAATTAAATGTGTTAGTGACCAAAAAATAGTGGTCACTAAATGGGATTCATATGTTGTAATTGAGTTAGATAAGTTAGTGACCAAAAAATAGTGGTCACTAAATGGGATTCATTTGTTGTAATTGAGTTAGATAAGTTAGTGACCAAAAAATGTGGTCACTAAATTGAAAGTGTTAATGACCAACAAAAAGTAGTCATTAAATGATATTCATGAATCATAGGTTTGGAAGGGTTAGTAACAAAAAAATGGTTGTCACTAAATTAAATGTCTTAGTGACCAAAAAATAGTGGTTACTAATTTGAAAGTGTTAGTGACCAAAAGATAGTAGTAACTAAATGGTATTCAATACTTCGATAATTATAGTGATTTAGGAGGGTTAGTGACTAAAAAAATAGTGATCATTAAGTTGGAAAGGTTAGTGACCAAGAAATTGTGGTAACTAAGTTGGAAAGGTTATGGAAGGCTTCACTTACCTATGTTGCAATAAATAAAAGTATTTACCTTTGTAAATTAATTTGAGGGATATGTTCTTTTATGATAGCAAGGTTGTATTAAGTGCATTAAAAAATGGCTCATTTGTGGCTGTTTTTGGATGAGGTGTTGTGGGTCTTATAGCTCTCTGAACATAATGTTAATGATTTATTTAGTTCTTCAAATAAATCATTTGTGCATTGTGTTCTTCGTAATGGTTCCTCATTTGTCCGCCATTGGTGAATGTGAAAGAATGATGATGATGACAGACTTTTTGTTCTTTCTATGCAGTTCTGGACTAAAAGTTTTGTGCAATGGTCTCCCCTAGGGACATACTTAGCAACGGTCCATCGACAGGGTGCTGTTGTGTGGGGTGGTGCTTCTACCTTTAATCGCCTAATGCGCTATGCTTATCCACAGGTTGTTTGTGTTCAAGGTTTTTCCTTTAGCATATTTCATATTATTTTGAATTAGTCTTCCATTATTAAATAATTGGAATTGTGTTGTCAATTGTAGATTAAATTGGTCGACTTCTCTCCTGGTGAGAAGTATCTGGTTACTTACAACATCCATGAACCTAGCACCCCTCATGATAGTCATGTAAGGAGATCTATTTAATACAATAATTGTAATGTAATTAGAACATTATGTCAGTTAACAACTCTAATTTTTTTCTTCATGGTCAGAGGGTTCTGCTCAACATATTTGATGTCAAAACTGGCAAAGTGATGAGAGATTTTAAGGGAAATGCAGATGAATTTGCATTTGGAGGAACTGGAGGTTTTACGGGGGTTTCTTGGCCAGTTTTCAGGTGATTTATTTGTAGGATTACACCCTCGGTTTCACTTTGGCTTTAAGTTTTGCGATCAATTTTAAAATCTCTGATGTATGTTTTGATGCAGGAACTGGAGCGCCCCAAGCGTTGCAGCTATATATGTGCAACGCCTCCATTTATAGCCGCGGGTGGTTAGGCACCGTTTGTGTTTCCGAGCCACATTCCGATTTCGCAACCGCCGTACCAGGTGATTCGATCGATCTCAGTCCCGGGATCTAATGGTTTTTGAGTATCAAAGTATTCTTGAATTGAGAAAAATAGAGGTTTCTCTTATTGTTGGTTTAGAGAAGATGAAAAGATCTTGACCAAGTTTTGATTTTTTGTTGAATTCTTTTTGGCTTTTTTTTTCTTTTTCTTCTTCCCTGTAATAACAATTATAGTAGAAATTAGTTACAATTTTTTTTCTTCACATTTTATAATTAGTGACCACTTTCTTTTGTCACTAACAACTATTAACACTACCACATATTTGGTCACTAATGGATGCTAACGGACTTTAACGGAGCCGTTATCTTGAACTCAATTAGTGACCTATTTTGTGGTGGTCACTAATTTGGTCACTAATTTAATCAAGTTAGTGACGACTTTCTCTGTTTAGTGACGATAATTAGTGACCAAATTAGTCGTTACAAACATAGTGACCACTCTATTTTTGTCACTAATTAGTGACCATTTTTGTATTTGGTCACTAATGCAAATCAGTGACAGACCTTTAGTGATGAAAAGTGACCACCCAACACTACAAAAATTACCCTTATTAGCGAGGGAAAAATCCGTCGCTAATCCCCCGCTAAAGCTCGAATCCGTCGCTGATAGTCCGTCGCTCAAATAGTCGTAGCTGATTCTATCAGCGACGGATTAGCGACGGACATCAGCGATGGATTAGCGACGGACAAGCATCAGTGACGGATTAGCGAGGGACAAGTATTAGTGACGGATTAGCGAGGGACTTATATATCAGCGAGGGATTAGCGATGGATTAGTATCAGCGACGGATTAGCGAGGGCCCCTTATCAGCGACGGATTAGAGAGGGCCCCTTATCAGCGACGGATTAGCGACGGATTCACTAACTCTTAGCGACGAAAATCCGTCGCTAATCCGTCGCTGAATTTCGTTATTTTTTATAAATAAATTTAATTAAAATTCTCTATTTCCTGTATATTATAATACAAAACCTGCCCATAAATTGAAAATAACAAACCGACAATTGTCCAACAAACTAAAATAACCAAATTCAAACAATTCAAAATACCAAAATACCAAGTATCCAACAATTCAAAACACCAAGTATCCTACAATTCAAAATACCAAAATACCAAGTATCCTACAATTCAAGACAATCTCTGACAATTAACTAACAATCTATTATCTAGCTACTGGAAGGGCCGGGAGGGCCAGGAGGAGGGAAATTGTATCCTTGTTGTTGCATGAAAGAAGCAAAATGCACTGATAATGCGACCTGTTCGGCTAATCGGGCAGCTTGATTGGCCTGTTAGGTCTCTAGAGCTTCCCTTCTCTTCTGTTCGGACTCCAGCTGGGCTACATAGCGATCCTCCCGCTCCTTTCACTCCGCCTCCATCCTTATCATTTTCTCCTTCAACTCAGCTACCTGTAATATTCAATATTTAACAAAAATCAGTAATTTGTTTTGATGTCAATGAAAAGTAATGACATGATACATAACATACCTCCATGGATGATCCAGTAATGGATGATCTCCCGCTGCTATTGCTATATTCACTATAATAGGAATCCCCAAGACCAAAATAACGACCCTTCTTACGTCCTCCAATACTCTGATCCCAAAGAGATGCATCATCAGGAGGAGGGGTGTCAGGCTGTGCACTAGAGTGGGCCGCATCCCTAAGCTCCCGAAAGCGTTCCTATGGTTTACCAAAACAAATACTAAGCTTAATTATTTATGTACATATTTCAGCAGCATAACGACTGTAAATCAAACGTTTAACAATTAGCGTTCCTATGGTTTACCAAAACAAATACTGAGCTTAATTATTTATGTACAGATTTCAGTAGCATAACGACTGTAAATCAAACGTATCCAATGTCTGCTTTTAACAATTATAACATTCTAATTACCAATGGTAGTCACATTGTCAACACATATCTACTTAGCCTAACGTCTACCCAACAATGGCAGCCCAAACTAATAGTATCACTATGTTTATTAAAACATATTACTTTAAACCTACCAAATGTTTCTATAAAACAATGTAATGGTTTTGGAAAGCTTACCGCCACTCTAGCCGCTTTGGGGTAAATGTATTGAGGAGGATCAGTAGGCGGGTTGGATGAACCTGGAACAAGCTTTCGGTTCGTGCAATGGACCCGTTCATATACCTCAGACCTACTCGGCTCCCGACCCAATATTCGTCTCTATAACAGATAGTTAAGTTAATTAGTTAATAGACATACAAATCTAATTACATATTCAAAAAATTGAAATATATATGTGGGTCCAACAATACTATATCAAGTTCTTAGATTAAACAACACAATAAGATTACCAACCTGTATTGATTATAACAAATGGTTACAAGGCTGATCGATTCAAGCTATTTTGTGTTCTCTGTTTTTCTCTCTGATTTACACCTTTTAAGTGTGTGTTTTTTGTGTGTATGATGTGATCTGATCTTAGAGAGAATGAGAGATAACACCTAAATCTAACATAGTGTGTTTTACACACTTCCTAAGATAATATCTAGATATAATATCTAGATATTATTTCTAACTAAATAATATAACTAACTAAACGAAATCTAATAACTAACTAAGTTAACTAATATCTAACAAATTAGATATTAATTTAACTAGAACAATAATAAACAATTACATTGATTACTTTGACATTTATTACAAACAACATAGACTTTAATATCGAGAGTCGATGTTTCGGCTTTAGCTTCAGATTGCAATCTTCAGATTGGATGATCTTTAGTTTCAGCTTTAGCTTCAGATTGCGATCTTCAGATCATTACGAAAATGATTTTAGCAATTCAGTCTTCTTGTTCAGCTCAGAAGATGCAATCTCTTTCTCTAGCTCTGAAATCAGCATGTCTTTTTCTAACAATCTCCCCCTTTGAAGAGTGGATGTGATTCTTGAAACATGTGATCTTTGCCATTTCTTGTGTAGTCATTCTCCCCCTTTTTGGTGTTAAGTGCAATGACTTCATCAAAACCTTTTGTAAGAAATGTCTATCTTTCGGTTAGAGCCCCTGATTCGTCAATTCATAAGATATTCATCCAGATCTTTTCAAATCCAGACAAAATAGTCGTGTAACACCTGAATCAACTAATGAATCAATTAACATGCCTGTCAGTAACACTAAGTCATTGTGTGTAACGAATACACATTGGAAAGGAGCTGTTTGATGTTGACTCCCCCAGGGCTTCCATTTAATCATCGAAACACCAAAAAGGTAATTTCTATAAACGTTATGACAAAGAAACAAATTCCTTGTATGTTCGTGCTTGTGTTTGAAAGAATTAAGCACTTGATGATTGCTTATTAGGCTCAAAAATTGTGTAAACCACTGAGACAACAGTAAGTTAAACACAGACTCAATGTGCATGTTTGAAGTACGAAGGTGGGGCAGACTTCCTTTTGTTCAATATCCAGATTTTCCAAATGAAAATCAGATAGCATATGTGTTGCGTCCCTTTTAGAAAATGTGAAACACTTTCTATTTGAGAAGAAAATGAGTAGATGGTGAGGTTTGATCAAGAGTTGGCATGGGTTAGTTGCCTGTTTCAATAATGTTCACCAAAGAATTGTGAACACTAGTAATGTGGCTACCTGACTCAGAAAAAGTTGGTGCAGAGTTGTGATATTCTTTTTAACTCTGTTCTCACACGCTCTTTCTTTTAAACGTTTTGCTTTCTCTAATCACACTCATTTCTTTTTGACTTTGCACACTCAATCACTAAGGATTTAACTTCTTAGGTAGAAATCACTGGTTAAGGTGATTCCATAGAAGTTGTGTTAATTCCTAGCACAATGATTCCTTGTTTTCCTATGATGCACGTGATGCTCAGAATGGTTTAACTATTTCAGTTAAAGCACAATTTAGATCATGAAAACATTTAAAATACACTCCCAAAATATAAAATCTGTTGAAAAATCGGGAAGTGGTTTGAACATTAAAAACAATGTTTTCCAATGATTGAAAGTTGTCCTTCTTTCAACCATATATGAGATTAAGATAAAGAATTATACCTTTACATACGATCTTCTATCTCATTAAGCTAAGCTTTAAGTCATAAACATATGAACTTGTAAGCTTCTCTCAAAAATTCTGCAAAAGTCTTATGTCAAGTCAAAGTAAAATTTATTCACTTAAATTGAAAAGACAAAAAGCAGTAAAACTTTTTAAAGTACGAGTTCTGATAAGAAATAATCAGAAGTCGTCACCTTTTTAACTCCCCCTGAAATTATGCATTTGAAACTTATCATTGAAAAAGATATGCATTTAAAATTTCAGAAAAGTATGTACTCCCCCTTGATGGTTGATTTCCTCATTGGAGTATCGGAGTACAATTTCTCATATCAGCACTGGAGTAAGGTCTTTTGATCATTAAAGTGTGAGTCCTAAACTGTTGTGTTTAGAAGTCATTACTTCGTTGAAGTACGGGTTTGAACTGCTGTGTTCAAAAGCCATTATTCTTCCTACTCCCCCTTGACAGTAGGTGCTTGCAACACAGGTTTAGTTTTCTTTGGTACCCACTGGTATTTGGGTCCATATATGTTAGTTGCAGTTCGTATGGGGGTTACTGAGTAAGAGCCATACCAGTAATGGTCACTTGTCTTGTGAACAGGATCATGTGTACGACAATAAGAACAATAAAATTTCTTACTTGACAAACTGATTAATTTATCTCTTGAGTAAACAAAATCAGGTTTACCTTTCAGCGCATTGTTCTTCTTGGCAATCGGCGTATGTACACATGAGTTTTTACATTTCAGCTCTTCTTTAACTGGTTTCCTGTTCCAGACCAGTTCAGCTTCTTCCTGGAAGCTTCTTCTCCTTCTTTGTGTACCTGAACTATCTCTATTCCTGTCATAGAAAAGATTAGTAGAATGAATCTGATTAGAAGATTTAACTGACCTTTTGAAAAGAGCAGTTTTCTGATGTGAGCTTGCGGCTGGTTTGTTAGAACCAACTGAATTATTTCTAGGTGAGTGGATTTTTGACTCTGGAGTCATTCGCTCAGTCACCACCACCATCTTTGAAATAGTATCTTGAAGCTCTTTTACCTTTGAAGAATAACTGTCTCTTTCTTTGATAAGGAACTCAATCTTCTTCTCAAATGCAGACTTCTTTTTCTTCTCTGTCAATACACTCTTAGATAATTCAGATAGCTTCTCGGTAAGCTTCTTTAACTTTGCTTCAAGGATGCTTCTTTCTTCTTCGAATCCCTTCTTAGCACCCTTCTGATCATTTGCCTTCCTCTCCTTGGCAAACTGATCTCTTTCCAATATGATTACTTTCTCAAAGTCTTCAACTTTTTGAGAAAGCATTAAACTTTGAAGCTCCATCACCTTCTTCTCCTCCACACCCTTCTTTGACATATCTGAGAACTTCTTTTCAAACTCAGATATTTTCTTTTGTAGCTCAGAGTTCTCAGCTTCCAAAACCTTAAGTCTTGATGACACTGTTGATCCTCTCATCAGCTTCTCAATATGTTCCCATAACAGCTTTCCTTTAGTCTCTTTGCTTTCTAATGTAAAAAAGATCTCTTTTGAAATCTCCTCAGACATTCCATTTAGTAGGAAAGATAAAGCTAAGCTGTCAGCGTCATATCTCTTTCTTTGCTCGTCTAAGTACATAGGAAGTGGTTATGGACAATCTAGATCTACTCTTTCTCCATTCATCTTTGTAGTATAACACATTGTCCTTGTAGCTGTCATATTCCCTTCACTCAGAGATTTTCTAATGAATATACCCAGATCATCTCGTTCAATGAAGTCCATGAACCGATCTTTCCACTGCTCATACTCTCCTTTAAAGAGAACTGGTGGCTTGGTGTCAGTACCTATTGCAAGGGCTTCTCTGGATGTCATTTTGAAGAAAAATCTAAGTCCGGATTGGAGCAGAGAGGTTTGCGTATCTAGCATAGTGCGTAAAGTTTAGGTTTGCGTTTCTAGTGGGAAGCGCAAAGTTTAGGTTTGCGGGTCTAGTTGGAAGCCCAAAGTAAGGTTTGCGGTTCAAGTGGGAAGCACAAAGTTGAGGTTTGCGGGTCTAGTTGGAAGCGCAAAGTAAGGTTTGCGTTTCTGAGGTTGTTGAGAGAAGTGAGATCGAGGTTTGCGTATGCTTTTGGAACCGAGAAGTGGACTTTGCGTTTGGCTTGAAAAGCGCAAAGTGAGCTTTGTGTTTGACTTGAGGAGCGCAAAGTGAAGTTTGCGTTTCACTTGAGGAGCGCAAAGTTGGACTTTGCGTTTCACTTGAGGAGCGCAAAGTTGGACTTTGCGTTTGTTGTTGGACGCGCAAAGTTGAACTTTGTGTGTGTTCGTCTTCTGCTTTGCGCTTTATTCGTCCTGTACTTCGAAAAATCGTCTAAAATCTGTTCATGAAACGATTTAGCAATACCAAACTCTACCCTTATGTCTAGAAACACCTCTAGAACTGAATGTAAGCACTCGATCTCAATAAAACACACTTTTTAAAGAATGATTTGATAGCACAGTGACTTAAGGTTCTCGACTGTTTTCTCACTAAAATCACAAAATGGAACTCGATAAATGATTTATAGTGAAATCAAATAACAACAACTTTATTTAGCATGTTAATCGATCACAACCTGATCGATTTTAACACCTAAAACACTCTAACACTCGAAATCAATTTTTCAGATTGAACACAGAGACGTTTTTGCAAAGAACTTGATTTTGATCTTAATCAGTCTCTGATACCAATTGTGGGTCCAACAATACTATATCAAGTTCTTAGATTAAACAACACAATAAGATTACCAACCTGTATTGATTATAACAAATGGTTACAAGGTTGATCGATTCAAGCTATTTTGTGTTCTTTGTTTTTCTCTCTGATTTACACCTTTTAAGTGTGTGTTTTTTGTGTGTATGATGTGATCTGATCTTAGAGAGAATAAGAGATAACACCTAAATCTAACATAGTGTGTTTTACACACTTCCTAAGATAATATCTAGATATAATATCTAGATATTATTTCTAACTAAATAATATAACTAACTAAACTAAATCTAATAACTAACTAAGTTAACTAATATATAACAAATTAGATATTAATTTAACTAGTACAATAATAAACAATTACATTGATTACTTTGACATTTATTACAAACAACATAGACTTTAATATCGAGACTCGACGTTTCGGCTTTAGCTTCAGATTGCGATCTTCAGATTGGATGATCTTGAATCCAATGAGACTGTGTCTTAACAATATACTTACCATTTGGTATCGATGTTGTGCGGTAGAAATCGAGCCCCCGATGTGCCTAGATGACACCCCTTCAAATTCAGTATTTCGATTGGCCTTATTGGCCCTAGACGTATGTTTCCAGCGTTCCGTATCCCACACCTACGAAAAACATAATACATAAGTCGGTACAAAACACATGGAAATGTACAAAGCCCACAATAAATATAAAAACCTCATCAATCATCTGATGCCAAAACCTCTCGGGATCCAGGTAGGGTGGTGTGCTCTAAGGCGAGTGAAGTCCTCACCGTCCCAATCCTGCTCCCAATTATGTCCATAACATCGTGCCGCGGCCGATTCACGTGCACTACTCATCCAATCCGAGTACCTCTTGTGCATGGCACGGGTCCATGCATCACGAACCATATCATCCAGTTATGGGTCCCACTGGAACTTACTCTACATACACAAGATTTGTATCAAGGTAAAAACAATAATCTAATATATACAATTACTTTTAAAGAGATTCATGTACACCAACCTGAAAGCGTTGGAACATCAAGTCACGATCAGCTTGAGGGACCTCCTTCCAGAGATGCCACGGACCACGAAATAAAGATATGAATATAGATGTCATCACTCGAACGACATTGGTATCTTGAAACCTGCACAATTTAAAAGTATGCACAAAACAAAAGGCATTCATATCATTTTATTATGCAATATGAAGTCTTATACTTCACCTACTAACCCACCTTCTTCTATATTCAGAGGCATTCGCAGATTCGGATTACGTGGTGTCGATATCTCACGATTGGGGCCTCTCCTCGACTCCGAACCAGTCGAAAGTGGGACCTCCGTCTCATGATCCTGATCCAAATCCCGATCCTCAAGACCTAAGGTCTGCATGGAAGCATCCTCAAGGTCATCGGCATGCGCGTCGCCACGCCCGCCAATAGAGCTGCTACCCCTACCAGACATAGGGCTAGTTCTACCCTGGCTTCTACCACCGCCACGCATACGACGTGACGACATCGCCTGTAAAAACAAACATTAAATTTTATCCAAAAAAAGATGACAAATCACAATAATACAATTTTGAAATAAACATACATATAACAAGCTACTCATCAGAAGAACGATCAGATAACATAAGTTCATCTTCATCGTCCAAATCATCATCTATGTCTACAAATTCTGGTTCATCATCACTATCATCGTCCAATTCGTCGCCACATTCATCTTCATTAATACTATCGACTACGTTTACCTCCCCTGTGGCAAGACGAACGGAATCGAGCTCGTTTCCCGATGTGGACGTATGAGTAACCCTTTCATCAATTTGAAAGAATTGTTCTTCATGTCGAACTAATCCTTTAAAGCCCCATAGAATCCTTTAATGCCCGATATATCCATTAAGGCCTAATAAAACCCGTTAGAGCCCAATAGATCCATTAAGGCCCAGTGAAACCCTTTAATGCCCAATGAAACCCTTTAAAGCTCAATATAACCATTTAAAGCCCGATAGATCAATTAAGGCCCAATGAAACCCTTTAAAGTCAGATAGATCCATTAATGTCCAATGAAACCCTTTAATGTCTAATAAAACCCTTTAAATCCTAATGGATCCTTTTAAAGCCCGATAGATCAATTCAAGCTGAACTAACCCTTTAAAGCTCAATAGAACCCTTTAACGGCCGATATATCTATTAAGGCCCAATGAAACCCATTAAAGCCCAATAGATCCATTAAGGCCCAATGAAACCCTTTAAAGCACAATAGACCCACTTAAGGCCCAATGAAACCCTTTAAATCCCAACATAACCATTTAAAGCCCGATAGATCCATTAAGGCCCAATAAAGCCCTTTAAAGCCCGATAGATTCATTAAGGCCCAATGAAACCATTTAAAGCCGGATAGATCCATTAAGACCTAATGAAACACTTTAAAGCCCAATAGTTAGCGACGGACTATTCTGTCACTAATTTTCCGTCATTAAAACCCACTAAGACCCATTAAAACTCAATAAAATATTTTATGAATTATTAAGGCCCAATAACATCAATGGTAACTTATTACATATACATTCACATATACACACATATACATGTCTACATATAACCTATACAAATGAGAAAAAAAGAAAAAAAAAACAATCCCTCGCTAATCCCTCACTAATTAGCGAGGGATTAACGACGGATGCCAAGAGTCCCTCAAACAATCCCTCACTATAAGGGCTCCGCTTTAGTTGCTTTTTCTACCTTTTATGGCCCAGGTACCAACACATTTGCAGAAGCCAGAGCTCCCCTTTTTGGTCTGATGCTTTGTTACAGATTAGGCTACTCCAAAGTAGCAGTGGAGAGTGAAAAAAATCATTTTTGATAGCATCTGTGGAGGTGCAGTCCCTTGGACAGTCCCTTATATGATCAGATCTTTCAAAACTTTCTTACTTCCTTCCATGTCCATCTCTCATATCTACAGGGAAGGGAATCAAAGTGCAGACACTTTAGCTACCCATGGCTCCATCAGGAACATTTTGAATTTCTTTCTAATGGCTCTCTTCCTACTGCCTCTCTTGCCTAAAGAGGTCAGTCCACTGCGTGTTTGTCTTCCAGTTCCTTGACTCCCAAACCTTGGGTCATTGATTCTGCCCCCGCTTAGGTTAGCTGTGCTTCCTTAAATATCGGCTTAGATTAGCGATGGATTGACCACGAACTCATTCCGTCGCTAATCCCTCACTAATTAGCGAGGGATTGGTTTTGTGGTCAATCTCTCATTAATCCCTCGCTAATTAGTGAGGGATTAGCAAGGGACATGTGGTATCTGTCGCTAATCCCTCGCTAATTAGCGTGGGATTAGAGAGGGATTGCACTTTTTTCCTCGTTTTCTCATTTTACGTGTAATGTGTAGACATGTGTATGTGTATATGTTATATGTATACATGTGTATGTGTTATATATATCTATCGCTCCTTGTTATATTTATATATACATGATGTATATATGTGTTGTTAGCTAACTTTGAGTGGTAATAAGTTAACATATATAGAATGCATATCCACATATCCACATGCATATAAAGCTATATATGACACATGTACACATGCATATAAACCCATATACAACACATAGACACAATAATATATACGTAGATTCAATTGGCATTATCAACCAACACACATATCATGTATACAAATATATAACACATCCCGAATGATACATAAAACACATACACAACTATACAAACAACATATAACCCATACACAACTATACAAATAACATATAACCCATACAAATGATAAAAAAAGAAAAAAAACCAATCCCTCGCTAATTAGCAAGGGATTAGCGAGGGATTGAGTTTCTAATCCCTCACTAATTAGCGAGGGATTAGCGAGGGATTGACCACAAACACAATCACTCGCTAATCCCTCACTAATTTAGTGAGGGATTAGCGAGGGATTGACTACAAACTCAATCCGTCACTAATCCCTCGTTAATTAGTGAGGGATTAGCGAGGGACTAGTTTTGTGGTCAATCTCTCGCTAATCTTTCACTAATTAGCGAGGGATTAGTGACGGATTGACCACAAACCCAATCCCTCGGTAATCCCTCGCTAATTAGTTTTGTGGTCAATCTCTCGCTAATCCGTCACTAATTAGCGAGGGATTAGTGACGGATTGACCACAAACCCAATCCCTTGCTAATCTCTCGCTAATTAGTGAGGAATTTTTTTCCTCGCTAATTTCCATCGCTAATACCCAGTTTTCTTGTAGTGCAAATTTTGGTCACTAAAATGCATTAGTGACCAATTTTATATTGTTAGTGACCAAATTTTTTTCGTCACTAAATAACAATTTTCTTGTAGTGTCTCTTGGTAATCATTTTTGGGATATCTCCAAATTTAGAGAAAATTACACCATCTCTTCTATTTTCTCCATTTTACAGAAGTTGTTGGAGCAAAAAATTGTTCAAAATCTCTATTTTCCATTTTAGAAGATGTTGGAGATGCTCTAATGTACCTAATTGCGGATGTCAATCTTTCTGAAAATATGCAACATGTATTTATAAAATATATACATAATTTATTTAATATTTAATTAAATACTTTTTATAAAAAATATTAAATATTTTGTTATAAAAAATATTAAGTATTTTTGTATTTATTAAGACACTTGTTTTCCAAGAAGTAGCTATTAGAAATGACGACTAAAGGTCCGGCGGCTAAATATTTTATTACTTAATTTATGTCAACAATAGATTTGATTTGATGTTAATTTATTTATGTATATTAATTACTTTGTCTTTCGTTAACAAAAACAAGACTAATGTTTTTCTAGGGTAAATTACAAATTTTGTCCAAAAAGATGACGACATTTTACTGTTTTTAACACTTCTTCAACCTTTCATAAAAAAAATCGTTCTCCTTTTTTATTAAATTGGGCTATTTTTTAATTGATTATTGAAATTTATTCATAAGCAAAGATCAAAGATTTAACGTGACAATAAAATTAATATTTGACAACTATAAACTAGCTTGTATAAGATAACTTATTTTCTGATTTAATTGAAAATCGTCATAAGCTATGTAACACCCTGATTTCGAAATGTATCATTTCAAGTTAATACATAAATCGGTAATTTTAAAGAAAAAATAAGATATAGGATTTTGGACTTGAATTCTAGATTTTATAGTTTTGTTGGATGAATGTTTCAATTACGAGTCCAACGGTTCTTTCCGGAGCAAAATCGGAGCTAAAACGAAGAAGTTATGGCCAAAACAGTTATCGGGCATGAAAAATGAAGAAAATCGGACGAGCAGTGGACGGGGCGACTTAGGGTCATCCGGGCGACTTAGGCCGCCCGGTAACCCGCGCGGAGCCCTGTTCGAGCATAAAACCCGATTTTCAGCCCTAGAACTTCATTTGTTCATAACTTTTGCATCACAACTCCGTTTTTGGTGATTCAAGTTTCCATAGTTTCGTTTTTGAGAGCTCTTCAAAGATATAGCAAGATATTTGAAGTATATTGGAGAATAAAAGAGTATTTTGTGGTGGTAAGCTCCTCATCTCTTTTAATGTTAAGCTAGGGTTTGATGATTTCATCCTTTTCCCTTTCATCCTTCAACTTGGGTATCATTTTGATGACTTGTGTGGTGAAGGTGATCTTGTAGATGTGTTGGATCTAATATCTAGGTAGGTTTCTTGGTGATTCAAGTTTTGGTGGTAAAATCTAGATTTAGCCTAAATCTAGCAAGGTGAGTTCAAGTTGATTTGTGAAAACGTTGTACATGCCAAAATGTTCATTTTAAAGTGTTTTGTGTTTTACATGAAATTGTTAACTGTTGATCACTTGATAAGTTTTGGTTATTTGGAAGTGTTTAACTTTATAAACTCATAAAACACCCACATTTGGGACTTTTGAGCATTTTGATAAATAAGTCATAAACTAAAGTATGTTATTATTTCATTTCATGCATGAAGATTATTTGGTAAAATGCGTTTATGTGTTGGTTGGAAACAGGCATAATTTGGGTTATGAGAGGTTTGAAAGCAACAATGGATGAGTCCTTGGGTTTTGGTCATTTCCGGCCTTGTGAATATTTTTGGAAACTTCAAATCTCTGTTTTGGGGAAAAGATGCATTTTAAGTATTTCAAAGAGTAAACTCTGAGCAATGGAGAACGTGTCTATGGTATAATCTTGCTTGGGAGATGATCTATCTTATTCTAAGTTGAGTTGGAGTTGGTCGAGTATTTTGGAGCACCTGTTTTCATAAATGTTGGTCGAGTGCGTTTTATTGCATTTTATTTTCGTTGACAATGAGTCATTTGGTTGTTTGAGCCTGTGGCTCGGTATTTTATTATGATTGGGTTTAGGACATTTGTCCCGTTTTGATAACTCGACTTCGAGCTTTGGTTGCGATATTGGATGAGGGACTCAACGTAAGGGCCTTTTATGGTTGAAGTTGATATCCCGTGGGTGTAAGTTTAAAGCCACTGAGCCTGACATCCCTTGCGCTTGGAATCATTACGTCCAATGGTGGAACGCTAGTTTTCCACATTGAGGCACGTTTAGGCATCAGATTAGGCTATAAGTCCTACGTGCTAAGTATTACGATATTGGATGAGGGACTCAACGTAAGGACCGTTCGCGGTTGAAGTTGATATACCGTGGGTGTACGTTGAAAGCCACCGAGCCTGACATCCCTTGCGTGTACTTGTTTATATGACTAGTCTTAACAACATAAAATGGGCTTACTTTGTGTACCGTCACATTTTATGGAATCGGGTCTCTCCCGTCACTGAAAAGTGTTACTTTGGGTATTGAGTTTTATTATCCCAGTTTTCGGTGACGTTTTGTATAAATGGATTTTTATCCATGATGTATGGGTTGAGTATTATGCCCCACCTGTGTTTTGGGTGTTTCAGTATATAGAGTTTTAACGACATTTTTGTAAATGGAGAGTTTGATTTCTATTCACGTTTTGAGTGAGTTTGAGTTGAAATTAATTTACGAAAGAACGTTATATGTTGGGACCTTGTCCTTGAAGTAGTCTGGATTTGAAAACGTTTATATTGGTGTTTCTTTGCCCAAAATGCATATTATTGGAAAAAGAGTCGTTTTCATGTTCAAAGCATATCATCTTGAAAGATTATGATTTAAACTGCATTACCTCTTTTCAAAGATATCTTTGTTCGCATGGAAAACTCTTGAACTCACTAGGCGTTAGCCTAACCTTTTTATTTGTCGGCATGTGCAACAGGTTCCGGTTGGGAATAACTCTAGTGATACTGTGCTGAGAGGAGTGCTAGTCGTGTGCTCAAGAAGTGAATATCTTAGTAAAGTCTTTCGCACTAGTTTTCGGGAAGAACAACTTATAGTTGGGATTAAGTAACACCGACTTTGGTCTAGTCCTTGTATAAGGCTGGAGTTTGTATTTGTTGAAGTTAAATAGAAAGTTTTATTTTGGAGAGCTACATTATTTGATGAAATTTCGAAATTTTTAATTAGTTGCTTTTACCAAATTTGAGGATGTTACAAGCTAGCATATTGAAATGCCATTTATAGTAGTGTTTCAATGAACTTCAGAAGAAAAAAAAATTTCTTTTAATTATGTACTAAATTATTTATTGTCATTATTTTAGATGTATTTTTTTGAAAAATATTAATTATTAGTTAAATAATATATTTGAAAAATTATTATTTAATATGTTTTCGTAAAACTATTAATAAAGTATTTAGTTTTGAATTAATAATTTTTTAGGGTTTTGAAAAATCATTCTTGATGTAAGGTTTTGATTTAAAATACATATCTTTATTTTTATCGACTCATACTATGAGATGTTGAACTCAATAGTCAGATAAATTTTTAAGTGGTACTGAGTGAATTTGAACTATACCAGTTGAGTTGCCGGTTACAAAAGATAGAAATCATTTATTTTCTTTATCATATTTGATGTGGGTTGAATGTTGTTAATTAATCTACAGATTTATACGTTCAAAGTGATTGTCAAGTGTTGTCGAGGAGGTTTCAAAAAAATTGCAAAATCTGTAAAAACGTATGTTCATATTTATAATTATTTCAATAATAGTGATATTTTGTGAGACATGTCGTTTGAGTTTTAAATAATATAATACAAAACTATTACCAATATTATTGCACAAACTCATAACAACAAACGATTAAGAATATATGCAAGTTAACCACTTATGAAAATACATTCGTTTTTCACATTGTATTTCATTAACTGTTAACAGAGAAATTACGTTTCATTTTAACTCGGTTCAATATTCCAACAAAAAATTTATCATCCCGTGCAATGCACGGGCTCAACACTAGTAACATTACGAATTAATCATCCCAATACACTTTTAAATATTTTATAAAAAATTATAATACATTCAACCTTATTGGTAAAAAGAATTAAAAAAATATATTTCTTACCTCGATATTAAGTTTTAGAGATTTTTCCAAATTTGAATATTTTCTAGTTCATATCTTTTCTTTTCTCTATTTAATATAAATGTTGGTGTAAAAAGAATCTATAAAGTTTATACTTTAACATTGTTATTGAAGATGCTCTATATATCAAAGGCCTTTCAGCCAACAGATCCGTTGGAAATCCGTCGATAAACCCATTTTCCGGTAGATTTTCGACAAAGTTTTCTGTCAAAAAAGCTTTGCTGTTTTGTAATGTTAAATATTAACAATTAGTTATACTAGCAACGGTGGAGCCAAAGTTTGTTTAGGTGATAATGCACAATCATTACGTTTTTTATTTATAAGGATCCACCTAATTGGACATGATGGACCCATCAGTCTATATATGTTAAGTCTATATAACATGATTCAAAGTGCATATAAAACAATAGAATAACCCAACCATTTATAATCAACATCATACAGTAGCAAAGTTTATAATAAGCTTACAAATTCCGAAAGTAAAGGATCAATTTTAATACCATTTTGTAACACCTGAAAAAGACTATTCCAATTTTAAGTTATTTCAGTATTTGTAAAGCTATTATATACATATACATATATATACACCATATATAGGGTGCGTTTTTTTGCAATCCAAACAATTTGTACAAACTATGTAAACCAATCTTAGTCGTTCATCAAGTCTAATGAATATATGATTTTATTATGTTTCCTAATTTAAAATCATGATTATAATGAATAAACTTAACATTTCCTAATTTAAAATCATGATTATAATGAATAAACTTAACATTTTTCATATATATCACAATCATTATTAATGAATCATAATTATTATCCATAAATATATCTATTGTTTCATAATATAGTGGTTTGCATAGTTTGTACAAATTGTTTGGGTTACAAAAGAAACACACCACATATATATATATATATATATATATATATATATATATATATATATATATATATATATTTGGTCAGGTTCAGGGGGAAATTTCAAAAAAAAAAAAAAAAACTGAGGAACACCCTGGTAGCCTTTAATCTGGACGGTATGCACTTGTGCATACAAGTAATTTGTAACATGCACACGCGCTATGCGCACGTACATCATGCACATGTGCATAAAAACCAAAAAAAAAAACTTCATTTACTTGTATGCATAAGTGCATATCGTCCAGATCAAGGGTTGTCAGGGAGTTCCTTAGTTTTTCCATTTTCTTGAGGTTTTTCCTTGAACACCTCTCTTTCTCTCTCTCTCTCTCTCTCTCTCTCTCTCAATATATATATATATATATATATATATATATATATATATATACATACATAGATGGAGGATCATATAAGAAACAAATTAATTTGTGAGAAAGAAAGAAGGATTGTAGTTCATATACCTTATTATCTGCAATCGTGCTGGTAATCCCTAATAAATCGAGATTCATTTTATTTTCCAAGACTCAATCTTTGACCATTTAAATATTTATGTACCAAGCTATAAATCCAACCCAAACCCCATTATATGGTCTTTGATCCAATTTGATAAGACATATGAAACAAGCCATATAAGCCTATCAAAATTTCCTTTGCCTTCCTATGTGAGATCAATTACAAGGCAATTCCCAACATCACATAGTGTTGTTTCATAAGATGAAATATCAAAGAAAGATTCAACCCATAAGGAATCATAGATCAAATATCAAGGAATGTTTATCGCGAAAAAAAGAAACACAAATAATACATCTATACATGAAACACACACTAATACTCAGACAAGAACATAACATGTAAAACAACATGAATCATAACTTAAAAATCAAACTCATTGGATGGGTTTTGGTTGATTTTCATGGGTTTGGTTTCATCTATGAATTGAACAAGAAATAAAATGGTTTTCACGGTTTGTAACATTTGGCGGATTTCTAATTGATTTGTGGTGTATATATATAATTTTCTTTTCTAATTTTAAAAAAATAAGACAAAAACCTAAAAATACTGAAATACCCCTTATCTTAACAAAGTTTTTTTTAAAGGGCTTCAGTAATAGGGATCCAAACAGTTACAAAATGCAACCACAAAAACACATTTCGTTAATTTGTCATAAACTAGAACAACTTAATTATTACTTGATTACGTAACTTCAATCAGTACAAACACATCTAAACACTATAGTCATAAATGATAATAGAAAATTTTATTGTTTTAATTATTCGATTTCGATGTCACATTATAAATTCACAGACAACACATCAAAACACCCCTTATATCACTTTTCGACATTCGCCATGCATTTGTCGTGTTCATCGACAAAATAATAATAAACCGTCTCACATATAATACATTTACAAAATACAATTTTAATGATATTTTTGAAATGCTTTAAAATTCAAAGCAGGTTAACCCATTATTTTTAGAATGATATATACTTTTTCGTTAAATGTAATAATTTTGTCACAAATTTTTTTAAAGGCCGTAAATATTGATTTTGGTTTTTTAAACCGGATAATATACAAGATCAATGGTGTTTATTAAGTTTTTTAATAGTATCACCGAATTAAGAAAATTAAAAAGCATGCAACCTTTTAATTTTGTAATAAATGACGGATGAAATCCAAACATTAGCACAAAATAATTAGTACATTACTAAATAAAACAAAACTTAATTATAAAAAAATGACTTCATTAAAAATGACACATAAGCAGTGTTTTCATTCTTTTATACTACGATTACCAAAAAACTAAAAAATATATATAAAGGATTTGAACTTGCAACTTGGAATGCGTATGTCATGACACTACCATTATGTTGCAGTTACTTTTTATCAACATAAGAACCACACATCAAGTTAAAGTTTATGAACCGTTAATTAAAGCCGGTGGTAGACATATTTAAGGCCAAACAGTGGCTCAAGTCACCGCTTCATGACCCCATTGTAGTGGGAAAAAGTTTATGTTCCTGATGAAGGGGCACTGGTAGCGAAAAATCGTGTATGTCCACAAAGTGGCCACAATGTCACTACAGAGGCAGTGCAAGTATACACAAGACCCTATAATCGCTTTTAAGTAATAAAGTGGTAAAAATACCAAAATCGTATCAACATGATCAGACTTCAAAGTTTCGAGTCGTAAGTCGAGAACACAATGATTTCAATTAGAGAATAAACAAATATATTTGAGCAAGTTAGATGATTTTCACAATGAAATCTAAACAAGTAATTAAAAATGGGTATGAGTGTAAATGTCACCTCAAATCTTCTTGCATTACTCAAGTTGTATTTAAGAATCTGTCCATTTCTGGGTCTAGGATCTAATATTAACACTTTCAAGTGATCCGCTTGTCCGCATTGAGTTAAAGTTTCAACTCGACCAAACCCAAGAGTTAGAAACTATGGCAAACCCAAAGTGTTGCCTACTACTCTTAGGTTCGACTCAATCCACACCCAACGAGGTGCTTAACTAATACTTGAAGTAAAGTACATAGTAGTAGAAGACAAAAACTTAAAATGTTACTTGCATTGAAAATAAAATACAAATTATTCTCACAATGTCGCCATAGTGGGTAGCAGTGCTGAAATTTAGAGACTTGAAAATAAAATACAACTAAAACTATATAAAATGTAGAGACAAGTAGCTGAAATTTTTTACATTGCTAGAACTCTTTTTAAAATGTTATCCCAAGTCCTCTTTATATAGTAGAAGAAGAGAGATGAAGAAACCATTATAACCCAAGGATTTTTGAAGGTTTTAAACCCTTTAAAACCCACAAGTCCAAATGTCTCATCCCATAGTATTTTCATTGATGTTCAACTTCTAATTTCACCTTTGGGACTCTCTAGGTAGCCACTTTGAGCATATTTCCACCAAGGTTTGGTTTTGCTTTTGCTTTCTTTTGTCTTCTCTTCATCTTCCTTAGTCTCTAGAGTTTTGACCTTCAATAACACCATGTTGGAGTTGAAATAAGCAAAAGAATACAAACATAAATGATATTTCCCAGCTGTCCTTGAATTTACGTTGCCAACCAAAGTAGCGACACAAGTTGGCACATTTCCATGTCCAATATTTAACCTAAAAATGATGCATTTAACTATAAAAACATCATCAACAACTCCAAATGAAAATGTTAACAAAAAAGAAGAAACACGAACACATAAAGAGGAAACACAACTAAGAGGGAAGAAAAGTACACACAAAATTGATATGTAAATAATGCTCAAAATTAGAGTTATCAGGTACCACTATAATTTTTTGTTGTTGGTGTCAAAATACTTGTTTTCTTAGCTATTAATTTGGTTTTGTATTACAGATTGAATATTCAAATTATAGATTTGGAAGAAGGCATATATGCAAGAATCGAACCCGAGACCTTTCTTGGAAACACAAGCAACTAACAAACCGAGTCCATGTTTTTGTTAAAGAACTTATATCTTTTTCTTTATGATCAAATGATATCATCGTTTATTTTTTTTAGGATTGAAAAGTAGCAGGATCTAATTCGCAAATGTCACCGAATTAAGCACCGGTTTGATATAACGATGTTATGTAGTAACACTCTGAAAGATCATTTAAAGGCCCCCCACACATGGATAGAGAATATAAGGGGGACCCTAATCTCCTAAAATCAATCATTAGTAAAATACCGACCAAATGAGCGGGATTTGAACCCACGTCCGACTACCTGTTGAACTATACACGAGGCCGCTCTACCGTTGAGCTACCGAGGTGGGGCTTAAGATGTGAAATCGAAATAGGCACACACGTTTTTTATGTTAGCCAGTTTCAACTCTGGACCATACCGCAACAACGGTTGCCTCTCGACGACCCAAATAGGCATCACTCACTGGCATTTGAGCAATTATTCTTTTTAATACACATATGATTAAAACTCTTGAAATAATTCCAAGTCATGAGCATTGGATATCCAGTTGTAATTGGATATCCGATTGTAATTGAATCGGGTCAGATCCAAAATTTTAACATTCAAATTTGATCAGTTGTTCTTGGATGGCAGTCCAGAATCCAATAAAACTGAACCGATAATCCAATTCAATGACCATCCAATTAATTATATACAATTATTTACATTTTGTGATGTAATTTTTTAGATCATATTTATACGTAGTGGTTTCTAACAACAAAATATATGAATAACGGGTTAAAACAATTGATTAATAAGTTGAAAATTGTATTAAAATATTAGATGAATCCAATTGATCTAATTGATAATCAATAAAAATATCCGTGGAACTGTTCCAATCTAATCAATATCATCAATATATATATATATATATATATATAAAAGAAGGATGGGAAAAGAGAGTTAAGGAGAAGCCATCATTGAGGCCATAGAATTTTGTGGGAGTTTTGATTTTTTTTAAATAAAAAATGTAGCATTAAATGTGTTCAATCTCTCATCTTCTCTATTTATTTTTTCTTAGTTTTATATCAAATTCCTTTTTTATTTAATCAAACCATAATTCAAAAAATCCAACATTTACTAAAATTTTAAGATTTTAATTATTTTTTATAACGATGATTATTTTATTTTTATTTAATGAATTACTTATGTTATATTTTAATTTAGTAAACTTACATAAATTGAATATTATATGCACTTAAGAAGATAGGTAACATCAAAAAAAAAAAAAAAAAAAAAATATATATATATATATATATATATATATATATATATATATATATATATATATATATATATAAAAGAAGGATGAGGAGAGAGAGTTATAAGGAGAGACTTTCATTGAAGCCATAGAATTTTGTGGGAGTTTTGATTTTTTTTAAATAAAAAATGTTGCATTAAATGTGTTCAACTTCTCATTTTCTCTATTTAATTTTTATTAGTTTTATATCAAATTCCTTTTTTATTTAATCAAACCATAATTCAAAAAATCCAACATTTACTAAAATTTTAAGATTTTAATTATTTTTTTATAACGATAATTATTTTATTTTTATTTAATGAATTACTTATGTTATATTTTCATTTAGTAAACTTACATAATCTGAATATTATATGCACTTAAGAAGATATGTAACAATGTTTATAAATGAATACTTATTTTATTAGAGTATTTTTTTAGTAAACTAACAATTTTTATAAATGAATACTTATTTTATTAGAGTATTTTTTTAGTAAGCTAACAATGTCTATAAATCAATACTTATTTTATTAGAGTTTTTTTAAGTAAGCTAACAATGTTTATAAATCAATACTTCTTTTGAGGTTTAATTAAACTAAATAAAAAAAAACATCAAAAGACTCACTAATAAAGAGACCCCATCACTATTCATTTATTCTTACTTATTACTAACCTACAAGAAAATTGAAGTAAAGCACTAACCCACCATTATTATTACTTATTACTATTTATTGTTCCATCTTTCTTTTTTTTCTTTATCATTCATTCTCCAAGACTACCTTTTACCTCCAATCTTCTTGCCGGCCACTATTTTTGGAAGTCGATTTAGAGGCGACCCAAGGTGTCGTGTAACACCCGCTATTTTGGGGTTGGGTGAAAAGTTGACTTTTACCCAAAGTTCAAGGGGGTAAAATGTAACTTGGGTTATATAAATAGAAATCAGATTTTAGATATTTTAAAAATATCACAAATATCTGTTTTGAGAATCAGAGAGAGAGAAGAGAAGCAGGAGAAAGAGGTCTTCGGGTTTTTCTCCAAATCAAGGTAGCAATCGTAAGAAGCAACCTTTAATCAGGAAGAAATCTGAGGTTATCTTAGCAGTGGGGCTCGTCGGGACTGAGGGAGCGACCTTGGGGTCGTGAGAGATTCTTTTGAAGATTCATTTTGGAAGTATAGCGACACCCGTCCCTAATCTAGATATTTTGTAGATTAATAGGATGTCGTTTTATACTTCAGTTATCTACCTAAATATTGGCTACTCAATACCCGTTGGGTTGTTTGTGTAATGAAATTGTCACACCTTATTCCGCAAGTTAGTCTATTGCCGAATTGTTTCTTCGAAATTTTATTTCCGCAGTTTCTAGGGTGTTACAAGTTGGTATCAGAGCCTTGGTTTAAGTGAACTAGGTATGACTGTAAGATGCCTAGACTTAAGCTGAGACTATTAAGTTACGACTCGTGAGATGGGGTAGATCTTGTAAGATAGGATGGTCTTAGGGTCAACGGAAAATTTCACAAGTTGAAAGTTGTAACGATGGTAATAAGCACTTTTGCGTATTATACGTTCATAATTTCACTTAGCTAACGTTATTATGAAAATGTCTTACGTGAGCATACTTAGATTACTGTTGTTATAACGATTGATAAGTGTAGAAGTACGTTCTCTGTGTTTTCCGTAATCCTTATCCCGTTCTTTTGCATGATTGCGTTCAGCAGAACCATGGTTAATAGCAGGAGTCATCCGGAAGGCCAGGAGGCCGACATACCTACGGCCGACCATCTGCTGGCGACCGTAGTGGGGGAAACTGTACGTGTGAGTAATGTGCTGGGTGGAGGACCCGAGCATATTCCTCGACGAAATTTGGAGGCTAATGAGCCTATTATAGAAGAAGTGACGGCTGAAACGAGAATGATGGATCGTATGATGTTGGCCATGAATAGGGCCATGGCGCAACAACAGGAAGTGTTCTTGAAACTCCTCGAGGACCGAGACACTAACAACCGTAGGCCCGAAACGGTTGGCGAGAATGTGATTGTTGCTGGATCCGGGGGTACCGGACCTGTAATTTCCCCCGTGGTGACTGCAACCCTAGGCATCAATCGAACGACACGGACTTGCACGTTTAAGGCTTTTCTGGGTTGCCGACCACCAGAATTTAAAGGCCCGGACAATCCCTTAGATTGTATGGCCTGGGTTCGAGAGATGGAGCAAGCTTTTCGCTCAAGCGAATGTGGGGAAGAACAGAGGGTGATATTTGGTTCCCGAATGCTGCGGGGAATAGCTCTTACCTGGTGGGATGTGTACTCTGCTTCGCTGGAGCCAACTGTTCTAGATCAATTGTCTTGGTCTACCTTCAAGGAGAAACTGCTAGAGGAGTACTGTAACGAGCGGTCGTTGGACCGAATCAAGGATGAATTCCAGAATTTGATAAAGGGAGGTATGTCTGTGAGGGAATACAACCGTCTCTTCATGGACAAGCTAGGCTTTGTGGGACATCTGGTCCTGACAGAGAAAGATAAGATCAAGGCTTACATCAAGGGTCTTCCATCGGACATGATGTCGATGGTTCGTGTGATGAAGACCTCCACCCTTCGGGAGGCAATGGAAGAAGCTTAACTCATGGAGGATGCTTACAGTCTCGGCAGGGATCAAGGTGGTCGCCAACTCGAGAAGAGGAAGTGGGAGGGAAGTTCAATGCCCTCAAAGAAACCCTTTTATGCCAACAGCAGCACTCAGCGAGGAGCTGATCCTAGACGTGATGCTAGGTGGTGTTCCAAGTGCCGAAGCAAGCATTTCGGCCCTTGCAACTTTGTTCCCGGGACGTGCTACAAATGCGGGAAGATGGGTCACACGTTCCGAGATTGCCCTCTCAAGGGACATGTATGTTTTGAGTGTAGAGAACCAGGGCACGTAAGGGCGGAATGGCCGAAGCTCAAGACTGGGGGATTTAGCGGGAAGAAGATGGAACCGCCGCGGTCGACTGGAAGGGCTTTCCAGATGTCGTCAGAGGAAGCTAAAGCATCGACCGATGTAGTGTCGGGTACGTTTCTTCTAAATTCCGTACCTATGCGTGTGCTATTTGATTCTGGTGCTAGCTACTCGTTCATATCTGATTCGTTCTGTCAAAGGCTTGCTATGTCTAAAAGTATGCTAGAGATTGCTGTTATGGTAGAAATAGCAAATGGAGGTCAAGTTCTAATTCATAATATCCTTAAGGATTGCATCTTAGAGCTTAAGGGGAAGAAATTTCCCATTAACCTATTACCAATGCAAATTGGCGGATTCGACGTGGTGGTAGGTATGGACTGGTTATCTAAGAACCAGGCCGAAATTGTATGTTCCAAGAAAATGATCCATTTACCTGTGGCAAATGGAGAAGCGACTATAATCTACAACAAAGGAAGGAAAAGCGATGTGGCGATTATTTCAGTAATCAAAGCTAGGAAGTGTTTGGCGAAAGGATACGTATCTTTCTTAGCGTATGCCATCGATACCAAACTCGACCAACGGAAATTGGAAGATGTTAGGGTGGTGCGCGAGTTTCCCGATGTGTTTCCGGAGGACTTGCCCGGGTTGCCGCCCGATCGTGTTGTGGACTTTCGTATTGACCTCATTCCTGGAGCGGCTCCGATTGCTCGAGCTCCTTATCGTTTGGCTCCTACCGAAATGCAAGAGATGGTGGTTCAACTTCGAGACCTTCTCGAGAAAAGTTTCATCAGACCGAGATCGTCACCGTGGGGAGCTCCGGTTCTATTTGTCAAGAAAAAGGACGGTGCATTGAGAATGTGTATCGACTACAGGGAACTGAACAAAGTGACGGTGAAGAACAGGTATCCACTTCCAAGAATCGACGACCTGTTCGATCAGCTTCAAGGAGTGGGTTGCTTCTCAAAGATTGATCTTCGATCGGGGTATCACCAAGTGAAGGTAGCAAAGAGCGACATTCCGAAGACGGCATTTAGAACTCGCTATGGGCACTACGAGTTTCTGGTGATGCCATTCGGCTTAACCAACGCACCGGCGATATTTATGGACTTGATGAATCGAGTGTGTCGACCGTTCCTCGACAGATCAGTAATCGTGTTCATCGACGACATCCTAGTTTACTCCAAGAACGAAGAAGAGCACGGGCAACATCTCTGTGAAGTATTGGAGGTGTTAAGACGAGAAAGACTCTACGCAAAGTTTTCAAAGTGCGACTTTTGGCTTCCAGAAGTTCAATTTTTGGGACATATAGTTTCAAAGGAAGGAGTCAAGGTGGATCCCACAAAGATTGAGGCAATGACGAATTGGGAACCTCCCAAGAATCCGTCTGAAATCCGAAGCTTCCTAGGTTTGGCAGGATACTACCGGAGATTCATTCAAGATTTCTCGAAGATAGCCTCGTCGTTGACTATCTTGACCCGGAAGAACGTGAAATTTGTGTGGACCGAGAAGCAAGAAGAGGCGTTCCACACCTTACAGAAGAAGCTTTGTGAAGCTCCTATCCTATCCTTACCAGACGGGACGGAAGATTTTGTGGTGTACAGCGATGCGTCGAAGATGGGTTTGGGTTGTGTCCTGATGCAAAGAGGGAAGGTGATCGCTTACGCATCAAGGCAACTTAAAGTGCATGAAGTCAACTACCCTACTCATGACATGGAATTGGCAGCTGTGGTGTTTGCACTGAAGTTGTGGCGGCACTACCTTTACGGTACGAAGTGCACTCTTTATACGGATCACAAGAGTCTGAAACATATCTTTAATCAGAAAGAGCTAAACATGAGGCAGCGAAGATGGTTGGAGTTGTTGAAGGATTATGACTGCGAGTTGCTCTACCATCCGGGTAAGGCAAACGTGGTTGCCGACGCCTTGAGTCGGAAAGTCTGCGGAGGAAATTCTCGTGCTACCTTTGCACGGATTGAAGTAGCTTCAACGCTTATTGATAGAATCAAGGAATCGCAAGCCGAAGCCCTGCTAGAGGAAAACCTCAAAGGAGAAGTCATGGCGAAACAACATCTTTTGTTGACTGAAGATAGTCGAGGGGTGAAGTTTTTCAATGGGCGAGTCTGGGTGCCCAAGATTGGGGGTAATAGAGAACTTCTTCTCGAAGATGCCCACAAGTCAAAATACTCCATTCACCCGGGAAGCACGAAAATGTATAGAGATTTGAAATTGCTTTATTGGTGGCCAGTCATGAAGCTCGATGTGGCGCGCTATGTGGAGCAGTGTGTGACTTGTTTGCAAGTGAAGGCTGAGCACCAAAGACCCTACGGAAGTTTGCAATCCTTGGAAATTCCGGAATGGAAATGGGAACACATCACGATGGATTTCGTGACGAAGCTACCAAAGACCTTGAAAGGTTACGACGCCATTTGGGTTATAGTTGACCGCTTGACCAAAAGCGCTCACTTCTTGGCCATGCGGGAGACGTTACCAATGGATAAATTGGCGAAGTTGTACATCGATGAAGTAATTTCCCGGCACGGCGTGCCGCTATCTATAGTCTCTGATCGGGATAGTCGGTTCACGTCGCATTTTTGGGATGGTTTACAAAAGGAATTGGGTACACGTGTGAAATTGAGCACGGCCTACCATCCTCAAACCGACGGACAAAGCGAGAGGACAATCCAGACGCTAGAAGATATGTTAAGATCATGCGTGATCGACTTTGGGGGTAGTTGGGATACGCACCTGCCTTTGGTAGAGTTCGCATACAATAATAGCTACCACTCAAGTATAGGGATGGCACCGTTTGAAGCGTTATACGGTCGCAAGTGTCGAACTCCCGTATGTTGGCTCGAGGCCGGGGAAAAGCAGTTCGCCGGACCGGAAGTTGTACAAGAAACGGCGGACAAGGTCAAGGGCATCCGCGAACGTTTGAAGGCGGCCCAAGATCGACAGAAAATCTACGCCGATAAGAAAAGACGGCCAATGGAATTCCAAGTGGGAGATCGAGTTATGTTAAAGGTGTCCCCTTGGAAGGGAATTATTAGATTTGGGAAGCGTGGGAAGTTGAGCCCCCGTTTCCTTGGACCGTTCTCTGTGACTAAGCGGGTAGGACTTCAAGCTTATCAGCTGGAACTTCCTCCGGAGATGAAGGGAATTCATAACACGTTCCACGTGTGCTATCTACGAAAGTGTCTAGCAAAGGAGGAGAGTGTCATTCCACTCTCCGAGATCAGAGTGGATGGGGGAAATCGTTGCGTTGAAGAACCTGAGGCGATTTTAGAAAGGAAGACGAAGAAGCTTCGTCACCGGGAAGTCACAATGATCAAGGTTCAGTGGAAGCACCATCGAGGTGCCAATGTGACTTGGGAAGCGGAAGAGGACTTGAGGCGGAGGTACCCTCACCTCTTCCCATAGCCGAGATTTCGAGGACGAAATCTTCTCCAAGTTGGGGAGGATTGTAACACCCGCTATTTTGGGGTTGGGTGAAAAGTTGACTTTTACCCAAAGTTCAAGGGGGTAAAATGTAACTTGGGTTATATAAATAGAAATCAGATTTTAGATATTTTTAAAATATCACAAATATCTGTTTTGAGAATCAAAGAGAGAGAAGAGAAGCAGGAGAAAGAGGTCTTCGGGTTTTTCTCCAAATCAAGGTAGCAATCGTAAGAAGCAACCTTTAATCAGGAAGAAATCTGAGGTTATCTTAGCAGTGGGGCTCGTCGGGACTGAGGGAGCGACCTTGGGGTCGTGAGAGATTCTTTTGAAGATTCATTTTGGAAGTATAGCGACACCCGTCCCTAATCTAGATATTTTGTAGATTAATAGGATGTCGTTTTATACTTCAGTTATCTACCTAAATATTGGCTACTCAATACCCGTTGGGTTGTTTGTGTAATGAAATTGTCACACCTTATTCCGCAAGTTAGTCTATTGCCGAATTGTTTCTTCGAAATTTTATTTCCGCAGTTTCTAGGGTGTTACATGTCGGCGGATTAATTTCGTGTTGAGGTCCGGGATCTGTGGAAGAAGAAACAACCATCATAGAGAGGTGATGGATTTCGTGTTCGGTAATTTCAACAATGACAAAAGAGAAGAAAGAGCAACAAGTCATAGTCGTAAGTTTGAAAGGTATTTTCTACTTCTATTCTAGATTTTTCTAGATTTTTGTACTACTTTGTTCTCCCCTAGAAGAGTTGGAGCATCCATCATTGAGAAGCCTTCACTATTTATATACTTCATAATCTTTTCATGATTTAATTTATAGAAGGTGAAAGAGCCCATAGAGCTTCAATCAAGTTTTTAAGGATATAGTTGTGTGTTCTCAAGAAGCCATCAAAAATTAAAACACAAGCAAATGAAAAAAAGAAGGCCGGTAGCGGACTACAATTGTTATGCCAACAATATGATGGTGATAAAGAAGAGGAGAGTAATCAATCATATTGTATTGCTTCCGCCCAACTCGCCAAATTATCAACCAATTGTATAGAAATCAAACTTTAACAATATATTCGAGATGGTGCTTTAAGTGTTAGTAGTTTCCCTTTCATATTTTTATTATTGTTTTCTCCTTACACTTAACATAGATTGCGTTATTGTTATATGCTTTACATTGTACAGTTTTTCTATCTTTAGTGGATACTACAATTCGTTACTCTTATTCCATTCGTATTGTTTAATGTGATTTTCACTCTACATCGATCTCATAGCTAGGATGACTATATGGACATATAATATGATTTTCATTGTATTGTATTACATTAGATTAATGAATTATGTTTCATTATAACTTACTTATGTGTTTCTTAACAAATAGTTTTGTCACCGTGCAACGCATGGTGTCGAACACTAGTTATCTATTAAATCGAATCAGATCCAACCAAATCAATTAAATTTCAACCAATAAACAACCCTAATAGAACAACACAAACACCTCCCCCTACTCTTAAAAGCCGCCATTGTGAATGCAACCCTCCGGGAGACTTTCTTAATAATAACAAAAAACAACTTTCATGATATAGATTCAATAAATATTGTCTTCCAAAACCCAAAACAATTATTTATTTATATCAATTGGATGCAATTATAAATCATGATCTATGGTGCACCTTTCTAAATTTATAGATATTAATTGTGAGGTTTTGTTTTCTTATTCAATTAGCACTTATAGTTAAATAAAAATGTTTGGAGGTGGCGTCGGCCGTCAAACATGATAATTATATATCGTAGTGTTTGATGAATAATTTTAAGAAATAAAAAAGGAAATAGATTATTATATTTAAAAAATTATAATTAAAAAATAATGGCGTAACTCAAAAACACTGTATAAAAGCACAAACTTAGAACCAATAACTTAAATCAACACCTTCGATTTGAAAACACACTAGCTCTTCATTCTACACTCTCATTGTGAGAAAAATGGACCAAATTAAGCACAATTATGTCCAAGTGAATGGGTTGAAGCTCCACGTAGCCGAGATTGGGTTAGAATCATCGCCGGTGGTGCTTTTCTTCCACGGCTTTCCTGAGATATCATACACTTGGCGCCATCAAATGATTGCTGTTGCGAATGCCGGTTTTAGAGCCATTGCACCGGATTACAGAGGATACGGACTATCCGACATCCCTGCAGAACCTGAGAAAACGTCATTCGCAGATTTGGTCGCAGATAGTGCCTCAATCCTAGATTCTCTTGATATATCTAAGGTACTTATTTTATATCTATATTTGTGTTTTAGGTTCATACATCAATTTTAATTTTTGAAAGGTAAATCATCATGATTAGAGATTCATATTATATGTGTACGAATTACGGATACTAACATTGAAGACCAATTTTTACCTCTAAATATGTGGAAATTCTTAGGTGTTTGTCATTGCAAAAGATTTTGGGGGAATGGTTGCCTACACATTTCCCTTTTCTTTCCAGAGAAACTTGCAGGAATCATAACAATGGGTATTCCCTATATGCCTCCGGAGGCTTTGCAACAACTTCAAACCCTCCCTGAAGGGTTCTACATGCGAAGATGGCAGGTACACACCCTTTAACTTCTCACCCTCTCTGCCATAAAATAATTGACTTGATCGATCTTTAAATCTACGGACATGAATATCCAATGCGATTTGATTAATCAATATAATTGAAATCTTTATTAGGAACCTGGAAGAGCTGAAGCTGATTTTGGTCGATTTGATGCTAAAACAGCTGTGAGAAACATCTATATTTTGTTCTCTAGAAGTGAAGTACCCATAGCCACTGAAAACCAAGAGATAATGGATTTGGTGGAACCATTAGCACCTATACCCTCTTGGTTCACGGAGGAGGATCTTGAGACCTATGTTGCATCGTATGCGAAGTCTGGATTTCAAACTGCAGTCCAAGTTCCTTACAGGTAATTTATCAAATCAATCAAAATGTGGCGTATTTTTAATATTCTAGAACTAACTCCATATCGGGGAGAGGGGGGGGGTTCTTGTAGCTATTTTGCACCTTTATTTCCATGTTCTCATTTTGTTAGTTATTGTGTAGGTCATTATTGGAGATTATTAACCCTCCAAACCATGACCCGAACGACCCGATAGTTGTAGCTCCAACACTTTTTATCACAGGTGATAAAGATTTATTTTACAACTTCCCCGGTATGGAAGAATACTTGAAGAGTGGGATCAAGAAATACATACCCAATCTTGAAATCATACACTTGCCTGAAGGTTCTCATTTCATTCATGAACAATTCCCCGACAAGGTGAACCAACTACTACTCAATTTTCTCAATCAAAACAAATATTAGTGCCTTCGAGCTTCCTCAAGAGATCCAAAATCTTGAGTTTCAGTTTGAATTTTATATTTATGTATTTTCCATGTAATCTAAATGTGTCAATAAGTATACGGCAAATAATTTCAGCCATACTTTTTTACTTCTTTCCGTTGAGGTTTCTTATGCTTAACACCTCCTCATGTATCTCTTCCTCAAGTTGATCAATATCGTGTAATAATTATTTGAATTACCTTATTTATAGATATATCGTGGTATCACTAATTCTCAATATTTAAGCAATACTCCCCCGTCCACCAGAATTTGAAAAAGTTTCCCTAGATTCAAACCGATGACCTTAACATTAGCATTTGACACTAGATTGAATAACGAGTTTGGCTCCCTCAAAGATCATATGATTACGGAGAAAAGTCTACATTTTTTAACTTTTGGCTTCAAACATCAAATTAATTATCTTTCTTCAAATAACAATGACCTGTTTAAAAACACACATTCAAACATCCTTTAAACCCAAAGCCTTATTGACCGGTATAATGTTCGATCAACAAAAGAATTAGTCATCCAAGGACTTGTCCTAGTTACAACCACTAGGTTAAATTGATGTTTTAATCCACTCTTATGTGGATACAAATCTAAATCACACGTTTCATCCCGGCCCTGTCTAAGCAATGAAATTAAGACAAATAATATTTTATATATTATAAATTTATTTTAGTTAAGTTCATATTTTTTCTTTAACGTTTTGTATTTATGTGATTGGTGGAAAAAACCAGAGAATTTGAGATAGGAGATTTTTAAAGCCTTTTGCTCGATTTCGAGGGATTTTTAAAGTTTTTTTTGGTTGATTTCAAGAGACTTTTTTTTGGTTAATTACGATGTACGGTTGCACCTTCTTGAAGTTTCCAAAATAATACGGTAACACCTTTGTGATTCCCAGTTTGCAAGTGTATTGATTAAACAATGAAGTACAATCACAATGATTCATAAGTCATGACCATATGTATTAATCGATCAAAGCAATAGGTGTACAGAGAGAATAGAGTTAAGCGTATAAACCTAAATGACAATTAACCTAATTCTAGCCTTCTAGGTTAAACAAAAATGTTATATATCTAGGCCTAGACCTAAAGGCCCAAGGCCCAAATAAACAAACAAAGCCCAATAATAAAATAAGAAGATAATGAAATTACATTTTGCATCCCTCTACTTCAATTCAACATATGAAATAAGCCCTAACAACCTTCCAAAACGATATGATTGCACCTTTCACAAACCTATTTTTTTTTACCTTGTTTGTAACATCCTATTTTTCATCATGAGGCACTACGTCTTTCTCAATATACAACTCCAAATATTGGATGAACATATCACAAGGTAACAGAAATTCCAAAACTAAAACACTATGTCACACCTCACAACATAAACCTTTTACAATTGAAGTCGAAACAAATGTTGAAGAATCTTTAGCTAGCTCGTTCCATACTGAACTAAGACATCACATAAAGTTAATACTACAAGTGATATTAAGTATAGTCTAGTTGGCTTAGACATATCCCTTTCATGTGCCTATTCTACATACTTCTGCCCTGATATATATATATATATATACGCGACTAGTCACCCTAATAAACTCAATGAGTTTATGATTTCATGCAACATACATAACTACCGTCATGCATATAATCACTTACTAAAAATAAGCTCATGTCTTCTCAAAAAAAAAAAAAACAAGCTCATGCTTTTTAATAAGAGACTCCTTACAAAAAAATCATAGTTGAGATCTCGAATAAGATAATATGGGTCACAACTGTAGCACGTGGTTCGGGCGAGACCGATCCAACCCTTAATATTCTGATCCTCGCAACTTACCCCCCTAAATTTTAGTGTGCCACGTGGTTTGGACAGGAGCTAATGTTCTGATCCTCGCAACTCAACCCACTCAATTTCGTTGTTCGTTGATTTTTATATTCGTATGGTATATCGAGTGGTCTTGTTGTTGTTGTTGTTGTTGTTGTTGTTGTTTAGTTATTGTTAGCCTCTTTTGTAAGATCGCCATCTATTTTTTATTCAATTTTCAGATTGAATCCAAGGATCTAGAGAGATGGTTTCAAGATTTCTGTATTTTTCTTTCAGATGTACAAGTGTATGAAATTCATAACAATTAACAAACAATAATATTTTTTCCAAAATCAATTATGTTTTCTCTTTTGTACTTAAGTTACCGACCTTTTCAACTCCAACCATTACTACCATGCTTTGCATACTTTTATCATATATTTTCCTTCTAACTCCTCAATTACGAAATTAGATTAAGTAAATTACATGATTAACCTTCCAGCAAAAGATAGACTAGCTATCCTTCGATTATATTAAATGTTTGTTTTTCTTTGACTTGACCTTATAACTATATCTTTGATGACAAATCATGTCTAGCTCAGTTGGTTTCCCCAAGGGCGGTAACATCCGGGGGGGTTGTGGATGGTATCCCAATCTACCCAGGTTCGATTCCAAGGGGAGTCAATTTGAGGGCATGAGGAGTACCCAGTCCTTGGGCCGGTCTAGTCGTTGACTGGGCTGCCCCCAACCCATTCTTAGAATGTGATTGAGCTCTAGGTTCAACGTAAGCTGGGCCGGGACAGCGGAGGATTAGTGGGCCGCCCGTGGATGCCCGATACCGTCGGGGAGGTGTGCGTGCGTGTGTACATGATAGTCGTTCGTTGGTTCGATGCCGCTATGCCTTCCAAAAAAAACTATATCTTTGATATTTTTGTGAGCCTTTGTTTTTTCATGCGCACTAAATGTTCAATTAAATTCCTCCGTAAAACGTGAGATTGACCGTTTAAAAACCTTTCTTTGTTGAATTGATAATACTTTTTGTTACATTATCTTTGAATATTTAATGGTGACGTCTAGGGAAAAAATTTCTAGTATGGTTAAATATATTCTTCAATCGTCTAGTTCAAGATGAAGTATTAAAATCGAAATTAATGAATATTAATATTTTAGATAATTTATTTTGATTTTGGCGGGATTTTCAAAACTAGGGCTAGAATCACTACAAGAAAACTGGGTATTAGCGACAAAAATTAGCGAGAGAAAAAACCCCTCGCTAATTAGCGAGGGATTACTGAAGGATTGACCACAAAACAAATCCCTCGCCAATTAGCGACGAATTAGTAAGGGATTGGTTTTGTTTCAATCCCTCACTAATTAGCGAGGGATTAGCGAGAGATTAACCACAAACCCAATCCCTCGTTAATCCCTCGCTAATTAATGAGGGATTAGCGACAGAATGAGTTTGTGGTCAATCCCTCGCTAATTAGTGAGGGATTGGGTTTGTGGTCAATCCCTCACTAATCCCTTGCTAAATTAGTAAGGGATTAACGAGGGATTGACCACAAACACAATCCCTCGCTAATCCCTCACTAATTAGCGATAGATTAGCCAGGGATTGTCCACAAACCCATTTCGTCGCTAATTCCTCACTAATTAGCGAGGGACTAGCGAAGGACACCTGACATCCGTCGCTAATCTGTCGCGAATTAGTGAGGGATTTGCGAGGGATTTTTTTTTCTTCATGTTTTCTCATTTGTATAGGTTATATGTAGGCATTTATATGATATATGTATAGTTGTATATATGTTTTGTGTATCATTCGCTCTGTATTCTATATTTGTATACATGATGTGTCTGTTGGTTGATAACGACAATTGAATCTATGTATATATTATGGTGTATATGTGTTGTATATAGGTTTATATGCATGTGTATATGTCAATGTATAGCCAATGTTTATGTGTTGTTTGGTTGCCACATATTATGTATATATGTGTTATATATATGTGCATATATGTATGGGGAAGGTTCAAACGAGAAGCTAAACATTTTGCGAGAAAACGATAAGTGTTTAATCATATATGATACACATGCTTAATCATATATGATTAAACAAATGTTATATTGGCAAATACATAGACGTTTAATCATATATGATTAAACACACATATAGGCCATGTAATCAATGTAATCATATATGATATCACAATTCTCGCATTCTCGTAAAATGTTTAACTTCTTGTATGATCCTTCCTTTATATGTATATATATATATATGTGAATGTATGCCCTAGTACATACTTGCATACAAATATGTAATAACTTATCATTGTAATAAGTTAACATATATACAACACATATACACATACATATGTAGATCCACTCGTAGTTAGCTACCAACACACATACACATCATGTATACATATATATATATATATATATATATATATATATATATATATATATATATATATATAAATATAACAAGGAACGACGAATATATATAACACATACACATGTATACATATAACATATGGCGAAGGATTGTGTGAGATGTTGAGTTAATGGTGAGAAGCATGAGAAGTGGATATGAACCGTTGATCTCTTTTAATATCAAACACTCCCATGAATTATGGGTTAGAAAGGAATTGATCTGGTGCATCTAATCCTAATGTGCGTCCATTTCTCATCCAACGATTGATAATCACTTCTCACGCTTCTCACCGTTAACTCAACTTCTTACTAGAACCCAACCCTGTAACATATACACATACACATGTGTACACATAACATATACAAATAAGAAAACAAGAAATTATCAGTTCCTCTCTAATCCCTCGTTAATTAGTGAGGGATTAGCAAGGGTCATATGGTATTCGTCGCTAATCCCTCGCTAATTAGTGAGGGATTAGCGAAAGATTGATTTTTTCCTCTTCTTGTTTTCTCATTTTTATGTGTTATGTATTAGCATGAGAAGTGGATATGAACCATTGATCGCTTTTAATCTCGTGCCCTCCCATGAATTGCGCCTTAGAAGATAATTGATCTGGTGCATCTCATTCTAATGTGCTTCCATTTCTCATCAAACGGTTGATATTTAACCACTAGACCATTATACACATGTGTACATGTAATTAACACGTACAAATGAAAAAACAAAAAAAACCCAATCCTAGCAAGGGATTAGCGAGAGACACGTGATATACGAGGGATTAGCGACGGATTAGCGAGGGATGATGTTTATGATCAATCTTTCGCTAATCTATTGCTAATCATGATTATAATTAAAGTTTATTTGATAATTTAATAATTATTAATTAATTAGAAAGTGATTTAATAAATAAACTGTTATGATTTATATTTAAAGATTATCTAATTATTTTTTAAATTATTAATTAGAAAGTAATTTAATAAAGTAATAATTAATTAAAAAACTAAAAAATTTCACTGAAAAGTTCAATTTTCATTTTCCCTCTTCTCTATCTTTTCTTTTCCCTCTATTTTTTTTTACCTTCATCTCTTTTTTTGCAAGGAGGGCTTAACAGTGTAGGGTTAACAGTGTATCGATTCCATTATTAGCAACCGGTTAAAAAAACAAATTAAGAAATCAACAATCGATTCCATTAGCGGCTAGGGTTAACAGTGTACTGATTCCACCTCCAGCGACCTCCTGCTTCGAATCGATTCCACCTCCGGCGACCTCTCGCTTCGATTCTACATCCGGTGATAGCTTCGATTCCACCTTCAGCAACCTCCTGTATCGATTCCACCTCTGGTGACCTCCTGCTTCGATTCCACCTCCGGAGACGACTTCAATTCCATCTACAGGTACAATCGATTCCATTATTTACATGCATGTTTGAACTTTGAAGTAAAGGTTAACCGGTGCTTCAATTCCATCTGCACTTTGACAACTTCGATTCCTTGTAATCATAAACCGGGACATCTACATTTGTAATCAAAGGTAACAAGTTCATAGGTTTCAATTTTGAATTTTTGATCTGTTTATTATTCTTGATTCTTTTTCATTGTTTGTATTTCATGTTCATAAGGGTTGCATTGTAGTTTCTTAATTTCTTCTTCTTTGATTTTGTCTAGTTTTTCTGTATTATTGATTCCTTTCTCTGTGGTACCTATCCGATTAAATTGGAGTTATTTTGTGAGATATGTTCAAGTGGCTTATTGCACTTGTACAACAATGTGCCATGGGGTTTTAATTATGTATGGTGTGGTGGTCTGGAGATGTTTTTGATATCCTTTACGCTCTGCATTTTGCACTCTTGGGTTGCAAAGTTGCTGCTGTGCGTAAGGTGGCTTTTTCACACTTGTTTTTTTTATTGTTAAATAGATATTATATTGTATGTTTGTTTTTTCTTTTAACGTGTTTTGTGTCTTGGTATAGGTCAAACCATTATTCTTGTTTCATATTTAAAACATGTAAATTTATTTGTTTTGGGACTGTATGACCACAAATCCAACAAGTTGTTAGTATCTGTAACATCCGTATTCTCGGTAAGAACCGTTTTGTATAATATATTGCCAACGCTTAGATTTTCATTATATTTGGGTTCTTTATTTGCTCGTTTATGAGTTTGAATAATTTTTGGGAAAGATAGGACTCCGGACTTGAAAATCGGGAGCAAACCATGTCGGAAGTGAGGCTCGGTACCATACCGGCGATTGTGCCAGCGATTGTGACATCTGTCACTATAGCTTGGCACAATAGCCAAGTGTGTACCGAGAGGGGGGAGTGGCCAGCGATTGTGACATCTGTCACTATAGCTTGGCACAATAGCCAAGTGTGTACCGAGAGGGGGGAGTGGCTGGCGATTGTGCTAGCGATTGTGACATTTGTCACTATAGCTTGGCACAATAACCAAGTGTGTACCGAGAGGGGGGGGGTGGCCGGTGATTGTGCTAGTGATTGTGACATTTGTCACTATAGCTTGGCACAATAGCCAAGTGTGTACCGAGAGGGGGGAGTGGCGGGCGATTGTGACATCTGTCATTATAGCTTGGCACTATAGCCGACGGGGTCAGATCACTTAAAAGCCTAGAAGCCGATTTTCTAATTCATTTTTTATCTTGGAGCTCTCTTGGGTGCGATTTTGAGAAGATACAAAGGTAGGGTTTCATCCCTTTTCAATTAATGCTCATAAGAGAGATCTTTATATGCATTTATGGGTTCTATCTAGGTTGGTTGTGATTAAGGCTTCAAGTGCAACTTCATCTCTCTCTTTCAAGCTTTCATCTAGGGTTTGTGGCTACTTTCCCTAACAAGGTGAGTTCACCCACTATCCCTTACTACATTACATTAGGGTTTATATTCTCTAAATCCTCATCTATATTTCCAAATATGTCATGTGATTGAACAACTTTTTGACCTATACTATGAGATTTGGGGATTTAGGGTTCTTTAACCCAAACCAAAAGACTTGACTTATAGTTTCACAACAAGATGTATAGACTATTGCTCTCCTCTACATATGTAGTAGTAAACCCTTACTTCATGGGATTTGGTGAACCCAATGTGAAACTAGGGTTTGCTATTATTTATGTAATAAATAAACTAATAGTGACTATGACCCTTGAAAGGGGTATGTATGGCGTTATTATTGATGAGGTTATATCTATTAAGCCTTCTAAAGATTGAGGGGCAAGATTCATGTTAGAAATTGTATGTATATGTACATATGATGTGGTTTTAAGGCTTACATACACGATTTATAATATGTGTAATGGCTTGTTTTGATAATTGGTCTTAGTGTAAAGGATTGTAACACCCCGATTTCGAGAGGCACCATTTCAAGTTAATACCGAAACCGATATATTAGGGAAAAATAAGATAAAGTATTTTGGACTTGAATCCTAGATTTTATAGTCTAAATGGATGAAGTATTCAATTACGATTCCAACGGTTCTTTCTGGAGCGAAATCGGAGCTATAACGAAGAAGTTACGGGCAAAACAGTGAATAATGAAGAAACCGGACAAACAGTGCACGGGGCGAGTTGTGGTGCGACTTAGGTCGCCCCGTAACCTAACCGAAGCCCTGTTCAAGCATAAAACCCATTCGAGCGACTTGTGGCGCGACCTAGGCCGCCCGGTAACCCGCGCGGAGCCCTGTTCGAGCTTAAAACCCGATTTTTCAGCCACCAAACTTCATTTTTTCATATCTTTTGCATCACAACTCCGATTTTGGTGATTCAAGTTGCCATGGTTTCGTTTTTGAGAGATTTTCAAGGATGTAGAAAGATATTGGAAGTCTATTGGAGTATACAAGAGTATTTTGTGGTGGTAAGCTCCTCATCTCTCTCAATGTTAAGCTAGGGTTTGATGATTTCATCATTTTCCCTTTCATCTTTCATCTTGGGTGTGATTTTGTTGGCTTGTGTGGTGAAGGTGATCTTGTAGATGTGTTGGATCTAAGATTTAGGGAGGTTTCTTGGTGATTCAAGCCTTCATCCAAGGAGATTCAAGTTTTGGGGGTAAAATATAGATTTAGCCTAAATCTAGCAAGGTGAGTTCAAGTTGATTTATGAAAATGTTGTACATGCCAAAATGTCTATTTTAAAGGGTTTATGTGTTTTACATGAAATTATCAAATGTTGGGTTATTTGCTAATCTTTGATTATTTGAAGTACTTAACTTTATAAACTTTATATAACACCCACATTTGGAATTTTTGGGCATTTTGATAAATGTGTCACAAATGAATGTGTTTTGATGTTTTATTGTATAAATAGATCATTGGTCAAAGAAATACACTTTTAAATGTTGGTCGGGTTTTATGCATCATTCATGAAATGAAATGTTTTATAAAGTATTACTTGCATATTTATGTGAGGTACTTGGAAGAATGTATATAGTCTCATTTTATGATTTTCATTCTTATCAGCAGTTAAACTTGGAAAATGCATATTATTGTGTTATGAGGCATTTTGGAAATATAAGGGTGTAAGTTCATTTGAAAAATTGGTTGCCTCAACTAATGTTGAGTTTTGAACTAATCTTACTTTTGGTCTTTGTGTTTACATATCCGTTGGTCAAATGTGTTTTAAGTGCTTACACCGACTTTCATTTGGTGTTTTAAGAAAACTGTCGAGCCTTGGCTCGATTTTGACTAAAATGAGTCTTGAGGACATTTGTCCGGTTTAATAGCCCGGGGTGGAAGTTTTGAGTATGATGGTGGTTAATGCGCATCATTTGAGAATTACATGTTTTGGGTGCGTTGGTCATTCATTTGGAGTCATGTAATGTTTTAGAATGTAATGCAGTGGATCCATAGGCATATGAGTCGGTCATTATTGTTTAAAGAAAATGGGCTATTGTTTATGTGTGGGTGCCAGAATTAGTCTTGGGATTTCGAGGATAATACGGTGAGGGCTCGTGGAGTCCAATACCTGGACCTGTATCCGCGAGTTAATTTCTGGGCCTGTTTTTATGGGATAGTCACTTCCCATTTATAGCTAGTTGAGACATTGGGTCCTAGAGGGCAACTTGGTACGGTTATGTGGGACCGGTTACTAGCCATGGGCCGTAAATGTAATCCTAGCAAATGAGCATGACTAGTAATCCTCAGGTGCCCTCCCACACATCTTAGTACGAGTCGGCGAGCTCGTGGCCATGTGAACCTAGTATGGTGAGCTCAGTAACTTGGAATGTGGCCTACTTTTGTGTTCCGCCACTAGCCTTGGAATTCGGGATTCCCCCGTCACCGAGAGGTGTTGTTTTGAGGTATTTAGTTTTATCCTCGTTTTCAGTGACACTTTGAGTTTGAGTTATCTCTCTTATGCTTTAATTTTGGTGACTTAAGTTTACTTATATCTTGGTCGTTTGTTTTATAAAGTTTACTCAAATTTCATTATTCGAGCATTACCATTATTCTCGTTTTGAGTAAGTGTTGGATTGCTTTTATTTCACGAAAGAATGTTTTGGCGTTGAGGCGCCCATCTATAAAATGCATATTATTATTAAATGAGTTGTTCTCTTATTTTAAAGTAAATCACTTTAAATGATCATGATTATAAGTTACAATACTTCCATTTTACATTTTCCTTTATAATCATGATATAAAACTTTTGAACTCACTAGGCGTTAGCCTAACCTTTTTATTTGTCGGCATGTGCATCAGGTTCCATTCCGGGATTAGTTCTAGTGACACTGTGAAGCGATGAGTGCTAGTTGTGTGCTCGAAGAGGTGATTAGCTTGATGAAGTCTTCCGCATTTATATTTGGAGATAGCGATTGTTATTGGGTTATAGTAACACTCGACTTTAGTTAGTCTTTATGTAAGACTTTATTTATTTGTTGATGGTTCAACCTAGAATTGTATTTCAATTATGGACTTTTAGTAAGAGACTTTATTACCCTTTAAGGTATTTTTGAAAGTTTTTAATTAGTCGCTCTTTCCAAATTTGAGGGTGTTACATGGATCCATAGGCACGATGTTCTTAATATCCCGTTTTGGATATTGAGTTTACCATTTTGGCACAGAATAGGCATCGGGCCACCATGATAAGTAAGGTGTGGGCCTATATGGTCGGGCAACGTCTCATGGGCAGTATGGTGTAATTCCCTTGTGCTAGAGTTCCCGTTTTGGAACTCTCAAGGATATACCTAGAGGGGATGACTTGATGTTTTCGAGAGATAGACTTAGAGGAGTTGAGCTCATTATGTGATTGGTGTTATTTGTACTATATTTACTCACTAATGGTTTATTTGATCTATTGATTTAGCTCATGGCAATATTCACCGCGTGACTTCAAATGGGTTTAGTACTTCTAAATTATTCAACTTACTCTCACTAGGCTATCGTCTAACACTTGTTCTTTGGTTGTCATATCTGGCAGGTAATCTTAGCGGTGAGATTCGTCGGGATTGAGGGGACGACCTCAGGGTCGTGAGTGGTCTTTTTGGGAGATTTAGTGACCGGAATTATTGATCCTTTTTTAAGATGCGTTTTGGGAGAATAGCGACACCCGACTATAATCTTGTTGTTAGATTTAGATTAATAGGTTGTCGTTTATTCTTCATTATTCTTGGTTGTAAATGCCGTACTCTTTCCCCGTTTTGGGATGAACACTCTTGGGTTTATTTGGTCATACCTTTATCATACAGGTTTGATTAGTTCCCCATTTAGGGTGAACTGGTTCCCTCTATTTTTAGACGACATATTGCCGAATTTTCAATTTTTAATTCACCTAAATTTTTAGGGTGTTACAAGTTGGCATCAGAGCATTAGTTTAAGCGAACTAGGTATGAACGTAAGATGCCTAGACTTAAACTGAGACTATTAAGCCATGACTTGTGAGATGGGGTAGAACTCTTAAGATAGGATGGTCTTAGAGTTGATGGAACTTACGTAAATTGAAAGTTGTAGCGATGGTAACGAGAACTCTTACGTATCAAGTATTCATAATTTCACTTAGCTAACGTTATTATGAATATCTTTTACGTGAGCATACTTGATCTACTGTTGTTATAATAATTGGTGAATGTAGTAGTACGTTTCCTTATGTTATTCGTGCGGTTCACCTCTCATCCTATATCTTGCATATGCGTGGCAGATTAATGGTTACCACCAGAAATAGACAAGAAGGGAAAGACGCCACGACATCCACGACCAACCAACCACGGGTGACCGTGGTGGAAGAGCCTACTCGTGTGGTAAATATTTTGGGAGGGGGACCCGAGCACATCCCCCGACGAAATCTGGATTCACCGGATCCTATTTTACAAGAGGTGACGCCGGAGACTCTAATGATGGATAGAATGATGGCGGCCATGAATAAGGCCATGGCGCAACAACAAGAGATGTTCTTGAAGCTGCTTGAGGATCGGGATGCCAAAAATAGTAGGCACGGAACAATTGCGGAAATAATATTTGTGGCGGGATCCGGTGGTACCGGACCCGAAGTTCCCATTAATGAAACCGCAACCCCAGAGACGAGGCAAATGACGAAGACTTGTACCTTCAAGGATTTTCTTGGTTGTCGACCGCCGAAATTTAAGGGCTCGGACAATCCCGTGGATTGTATGAGTTGGGTTCGAGAAATGGAGAAAGCTTTTCGCTCGAGTGAATGTGGGGAGGATCAGAAGGTAATCTTTGGTTCCCGCATGTTAAGGGGTATGACTCTCACTTGGTGGGACGTGTACTCCGCTTCAGCTGAGTCGACTGTTTTGGATTGACTGTCTTGGGCAACGTTCAAAGAGAAACTGCTGGAGGAGTACTGTAACGAGAGGTCAATGGACCGGATCAAAGAAGAGTTCCAAAACTTGAAGAAAGGTAATATGTCTGTGAAGGAGTACAATCGACTCTTCATGGACAAGTTGGGTTTTGTGGGACACATGGTCCCGACAGAGAAAGACAAGATCATGGCTTACATCAAGGGCCTTCCATCGGATATGATGTCGATGGTGCGGGTGTCGAAGGCCTCCACTCTTAGAGAGGCGGTTGAGGAGGCACAACTTATAGAAGATGCTTACAACCTTGGCAAAGAGGAAGGTAGTCGACAGGTCGAGAATAGGAGATGGGAGGGTAGTTCTATGCCTTCAAAGAAGCCTAGATATGCCAACAACAATCAACGTGGAGCCGATCCTAGGCGTGATGCCAAATGGTACTCCAAAGGCCGAAGCAAACATTTCGGCCTATGCAACTTTGTTCCCGGAACGTGCTACAAATGTGGAAAGTCGGGTCATACGTTTCGAGATTTCCCTATCAAGTGGCAAATATGTTTCGAGTGCAAGGAACCGGGGCACGTGAGGGCGGAATGCCCGAAGCTCAAGACCGGGGGAAATGGCGAGAAGATGATGGAACTTCTGCGGGCGGCTGGAAGGGCTTTTTAGATGACTTCAGAGGAGGCTAAGGCATCGATCGATGTGGTGTCGGGTACGTTTCTTCTAAACTCCGTACCTACACGTGTGTTATTTGACTCGGGTGCTAGCTACTCGTTCATATCCGATAATTTATGTCAAAATCTTGCTATGTCTATGAGTAATATAGAGGATGCTATAGTTGTACAAATAAGGAATGGGGGTCAAGTATTAATCTAAGATTTTCTTAGAGGTTTCACCTTTGAGTTTGAAGGGAAGAAATTCCCCATAAACTTGATGCCTATGTAAATTTGCGGGTTCGATGTGGTTGTGGGTATGGACTGGTTATCGGAGAACCAAACCGAAATTGTGTGGTCCAAGAATATGATCCGATTACCTGTGACGAACGGAGAGCGGACAATAATCTACGGTGAAAGAAGGAAAGGAGAAGTGGCGATTATCTTTATGATCAAGGCTCGAAAATGTTTGGTGAAAGGATGCTCATCCTTCTTGGCTTATGCTATCGACACCAAACTTGAGAAGCGGAAGCTAGAAGATGTTAGGGTGGTGCGCGAGTTTCTCGATGTATTCCTGGAAGACTTGCCCGGTTTGCCACCCGATCGCTTAGTGGAATTCCGAATCGATCTCATTCTGGGAGCGGCTCCGATTGCTCGAGCTCCTTATCGATTGTCTCCTACCGAGATGCTAGAAATGATGACTCAACTTCAAGACCTTCTTGAGAAGGGCTTCATTTGACCGAGTTCATCGCCTTGGGAAGCTCCGGTTTTGTTCGTAAAGAAGAAGGATGGCACGATGCGGATGTGTATCGACTATAGAGAGCTTAACAAGGTGACAGTGAAAAACAAATACCCGCTTCCAAGAATCGACGATTTTTTCAACCAATTACAAGGTGCGGGTTGCTTCTCAAAGATTGATCTACGGTCGGGTTATCATCAAGTGAAGGTGGCGAAGGACGACATTCCAAAGACGACGTTTAGGACGCGATACGGTCATTACGAGTTTCTAGTGATGCCATTCGGCCTAACCAACTCACCGACAATATTTATGGACTTGATGAACCGAGTGTGCCGACCATTCCTTGACAAGTCGGTAATTGTGTTCATCGACGACATCCTTGTGTACTCCAAAGATGAAGAAGATGACGAGCACTACCTTTGGGAGGTTTTAGAAGTGTTAAAGCGGGAGAAGCTCTACACGAAGTTTTCGAAGTGCGGCTTTTGGCTTCGAGAGGTGCGGTTTTTGGGCCATGTGGTCACGAAGGAAGGAGTGCAGGTGGATCCCGCGAAGATTGAGGCGATGATGAATTGGGAACCTCCCAAGAGTCCGTCTGAAATCCGAAGTTTTCTAGGATTGGCGGGATACTACCGAAGACTCATACAAGACTTTTCGAAGATAGCTTCATCGTTGACGACCTAACGCGAAAGAATGTTAAGTTTGAATGGACCGAGAGTCAAGAGAATACGTTCTGAACTCTACAAAGAAAGCTTTGCGAAGCTCCAATCCTATATTTTCCCGATGGGACGGAAGATTTTGTGGTGTATAGTGATGCGTCGAAGATGGGTTTGGGTTGTGTTCTTATGCAAAGGGGCAAGGTGATTGCTTATGCATCGAGACAACTCAAAGTTCATGAGGCCAACTGTCCTACACATGATTTGGAATTGGCAGCGATGGTGTTTGCTTTGAAATTGTGGCGACACTACCTCTACGGCACAAAGTGCACTCTCTACACGGATCACAAGAGTTTGAAACACATATTTGATCAAAAGGAGTTGAACATGAGGCAACAGAGGTGGTTGGAGCTACTAAAAGACTATGACTGCGAGTTGCTTTACCATCCGGGTAAGGCAAACGTCGTCGTCGACGCTTTGAGTCGGAAAGACTATGGAGGAAATTCTCGTGTTACTTCGGATTGAGTTAACTTCAACACTCCTCGACCGAATCAATGTATCGTAAGTCGAGGCCTTGCTAGAAGAGAACCTCAAAGGAGAAGTCATGACAAAACAACATCTTCTATTAATGGAAGATAGTCGAGGGGTGAAACTTTTCAATGGACGAATTTGGGTGCCTAAGATCGGGGGTAATCGAGAACTTCTTCTTGAGGATGCCCACAAATCAAAGTATTCCATCCATCCAGGAAGCACGAAGATGTATCGGGATCTGAAATTGCATTATTGGTGGCTGGTTCTGAAGTTTGATGTGGCGCGCTATGTGGAACGATGTGTGACTTGCTTGCAAGTGAAGGCCGAGCACCAACGGCCTTATGGAAGTCTACAATCCTTGGAAATTCCAGAATGGAAATGGGAGCACATCACGATGGATTTCGTGACTAAATTGCCAAAGACCTTACGAGGTCATGACACCATTTGGGTAATAGTGGATCGATTGACCAAGAGCGCTCATTTCTTCGCCATGAGGGAAACTTTACCTATGGACAAGCTAGCAAAGTTGTATATTGATGAGGTGATTTCCCGTCATGGCGTGCCGCTATCGATTGTCTCGGATTGCGATAGTCGGTTCACGTCACATTTTTGGGACGGATTGCAAAAGGAGTTAGGCACGCGCGTAAAGTTGAGCACGACGTATCATCCCCAAACTGACGACCAAAGCGAGAGGACAATTCAGACACTAGAAGACATGTTGAGATTGTGTGTGATCGACTTTGGGGGTAGTTGGGACTCGCACCTACCTTTGGTGGAGTTCACGTACAACAATAGCTACCACTCAAGTATTGGAATGGCGCCGTTTGAAGCTTTATACGGTCGCAAGTGTCGAACTCTCATAGGATTAAGGCGGGGGAAAAATAGTTTGTCGGACCCGGAATAGTGCAAGAAACGGCGGACAAAGTGAAAGTTATTCGTGAACGTTTGAAGGCGGCTCAAGATCGGCAGAAAAGCTATGCCGACAAGAAGAGGCGACCGATAGAGTTCCAAGGGGGAGACCGTGTTATTTTGAATGTATCTCCTTGGAAGGGGATCATTCGGTTCGAAAAGTGTGGGAAGTTAAGTCCCCGTTTCCTTGGACCACTCACCGTGATTAAGCGGGTAGGGCTTCAAGCCTACCAATTGGAACTCCCTCAGAAAATGAGTGGAATCCACAACACATTTCATGTGTGTTACCTTCGTAAATGTCTGGCGGAGGAGGAGTGTGTTATCCCACTTTCCGAGATTAGAGTTGATGAAGGAAACCGTTGTATCGAGGATCCCGAGGAAGTTTTGGAAAAGAAGACGAAAAAGTTTCATCACAAGGAGGTCACAATGGTAAAGGTTCAATGGAAGCACCATCGCCATGCCAATGTGACTTGGGAGGCCGAAGAGGATATGAAGAGGAGATTTCCAAACCTTTTCACCTAGCCGAGATTTCGAGGATGAAATCTTCTCCAAGTTGGGGAGGATTGTAACACCCGTATTCTCGGTAAGAACCATTTTGTATAATATATTTCCAACGCTTATATTTTCATTATATTTGGGTTCTTTATTTGCTCGTTTATGAGTTGGAATCATTTTTGGGAAGGATCGGACTCCGGGCTTGAAAATTGGGAGCAAACCATGTCGGAAGTGAGTCTCATTACCATACCGGCGATTGTGCCAGCGATTGTGACATCTGTCACTATAGCTTGGCACAATAGCCAAGTGTGTACCGAGAGGCGGGAGTGGCCGACGATTGTGCCAACGATTGTGACATCTGTCACTATAGCTTGGCACTATAGCCGACGGGATCAGATCACTTAAATGCCTAGAAGCCGATTTTCTAATTCATTTTTCAACTTCGAGCTATCTTGGGTGCGATTTTGAGAAGACACAAAGGTAGGGTTTCATCCCTTTTCAATTAATGCTCATAAGAGAGATCATTATATGCATTTATGGGTTCTATCTAGGTTGGTTGTGATTAAGACTTCAAGTGCAACTTCATCTCTCTCTCTCTCTCTTTCAAGCTTTCATCATCTAGGGTTTGTGTCTACTTTCCCTAACAAGGTGAGTTCACCCACTACCCCTTACTACATTACATTAGGGTTTATATTCTCTAAATCCTCATTTATATTTCCAAATATGTCATGTGATTGACCAACTTTTTGACCTATACTATGAGATTTGGGGATTTAGGGTTCTTTAACCCAAACCAAAAGACTTGACTTATTGTTTCAAAACGAGATGTATAGACTATTGCTCTCCCCTACATATGTAGTAGTAAACCCTTACTTCATGGGATTTGGTGAACCCAATGTGAAACTAGGGTTTGCTATGATTTATGTAATAAATAAATTAATAGTGACTATGACCCTTGAAAGGGGTATGTATGGCGTTATTATTGATGAGGTTATATTTATTAAGCCTTCTAAAGGTTGAGGGGCAAGATTCATGTTATAAATTATCCAACTAAAGGAATTGTCAACGATGAATTCAAAGAGATCACTCAATCTAGGCTTAGATTTGTCGAAAAGGAGTTTGTTGCAAAAATGCCATAAAGCACGTGATCATAAGCGTGGCTTCGACACCTTTTCGATGCACGTGATCATAAGCATCACTCAATGTCTCAATCTAGGCTTAACTTAATTATAACATTCAAATGGTTTTATTTAGCATCTCAAAAAAACAAATGATTTTGATCCAAACAAACGTTTTTGTTCGGAAAAAATCTCAAGAGGAGAGCTATGGGTTCAATTTATTTCTACCAATGATCATGATCAGGTTGCCAATGTCTTCACTAATTAAGCCGTTATGAACACCACGTTTTTTGTTTCTTCGGTCCACACTTCAGATCATGTCTCGTCCTTAGCTTGCGGAGGTATATTAAACCAAGTATAGCAAAACCTCATAATTAAGGGTTTAGTTAGTAAATATTTTTCCTATTTAAATCTTATATTGACTGCCATATTATGTAATGAAAATAATCTTAAACTAATTGAGGCTTTATATGACATATGCAAAATAAAAAAAGAATCCCTTTAATGTATGTATTTTAAGACGAAACAAATGTAACGTTTCATCGACAAACTTTTTTTACACCACAAATTACGTCTTTAAAATTAATTGATGTCAATGCATATTTTTTGCGTATTACCAAAAAGATAGTTTAATAAAAGTTCAATTTCATTTTATATCAAATAATCTAATTAAACACGGAACTAGTCCTCTAAAGATTTTTCTCCTAAACTACAATTGTTTTAAATTGAAGTAAAATCACATCTATGATTTGATTTGCAATTTGCATGTTTAATTACTTTATCATAAAAGATAGGGTGGTCAAAGTTTTGTTATTTATTTTTTTGGAAGCAGAGACCAAATTTTATTACGACTCAAAAGGGAAACAAAAATTTTGTTCTTTCTTAATTTGGGTCAAGAACAAGAATAAAGCACGTCAAGGTTGAAGCGATCCAAACACAAGACTAACGTTTTTCTAGTGTATATACTATAAATTTTGTCCTTCAACTATTAGTTTAATTTATTACTCAATCTGCAATTCTGTCCAAAAGTTTCATTGTTACAATATCAATTTGAAAGTTATATTTTATAAATGTTTGGTGATTGAATCGTTAAAACTAACAATTTTCTATCACATCACACGTATACACCATATGTGTTAAATCATACAAGTATTTGATTCTTTTCAACACTTCTTCAACTTGTTACTCAATCCCAAAATTTTCTTTTTCAAACCTGATTATTTTCCAAAGCATTTATTTGTTGGAAATGGTTACGAAGGAACGAGTGATGAAGGTGGGACAAAATAATATTTTATATTTCTTAAATTGTCAAGGATAAGTAATCACTTAAAACTTAAAGTCATATTTCGATTTCGTTGGAATTTATTCATGTATTTATGAATTTTGATTTAAGAATAAATAATTCATAAAATCAAACCTAGATCTTACCTTCGTTCCACAGGCAGAGAGGTTAGTTCCAAGAACACCTACAACTTATAAAATTCATAAAAAAATAAATATTGATATAACATGGATGAAAAATATTGAAGTTTTAGTCCAAAAGTTTTTTGTCCTGAACTATTACTCAATCTTTAGTTTTAGTCCAAAAGTTTTATTGTTACAAATCTCAACCTAAAAGGTTTATTTGGAAGTTAGGTCTCTAAATCATTATCATAATTCGTCCAAAAACAAGGTTTAAGAATAATTCGTTGTACAATACATAAAAGTTACTTCCGAGAATACCCTTAACTTGCAAGATTCATAAAAAATAAAATATAGTTATAATATGAAAGATTGAAGAGTTTAAGTAGTCAAAAATCAATAACATACAAAATTTGTCATGAACTATAACTCAAATCAATAATTTTAGTACAAAATTTTCATTGTTACAATTTTAGTTTAAAATTTTTTATTCATAAAAGGTAGGTCTCGAAATCATTAAAGTTATCGTTTTCCTCTTAATACCTCACATATGAATATTATGCGTGTAGAAAGAAAAGGCATTATAGCCTTTTAAACACTTATTCAACCCGTTATCTAAAAGTGCGATCCATGAATGTTCAAAAGAAATGACAACGAACCAACGTCCAAAAGAAAAGGATCCATGATCCACTAATTACTTTTCAAAATCAAATAGTTGGAAATGATAACGAACCAGCGTCCAAAAGTGCGATCCATGAATGTTCTTTATTTCTTAATTTGGGTCAAGATTTGATTTAGATTTAATAATCTAGCTTTTGCTTTGTTTTTTTCTCCATATAATTTATGAATTTTGATTTAACATTATTAAAATGAATATTATTGAATATGGATGAAGAAATGTGTGAGTGGTTAAAGTGGTCCAACGACGCACAACAGTGTTTTCTAGACGTAATTAGAAATTTTGTTACATTCGAAGTTCAATTTTTTTTAATAATGGTTTGGTTCCGAGTCATTAAAACTAACATATTATATTATAAATCATATGTGTTATTTTAATGATTGAAGGATCAAATATTCAAACAAGGACCGTTTTGAACTATCATTTCGTTATAGTATCAATGTGGACCCAATGGTTTCTGAACTGGTATAAATTATGTGCACACATCATACACATAATTTTATTATAATAACATCTAAAAACTTTTTAAATATTTTATTATAACTAATTTAATATTACTTTTCACTTTTAACACTATAGAAAATGTCTTTTTTTAACCCTTCCAACACTATAGAAAATGCGTTTTTTTTTACCATTTTATCTATTGGGTGTTTCAGTAATAAAAATTTGTAAAATACTCAAACAATTGATTTTTGTAATTTTTAGCAATATAAACACATCATCCTACAACATATACACTTGATCATACTTTGATTGTTCGATATCTCATAATATTTTCGCAAATAATAAATCATAAGACCCTGATAATCACTTCACAACCAACTATTTAAATTTGGTTATTGGTTGTGGCAAAAATAATAAATTAAATGTCGTTATTATTATACAATTATAAAGATAATTTTAAGATTACTTTTGTAATGTTTTAACGTCCAAATTAATAACTAACTCAATAACTTTAAATCTAGTGAAAAAAACATGTAGAATTTATTGGTACCAATAATTTTAAACTTATAATGTCATCTCCAACTAAAAATGTTAAATATAGCACTTTTATATATTTATTAATTTACCATTTAATTAACAATAATTATTTTTTATATATATTAGTTAATTTAAATAAGTTAGTTAAAATTTATATTTATATATTTTATTTACCAATAATAAGTTTTTATGTATTTTAATTATTTTTAGTAGTTAAATTTATACTTTATATTTTATTATATACAAATACACTTAATTTAGTATTTGGTTTTACAACATTTTAAATTATTTATTTTTCAACAAGCTAAACAAAAAATATATCAAAATTAAGTTTTATTTGAGTTAAAATCACTACAAAACAGAGGGCAATCACTAACGGCTATTTCCGTCGGTGAAAGTAAGATCCGTCAGAAATCCGTCGTAAATAGACCCTCACAAATAATATGGTCGGCGTTAGAATTTCCGACGGATCACTAACGGATTTTATCGACGGATCACCGACAACGTGGTTTTTCCAACGGATCACCGACGACACCATATATATTACCGATGGATTACCGACGACTGAATATCACCGACGGATTACCGACAGACATGGTTTCCGACGGATCATTTTTGACAGATTTAGCGACGGATTTCCTACGGAGTAATTGGATATTTAAAAAATAAAAATAAAAATTAAAAACAATTACCGACAGATGATCCGTCAGTATCTGTTGGTGAAATAATTTTTTATTAAAAAAATAATAAAAAATTGATAATTTTCAGTTTAAAAACTGTACAAAACCTGCCAAAATTTCATTTCATATCCAAAAATTAAAAATAAAACGTAAAATTATCAAAAAAATATATACAAATATCGCTAATACATCTAACTATCCTAAAACCCGGGGGGGGGGGGGGACTTGTTTTTTATCTGTAAGTTTATCAGGGAATGGATTGATTTTTTCTAAGATATAAAGGTTTATCTTGTAAATCTAAACTTATTGGTTGAGAATTCTCAAGGACAGGAGTAATTAGTCAACCTTTAAAAAGGTTATCAAATTCAGATAGATTTAATCCTATTCGATAACATATGCTATTTCTTATGCAATATCAAATACCCATCATTCAGATTGATAACCTTTTTAAAGGTTGACTAATTAAGAAAACAATGAGAAATGACTAAAACTTTGGACTTGTTTTTTATCTGTTAGTTTGGATTATTAAATCTAGTCCACAGGCCCAGAATCGGAATCTTGAAACTTCTTCATGAAGGTCTCAACAGCCTTCATTTGCTCCTGCAACTAGAGCCTCACTGCTGTTGTAACACCCTAAAATTCAGAGTAAATTAAAACATGGAAATATGGCAACAAGACATCCGTATTGATATAAACTTCCCATAAAGGGAATCAGTCCTTAAAACTATACAAAATCTGAACGGATATAGAATTCATCAACCAACTAATCTAAACATATACTATCTAGATTACAAAAGTTGTTGATCCAGAATTATCTAAAAATGTGGGACTTAACAACGCCCAACAAACCAATACTACACACTCTCAAAAACCCTCGAGATCAATCCCGGCACTCAAGCCCTTAACAACCCGCCGCTAACGAGAACCTGATATACATATCATTTGAGAAAAAATGTTAGGCTTAAAAGCCTAGTGAGAACATACAGTTTATAAATTTCAAGGGATATAACATTTACATCCAAAAAGGAAACATTTCAAACAAACATTTCCAAGTTAACTGATGTTAGGAATAAAATTCATTAAAATAAGGTCATAAACCTTCTTTCCAGAACCTCACAATTTAATGCCCATGTAGTTCTTCGTTTTGATTACCTTATGGAACCTCACAATTTAATGCACATGTAGTTCCATAATTTATTAACGGCCAGAACCTCACAATTTAATGCACATGTAGTTCTATATTTGTTAACAACCAGAGCCTCACAATTTAATGCACATGTAGCTCTATATTTACATTACTTGGTAATCTCAAATAATGAAATATAAGTCGACTCAAAACCTAGGGATCCGCTAGTAATGGTACAAACTTGTCACAACAATTTATGTGACCAACCATAGCTAATCATATGGTATAAACACATTTTATAAGCAAAATGCCTTTTCTTTGATGGGGAATAGACATCCCAATAACTTTGTAAACAACCATAGGTAGTCATATGGTATAAAACATTTTATAAACAAAATGCCTTTTCTTTGATGGGGAATAGACATCCCAATAACTTTGTAAACAACCATAGGTAGTCATATGGTATAAAATATTTTATATACAAAATGCCTTCTCAAGTTCAACTTCCGGTAAGAATGAAAATCATCAAAATGAGTCCATAAAAATTCTTTCACATGTCCACATAATGTGTAAGTAAAACATCATTTTACTTCAAATACTATAGAATCCATCATAAAATGATCGGAACCCTAAAATCTCCCAAAAGTTAACTTATATCCAAAATGTATAAATCTTAAATCTGAAATCATGGAGATACATAGGAGTTCAAAATGTAACCCTTTGACATGTATAAAGTTTTAGAAAGGTAGTAGGAACTCACCCAATAGGTTTATACGAAAACCCGAAGAACCAGATATCGACCCTCTTGATAAGACGAAGCTTTCAACACCGAAACCTCGGATCATAAACTAGATCCTAACCACCAAAAGTTACCAACCAACTCTTAGAGAGAGAGATTTCTAGAGAGAGAATGGGATTTGAAAAGAGAGAGAGAGAGAGAGATAAGTGAGAGATATTTAGACTGAAAAGGGTATAAGTCGGCCAGGACATCTCGCGGGTTATGCCGCGACTTCCACTCGCGGCATAACTCGCCCGCTTTCACAAAACCAAACCCATCCAGAGGGTTTCGCGGGTTATGCCGCGATCTCAACCCGCGACATAACTCGCGTAGCTCACTGAGGTTTGTCCAAAACCATCAAAAGCCAAACTCAAACTTGGTAACAACCGCGGTGCTAACGACAAAAGCTTAACACTAGAATACCAAGGTTATATAACGAAATTCGGGGTGTTACAGTTGTCTCTTTCTCTAACACCTGTTTTAGTTCATCTATCTAAAGTTCAACATTTAACAAACATATAACAATGTTAGACAACATTTGACAAACATTTAATAATGTTAAACAACATTTGACAAGCATACCTCCATATCGCGATGGTCGCGCGAGCTCCCGCTCGTTCCGACACCTGAATCACCGAACATAGAATAATAGGGATCCTGACTGGTCCCAAATCCAAACAAGCGACCTTTATGCCGTCCTCCGACGCTATGCTCCCACAACTCGGCGTCATTGGGAGGAACAGTGTCAGGATCTAAGTCCGGGTACTCCTTCTCTCTAATTCGTAAATAGTTACCCTACAGTTTACCAAATTAGACATTGTTAACTAACCTATAGAAAATTCGGCAACATTTCAACTGTAATTTGAACATATCCATTACCTTCTTTTATCAAAACAATCATATCGTCTGCCCAACAATGGCAGCCCAAACTAAGTTTGCTATAATTTCTATCTATCTTATAAAACAAACAAAAATGTAGTAATATAATTGAACTTATCGCTACATGAGCCGCTTTCGGGTAAACATAGATCGGAGGACTTGTGGGCGGACTAGTCGCACCCGATACAAGCTTCCTGTTGGTGCAGTGTGTTTTCTCATAAACCTCACTAGCAGTAGGCTCATGGCCCCATGCCTCTCTACAATAGACAACTTAAATTGTTAGTAGGTAATAAAATTATGTATATATTTATATATATATATATATATATATATATATTCATCAACTATATATATTTAGTATAGCGGATGATAAATTACCAAGCGGTCCCGATGCTGAGTACTAGTAATAGATCCGCACGTGTGTTTAGATGTCATCCTCTCATACGTGGTGACACGATTGGCCGCATTGGCCCTAGATATACGCCTAAACGTGTCGGTGTTCCATACATGTTAAAAACAAGACATAAATCAATATAAACCCTAGTATAACCAGATACAAGTATTTGAAATAAAACAAACCTGATCAATCATCTGGACCCAAAACTCATGCGGGATCCACTCTGGGGTGTGCGCTAAGAACCGTGTAGTCATGATGGTCGAATCAGACATCATCAATAGCTAAAACCCTCAGAATGGCCCATTTAAGGGCATCTCTCATCATGTTCGGGTACCTATTCATCAGGGTATGCCAGAATGCAAGTAATACGTCGACCTCCATATCAGGAGGCCAACTATAATACATCGCATACACATTGCTTGGATTAAGTAAAAATAAACCCACCCAATTAGTTAAATGGAGTAAAATACATACCCGTAAACGCTTCAACATCAGTGCAAAGTGCTCCTTAGGGTCCCCATAATGAGCTCATGGACCAGCGAATATGGACCGAAAGATGCTAGTGGCCCTCCAGACCACTTGCATATCCTTAAACCCCCACAATTGCAAAATATACAACACAAAAAACATTAAGATAGATTTATTATGTACTAGAATAAATAATATATCACATCTACTTACTCACCGGCTGACAACACAATCGTCGGTCGCTGACTCGGATGACGAGGCGCCTATGATGCAATATTCGGGCCTCTAACCCTCGAGCCCTATCCAGGCGACGGTGTCGCAAGCACGTCCTCATGCTTGATCTGATCTAGTCCCTCATCGCTACCAGCTACGAACTCGAAATCATCCCTAAGCTCGTCAGCGTGGGGGTCACCACGCCCGGCGGAGCTGCTACTGTCCCTGCTAGTGCCTCTACCCCTACCCCTACAAGTGCGTCCCCCATCTAAAAATAGATAATGGTTCGTATAGCAACCTAATGTTTGCCCAACAATTAGCAACCCAACTAAAATAAAGAAATAAAATCAAGCATAATCAAATCCTAAATCATACTAAATCATCAAGTTTTTCGGGTAAACCCTAAACCAAATCATACCAAAATATCATATTACATACCAAATTACACCTATCTATCTATTTGGTCTTAAAAATGTGCAATCATATATCATAATTACTATTTTCCAAATAAAAGTTTGACCTTCAAAAAGAAAGAACACAATATCACCAACTTTAGCTTCAAAAGCATCAAATCAAATTAATCCCTAAATTATTCAAAACCCCATTACAATTGATTCTAAAACTCAAAATCCCTCATCATAACTTATTAATTTACATGAAGAAATGTATATAAAAAAATATGCACAAATAAGTGCAATTCCACCATATATGTTACAACAACAAAATTTAGCATAAAATCCCCATCTAACTTAAACAAACCAATCTCAACTTTAGCAAAAAACCACCGGTCTAAAACTTAAACCCATCAACAATTTAGAAGATGGTGATGTAGAAGTTGAATCGAACAAAAAAAAAATCAACAAATTGATATATGATGTAGAACAGATGAAAGAATCAAAAAAATATCCCAAATCAGAATCGATAATGTAGAAAAGATGAAAGAATGTATATACCCTTGATGTTTAAACGATGGTCGAAGTGGTGTCTGGAGACGGTGATGGTGGTCGGTGTCACTAGATTGTGGTTGTGGAGCTTCACAGGTAGCCAGGGGCTGTGCAAGCCCTAATCGGCGAAGTAGAGGCGTCCGGCGAAGTAGAGTGGCCGGCGTTTGAGAGCCCCGGGATTCGAAATCAAGAGAGCTTCACAGGTTGCTGGAGAAATCGAGAAATCGATAGGGAAATCGACAGTGGAGGTGACCGGTGAAGTGGAGGTCGTCGACATTCAACAGTGAGAAATCGACAGTGAGTGAGAGGGATGAAAGGTTCGAGAGGTCGCCGACGTTTGAGAGGAATCGATCGAGAGTGATGAGAGGTTTGAGAGGGATGAACTGCAATTAGGGCTTTATGCATGCTCTTTTCTTTTAGAAAATTCAGTAAAATCACCGACAGATTTCCGACGGAAATTCCATCGTTAATTACCGAGAGTACTTAACCGTCGGTGATCACCGACGGATTTCCTTTTTTTAATTAAAATAAATCTATTTTAAATTATTAATAATTATTAAATTATATTGTTTTTTAAATTATTAATAATTATTAAATAAATTATTATATATTATTTAATATTAAAATCATTAAATAAATTATTAATTTATCAAATTATATTTAAATTGACTAAAATACCCCTGAACTAACTGGACTTAACGGAAACAGTTAACAACCATTAGGAGAAGGGATCAAAACAGTTAACGACCGTTAGTGAAACTGTTAACGGTCGTTAGGTCAGGGGTATATATCTACATACACACATACATACATACATACATACATACATACATACATACATACATACATACATACATACATACATACATACATACATACATACATACATACATACATACATACATACATACATAGGGCTGTAAACGAACCGAACGAACACGAACGGAGGCTTGTTCGTGTTCGTTTGTTTAACTTAACCGAACAAACGAACGAACACGAACGGTAAACGAACAAAATTTTTTGTGTTCATGTTCGTTCGTTAAGAAAATATGTTTGTTTGTGTTCGTTTATGTTCGTTCATTAAGAGCTAAACAAACGTAAACGAACGAACATAAATGAACATATACGAATGTAAACGAACGAACATAAATGAACATAAACGAACACAAATGAATAAAAAACAACCACAGTTACTCATAATCTCGTTCGTAAAAAACAACATAACAAAATAAAAAAAATTGATATACTTAGGAGGTATAAAAAAGAAATTTTAAAAAATTAATTTAATTAATGCTTTGACAAATTAATGTCATAATATATATAAATATATTTATATATATAAACAAATATAGACGAACATAAACGAACATAAATGAACGAACGCAAACGAACATAAATGAACGAACGAGACCATTGTTCATGTTCGTTCATTTAACTAAACGAACAAAAAAATGTGTTCATGTTCGTTCATTTATTAAATAAACGAAAATAAAAGAACTTCCCGCCGAACAGTTCACGAACAATTCGCTGAACGTTCGGTTCGTTTACAACCCTATCTATAGACATATATACATACATACAAATATAGACATGCATATACATGACATACAAGCAATACATATGACTGCTCATACATACATACACATAATTATATGCATACAACATATACATACATACATGATATACATATATCTGCTACATACATACAAGCAATACATATGTATACAATACATCTACAGACATACGTACATACATAGACATGATATAGACACATACACACACTTATATGCATACAACATACACATATATACATGATATACATATATATTTACTATATACATACAAGTACAAGCAATACATGATGTATATGTATATACATATATATACACACATACATACATCTATAGACATACATACATAGATACATATATAGATATGTACATGGCATACACACACAATTATATGCATATGACGTATACATACATACATACATACATACATACATACATACATACATACATACATACATACATACATACATACATACATACATACATACATACATACATACATACATACATACATACATACATACATACATACATACATACATACATACATACATACATACATACATACATACATACGTACATGATATACAAATATGTGCTATATACATACAAACAATACATATGCATGTATACAATACATCTATGGATACATACATACATGCATAGACATGTACACACATATAGACATATACACACACTTATATGCATACAACATACACGTATATACATGATATACATATATATGTACTATATACATACAAGCAATACATATGTATACACATGTACATACACTATATAGACATATACATACGTACATACACATATAGATATGTACATGATATACATACATACACACACACTTATATGCATATGCATACGACACACATACATCAACGGATAACTGACGAATTTCTTGGGAAAAAAATTCATAAATTTACCGACGAATTACCGACGGATTACCGACGGGCGATCAAATGGTCGTCGAAAATCCGTCGGTAATTCGCGACGGATCACCGACGGAATAAGATTTCCGACAGAATTCAATATTTAAAAAATCAAAAATAAAATAATTTTCGGTTTGTCGGTGATCCATCGGAAATGTTTATATTTACCGACGGATCTGTTATTCGTCGCAAATAGCTTCATTCCATCGGTGATCCGTCGGCGATTACCGACGTATTTTTGTCGTCAGTAATAGTTGGTCGGTATTAAGGGTTTTCCTAATAGTGAATGAAGTCCATCAAATGTGTTTGTGTGCATTAACATTGGCTATTTTTAACCCACCAAGAATCATATTAGCACACAATTATGTAACATTTTAGCATATTGGTTAAAGATGACTTGTTGCTATATTATTACACTTTAACTCTTTAGTGCATCGTATAGAGATGACCTACAAATTTTACGAATCTCGATAATACAATTCTTAATCGACTTTGATACTATTTTACATTGCCTCCAAACCCAAAATAACATAGTAGCTCAATTTAGTTGTATATGGATATTGTATATAGTCATCCTATTAACTATTCAATGGTAGTAGATGTGTTTATCAATTCTATTCCATTCTATCTTGTATTTCTGTCTTTTATTTCAGTAATTCAAGAATAGTAGGGCGTATTTTGGCTTTTTTTAAAGATTTATGTTGACTTAAATCTCATCTTTGAATTTTCTTGATATGCTAAAAAGTTCGGGTGAAATTTTTTGTATTCCAGCAAAAAGAATATCATCAATATAATTGTTGTCAAACTTGTACCACTGCGCAAGACTTTTTTTTTTTTTGACTATTTATGAACTACATTAAATTACATAATTAATTCATTAATAATGCAATTGTAAAATATGAATAGAACGTAAATCAATAGCCGATCTACCAATTGGGATAAATGATGAATTTGTGTACATCATATCCATAAGTCGTTACTTTAAAATAAGATTTGGTTTGAATTGATTTGATAATTAGAGTGCAGTTGCAAAAAAATATGATCATAATATTACTTAGTTTGCTTTAAAAATTACTTACTTGTTTACAGACAGAATTGATCTAAAAAAAAACAGAAGCAAGGAAAGGACCATTTCATTACTCTCTAGATTTTTCTCTTTCGAGCAGGATTTGAACCAACATCCGATTACCTGCAAATGCAATATATAATCTTGTTCACAAAAATATTTACTTGGTTGTTGTAATATGAATAATATACAAAAAGATTATTCATGAAATTAAAAAAAACAATAATTTAGAAAACATAAAAAAAACCACACTACTTTTAAATTCTCGAAGCAAACCAAAGAATTGATCATCTATTTCATGCAGAATCTATAAATATTCATTTAAAAATCCTAAAAAAATTGCGATTTTTTTTTTCAATTGCTAGGTCTCATTTTTATCTTATTCTACTTGCACTTGTTTAAGCAAATATAGGTGCCTCAAGCGTCAAATCATTTTTTTTTTAAATTTATGATCTTGAAAAAGTCACAATATTGGTGGCCCAAGAACACTATAAAATCACAAACGCATAACCACAACAACATACCAACACCTTTGGATAGAAACTCATACACACTCTTCTTTCTTAAATCTCCTTGTAAAAAAGATGGATCAAATTAAGCACAATTTCATCCAAGTTGACGGGCTGAAGCTCCATGTAGCCGAGATTGGGTTGGAAACATCTCCGGCGGTGCTTTTCTTCCACGGATTTCCTGAGATATCATACACTTGGCGCCATCAAATGGTAGCTATTGCAAATGCTGGTTTCAGAGCCATTGCACCAGATTACAGAGGTTACGGACTTTCCGATATCCCTGTAGAACCAGAGAAGACGTCATTCGCTGATTTGGTCAAAGATACTGCCATCATCCTACATTCTCTTGCCATATCTAAGGTACATATAAATATATCTTTGTATCTACACATTGTTGTTCGGAAGTTTTTGTTTTTCCATCTAAATTGTCTAGACAATTCTTGCTTCAGTTCGGCAGGTTCGACACTTTTAATTGTATTTAATACATAAAATTGTCTTGACATTATTAGGTATTCGTGATTGGTAAAGATTTTGGAGGAATGGTTGGCTACATATTTGCCCTTTTCTTCCCAGAGAAACTTGCAGGAATCATAACACTTGGTATTCCATATATGCCGCCAGAAGCTTTGCAACAACTTCAAACCCTCCCTGAAGGTTTCTACATGCGAAGATGGCAGGTAATCTACACACCCTTTCTCAACTTTTGCTTCTTTTAAATCTCCAATGCAATTTAATTAACAATGTAAATGAAATCTTTATTAGGAACGTGGAAGAGCTGAAGCTGATTTTAGCCGCTTTGATGCTAAAACAGTGGTGAAAAACATCTACATTTTGTTCTCCAAAAGTGAAGTACCCATAGCTAGTGAAAACCAGGAGATAATGGATTTGGTAGACCCATCGGCTCCTCTACCCTCTTGGTTCTCGGAGGAGGATCTTGAGACCTACGCTGCTTCGTATGGGAAGTCTGGATTTCTAACTGCACTTCAAATTCCTTACAGGTAATTTCCCGAACCTATCATGTTAACTTGCAAAGGAAAATCGCCATGCATATTTTCTTTGCAATTTTTTAATGTGAAACAAAAGATTAAAATATAACAAAATGTCGAAACAAAGAACAAAATGTCATTATATAAAATTCATGGACTTATAATATGTTTCTACGTTGTCCTCAAATTCGTTAATCATTGTAGGTCATTGATGGAGAAAATTGCGCCTCCAAACCAAGACCCTAATGCTCCGATTGTTGAAGCTCCAGCACTGTTTATTACAGGAGAAAAAGATTTCTTTTTCAGATTCCCCGGAATGGATGAATACTTGAAGACTGGCATCAAGAAATACGTTCCCAACCTGGAAATCATGTACTTGCCTGAAGGTTCTCATTTTGTTCATGAACAATTCCCCGACAAAGTGAATCAGCTCCTACTCAATTTTCTCAACCACAACAAATATTAGTGCCTTTGATATTGCCAGGCTAAACCAAAAATCTTGATTATGGATTTTATACTCATGTATTCTCCAAGTAATTCATAATGTGTCATTATACATACGCCAAATAATTTTAGCCATAGTTTTCTTCTTTCCGATAAGGTTTTTTTGTTCAAGGCCTTATCATGTAACTTTCCAATGTTTCAAGTTCTAACGTGGTGTAATAAATAGATGAACTACTACATTTTTCGCTACACCGTGGTATCACTAATTTATATGGCTCAAGTGAAAAACATCGTCGACCAAATTTAATTGGAAAAAAGTGTCCCCTTTCTTGTTGATGGGTGTGATACATTCACAATGAGTGATCATATCTAGATTCGAACCAATTTCCTTGACGTTACTCCCCACTACAAAACTGGACACTATCTACAGTGACGGGTGAATCCTCCACCGACCCATAAGTAATGGTAGGATCCATCGTTGATCCACTGAAGAATTACTTATGTATATCTAAAACATTTTCCCTTCTTTTTATTAGACACTTTCCTAAATCTGTTGCTACTCATTTTGTAATCTGCGACGGTCGAAGTACTGACGTTGGATTTTTCGAATTTTAGTTTTTGACGGATCATATGTTTTCTTTATTTTGTCGGTAATCTGTCAGTGACTATATTCTTCACCGATAGCTCACCTACAATTATAAAAACTATCGGCAAAAAACGTAAAAGACAATGTTAGTGATCCGTTGGAGTTCACTGACGAATATATTTGTTGGTATTAAATTTTGTCGTTGAAAGTCCAGTGTCTAGTAATACGTGCCGATCCCACGTCTCCCTAACGACCAGGATAAGCATGAGATTACTAGTAATTTAGTTAGGAACTCTAAATGCAAAGTGCTCGCAAAACTATTAATTTGTTTCCTGTACTTTGTAATTTCTTTGAAAACATACACTTTTATATTCCAGAATACATCATAATAAGTGCCACTATTCATGTATTCTTACAACAAAATAATCATTATAGGAGTGTACTCAACTTGTTTTTATACAATAATGTTTATACGTGTGTCATACACAGTACTCTTCTAATAATGATGTGATATGTTATCATCGAATTTATATCTATCTTTATGTTTTAACAACATATATTTTTTATTTAAATAATTCATAAATTGATTTTTGAGTCACTCGGAATTATCATTCAAAACATTTATCAATAAAAACAATTATATCTCGTCCCGTATTAGATCTAGACATCATTTTTACAATCGTATTTCCTCTAGAAAGAGAACTCATACTTCGTCACCCCTTTCGCTCTACCCACATCAACCTTGCCCCTTTATCAACAACTGTTGGGTCTCGTGCATTGCTTGTCTCCACTTGCTACTCGTTGCCATCACTATTTGTCATCATCGCCTGCAAGCGTCGTTGCAGTCTTTTTGGAGACTCTGTTATACCTATGTCGAGACTACAAAACACCTAGACGAATAATAAATAAAACAAAATATAAAATATCATGACATATATAGTATTTATATTAAAAGTTTTACAAATTAAAACAATAAAAGTGTTTTAAAATGACAAAGCAACATATAAAATTCACTTTACTTGCTAATAAAACTCTCTTCGTTAAATTCAATAATTAAGTTTTTATTATGATTCTACTTTAGTTTAATGATTTCATTGTTTAAAAACTTTTGTTCATAGTGGTTTTGTTTTTATTGTTGTTCTTTACAAATTGTTAGCTTCAATCTTCGATAAGCTCGTCGTCTCTTTTATTATCCTTCAATTTTCAGATAGAATCCAAGGCTTCGGAAAAACAGTTTCAAGATTTCTGCATTTTTCTTCAGATGAAATTTAAATTTTTTAGCGAAATCAAATTATGTTTTTTCTTTTGTAACTTCGGTACCAAACATTTTGACTCCAACTACTACTACTATACATGTTTTGCATTATTTATCATTTTGGTCTTACTAACCCCCTAAATTACCGAATTAGATTGAAACTGAATTACTCTAATAATCCAACCAGATGATAAACTATTCGATTGTATTAAAAGTTTGTTGATTTCTTTGACTGGATCTTCGATTTTTTTGACCATTTCTATGAGTCTGTTTTTCCATGAGCATCAAGTTTTCAATTAAATTCCCCAATGAATGTAAAATTGACAGTAAAGGTTTTTTTATGGTTAAACCTTTCTTTGTTGAATTGAGAATACTTTTTGTTATATTATCTTTGATTAATTATTAATATCAAGGAGAAATGTTCTTCTATGGTTAAAGTATTCTTCGGTTGTTTATTCACTATGAAAAATTAATATCAAAGGTGAATGATAATTTATTTTATTTTAGTGGGTATTCAAAGTTACGAGTAAAATGGTAATTTAGATCATTTTGACAGTTTATTGGTGTAGGTTGCTTGGAAAAAGCGGCTCTATAGTAAGGAAAAGTGGGGGGCATGGCATCGGCAGCCTCAAGGCACTCAATGTAGCTCTCCTCGACAAGTGGTGTTGTCGTTCGGTTTGACTAACGTGCCGATAGCTTTTATAGATATGATGAACCGGGTATGTAATCCTTATCTTGATAAATTTGTGATTGTTTTTATCGATGATATTCTTATCTATTTTCGATCGGATGAGGATCACACTAATCATCTTCGATTGATATTAGAACAGTGGAAAAGAGAAAAATGAGCAAATCCCACGAAATATTACCGACGGTCGAAATCCATCGGTTATTACGGACGGATTACTGATGGATCCGGATATTACCGACAGATCCGTCGGTAATTCCGTCAGTGATACCATCGCTGATGAGGTTTAATCCGACAGAGGTTACCGACGGATCCGACTTTCACCGACGGATTAACCCATCGATAAAAGTCGTCATTTGTTTTGTAGTGGTTGTTAGCAAAACAAAATTGTAGTAGTCAGTAGAGTTGAAAAGGTTGTATAGTTTTGTAGTTTTGTAGTTTTGGACCACATGTGTATTATCAATATGGTTGATTTTCTGTAAATTTTCTGTTATATGTTATTTCAAAATTACGGGTTATTATAAATCTAAAGGTGGTTTCAATTGGAAACCATACTAGATTGAAAACTTTGGAAACCGTCAATTTCATTGGTTAAATTAATGAAATTGGTTCATAAAATTGTTTAATATGATTAAGTTGTTTCATATAATTCTTTTGTTAATGAAATTGTTTTATATATTTGTGTTTTTATGTAGTTTTATCTATTTTTCTCATTCTGATGAAATTGTTTCATATATTTTCGCAGTCTGATTAAACTTTTTTATTTTTACATAAAAAACAAAAATATATGCAACAACTTCATCAATAAAAGAATTATATGAAACAATTTAATCAAATTAAACAATTTCATTAACTTAACCAATGAAATCGAGGTTTCCACGGTTTTCAAAATTAGAGTGTTTTCATTTGATCGCTCCCCTATAAATCTAAAGCAACGTTGTCTAATTTAGATTTTTATCTTTGAATGGACAATTGCTTGAAATTATATAAAATTACAATCACGAATAGACCCTATTTGCAATCTACATATTCACCGTTACCCATTCAATAAAACACTTAATTTGTTTCCCATATATTAATTGATGGAAAATGGTTATGAAGCAACAGTTGACATTGTGGTCACATTTTTTATTTCTTAATTTTGGTCAAGGTTAAGATTTGATTTAGATTTAATTTATTCATGTATATTTTACTTTTAATCAAGGAAGCATGTTAGAGGTTGAAGTAGTCCAAAGACAAGACTAATGTTTTTCATGGAGATGGCAATGGGGTCGGGTCACCGTAAGACAAACTCATCCCTTTCCTCTTTCAGTGGCGGATCCAAAAATTTTAAGTATGGTATCACGAAATAATTTCCATATTGATATATACTAAAATAAAAGTGTAGCTAAAAACATAGTTTCATCAAAAAATGAGATATAAGCCACCACCTATAATTTTTCCCCACGAAACTTCATCGTTTGGAAGCGGTTGAGTACGTCTTTGTTTGTGACCAAGGCAAGCACTTGTTTTTATACAGAATAAATGACCGATTCATTCAAAAGGTCATCATCCATCCGGTGGCGGATCCATACATGGTTACAGTTACAGTTAACGTTAAAGATGTGTATTTAATTGAGATTAAATATTGCATTTACCGTACATGAACGTAATTATGTTATAATTAACTTTAAAAGTGTTCAATATTGGACACGTTTCGAAGGAATCAACGAGACCTTTTTAATAGTGTAATTTGTAAAAAAATTACGTATCTTGTAATTTAGCTAATAATTAACTAATCAACTAATATGATAAGTGTATAAAATAAAAAATGAAAAAAGGAAAATAGGTAATTTAAAATCATTAAAGTTTTCGAAGGATAAAAAATGTAACTGATTTCTAACCACTATCATGGACGGTTTACTTCTTATTTTTTTTTAAACCCCCTAAAGTTTTTAATGTTTATGGTTCCATCCCAATTTTTTTTTTGTTTCACCCCAAAAAAACTTATGGCTTTAGACTTATCAAATCATTTCTCGTAAGTTAGCGGTCTTCTCATTTGATTCTCCAATTTTTTTAAATTTAAAGGTGGAAAATAACGAAATTTGCTAACTACAAGTTTTGAACCTGCATCTTCTCAAAGGAATGCCCTTATCACGAATACATACACCAACTCTTCTATCACAAACTTGTGTTTTTTTGTTGTTTTTTCATAATGCACCTTTCATACCCCTAAAAGAATTCCCACTACATCGGGACAGTGAAGCATGATCACGTACGCCCTCTCCTCTTTATTTTGGTCTGCCCTGATTGTTACAATTTGAGTCCAAAAGATTTGTTAATAATTATTTCTCTTTTCATCATTACAACTAACAGTTTTCTTTTAAAACATCACATTTGTACTACCAAACATCATATGTGTAGAAAGGAATATAATTTCAGCCTTTTTAACATTTCTTCAACTTGTCACGAAACAAAATCCTAATTTCCAATTTTTCCCTAACCTATTACTCAATCTAGAAGTTCCAATGAAAAGTTCCATTGTTACAATCAAAGTACAAAAGAAGTTTATTTATACATCACATTTGTACATTGTAGGTGTTTGTGAAAGAAAAAAGAGGTTGATAATTGCCAACCCTTGAACAATAAGGATCAACTATGTTACCATTTCAAAACTTCTCAAAACCCAAAACAATATCCAGTCATCCTTTTATTCAATAATACTAGGTATACATATGTTGTATAAGTTTGACAATATATGCATTTAATAACATTTTTTACAACAATGCTATTAAATACATATATTGTCAAACTTATACCATTGTCAATGGTATAATTATTGGGCAATGGTAGAAGTTTGATAACATATGTATTTAGTAACATTTTTTTTTTACTTTATGTACTAAATTTATAAAGAACAATTAAGTATTGATTGAATATGAATGAAGCATGTTAGAGGTTAGTTGAAGTAGTCCAAAGACAAGACTAATTAACGTTTTATGTGGAGATGGCAATGAGGAATATGATTGCATCCGCCTCCTCGACAGAAATGGGAATTTTTCAACATCTAGACAATTACATATTATATGTGTGAGTGTATAGTGGAGGGTTCATATGAGAAACCAATCAAGTTGGGAGATGTATAAAAAGGATAAAAAAGAAGTTAACGATTTTTTAATTTGTATTCATAACAATATAGTTTGTGAATCGTTAAAACCATGGTTATCTATTGAAATATCACATGTCTATAATTGTGATTTTTTTTAATTTGTCAACGAAAAAAACCCTAATTTTCAAATTTTGTTCAAAACCCATTATTCAATCTAGAACTTCTAATCAAAAGTTCCATTGTTACAATTTAAGTCCAAAAGAAGTTTATTTGTAGTGGCATGATCCCTATATCTTCAAAACTAACGGTTTTTTTTTCGTTTTGTTAATATATCACATTTGTAAATCGTATTCGTTTGTGAATAAAGAAAGGTTTAAAAGACTCGACCCTAGAACAAGATAATCAACTCTGATACCATTCTATAACTCCCAAAAACACATAAGAATCTAGCTGATATCTAGCCATCCTTTTATTCAATTATAGTTGGTGTATTTTTCCATTTCTATCTCCTATCTAAATAAATATATAATAATATAAATTATAATTGTAATGTCACTTAACGATTTTTTAACATTTACGACTTGTAATCCCATTTTTGAAAATTTCTTAATGTTTCAAAATAGTGCGGGTGAAATACGTATATATATTATAGTTAAAAAAATTGTTATTCAATATAGTTGTTGTCAAACTTGTACCATTGCCAAAGACTAGTTCCAATATATTGACTACTTACGAAAATATTAAATTACATAATTCTACCATTACATGCAGTAAAAAAGTAAAAAAAATAATAATAAGCAACATTCAAATTCTCAAACTAAATGAAAAACCAAAAACAAATCAAGAACTCTCTAAATTGGATCTTTTTATAAACATTTCATTCCATAATCCAAAATAATTACTTGGGATATTCTCATTAACCGGAAGCAATTATCAAAACAGGAAATATTGGATTTAGTGGAACAGTCGGCTCCTCTACGGCTATACCCTCTTGGAGTGCGGCTCCTCTAACCGCCCTCCAAGTTCCTTACAGGTAATTTAACTAAACCCATCATTAGAATATGTTACTTTACGAACTTTCTATCTCGTAAGATGAGTGCAAATCAGAATTCGACCTATTTTAAATATTTTACAAGGCAACAGATAGAAAGGTGATTCTTGTAGCTTGTTTTGCTCCTTAGTTTCCATTTTGTCCTCACATCCGTTAAGAGAGAGTTGAACCTTCAAACCAAGACCCAAGTGCACCGATTGTTGTAGCTCCAGCTAGGGGTGCTCACGGGTTGGGTTGACCGAGATGAAGACATTTCAACAACCCAACCCAATGTTGGCGGTTTGATAATTTTCTATCCAACCCAACCCAAACAAAAGTGCAACCCAACCCAACCCAACCCGACCAACCCAAAACCAAACCCGTTTGGGTTGGTCGGGTTGTGTTTAAACAAAAAAAAAAACAATATTGAAAATATAAAAACAAGGATTTTTTTTGAAATACGCTCCATCATTCAAAAGAATATACGATTTCATCAAATATTTAGGTATTACATATAACTTTCCAGTAATGTTCTCATATGAGTTCCATTGCTCGTTATTTCCGAGTTGTTTTTGGTAACTTTTACATATTAAAGAGAAATATAAATAATTTTACAGAAGTCGCTAAAACGTTTATAGGGTTATCGGGTTGGTTGGGTTACTTTGAGCCTAACCCAATATCAACCCAATAGTCCTAATTTTTCATCGATTATATGTCGGGTTACCTCGGGTTGATTTTTTTTCCGGGTTGGTCGGGTTGGGTTGATCGGGTTGGTCGGTTTTTTGAGCACCCGTAGCTCCAGCACTCTTTATCACAGGCGAAAAAGATTTCTTTTTCAGCTTCCCCGGGATGGAGGAATACTTGAACAATGGGATCAAGAACTACGTACCGAACCTAGAGATCATATACATTCCCGAAGGTTTTCATTTTGTTCATGAACAATTCCCCGACAAACTGAATCGACTCCTACTCAATTTTCTCAGTCGCAATAACTATTAGCGCCTCCAAGCTTCCCTAAATGATCCAAAAATCTTGTGTTCAATTTTTAAATTTGCTTTCCCCCAAGTACCCCAAATGTGTCAATAAACATACGACATATCATTTCAACCATTGCTTAATTCTTTCAACCATTGCTTAATTCTTTCTGATGAGGTTTCTTGTATTCAAGACCTCATCATGTAACTCTACTTAATTTTTCAAGTTCCGATGGCAAGTTACTATACACACTCATTGCATCTTTAAATTAATCTGCAATGCAATTTACTTAACAATATGATTGAATTAGAAATTTGGAAGAGTTGAAGTTGATTTCAGTCGGTTTGATGCTAAAACATTGGTGAGATAGATCTACACTTTTCTTCTAGAAGTGAAGTGCCATAGCTAGTGATGTCAGGTTTATAAAGCACCAAAAATGTCTAAGGGATGACCGGTTGATTTTTTTTTTTTCATTAAGCTATGTATAATTTAAGCTATCTGTTTGAATTTAGTTGTCTTTGTAGATTAGGTTAAATTGATGTGTGATTGTGGTGCTGAACAAACAAACTGTGTGAATGACATAAACGACTATTTTACCCCTGAATATATTTAAATAGTGATTAAAATAAAAGTTTGATAAAGGTATTGGACGGTTGATTTTCAAGGATAAAGTAGATATCAATTTATTAATACAAAATTAGTTTAAAGTATTTTATTATTATTACTATAGTTTTATAATTAAAAACTAAACAAAAACCCAAATACATGGTTTGAGCTTCCAAAATGTCCTTTCTCAAACAAGATTTTTAGTTCTTAGTTCAAACTCTTTCTTCTATCAGTTTAAACTCATAAAACACATAGTATAAAAAGTTCTCGAAAATCAAGTTCATGTTTCTTGATCCAATCCATATCTCTCTCTTCTTCTTCAGAATTTTCATCAGCCCATATAATTTGAAATTTTCTTGAAACCTAATTGCAAGTTTTACTCCATAATTCAACGTCCAAAGAAACCCCCATTCAACCATAGACAAAAAGCTTCAATCTTTTGAAGCTTTAAGTGAACACAACACAATGTTAACACCTTTGTTTCTCCTCAAGTTTTCAAACATTCCGTTTCTTGTTTTTTAGGTTTTCAAAACAATCCATCAACAACTATTGTAGTTTGATTCTTGGGTTTGCTTTGCTTTTTCGATTTTTAATAAACTAAAAGATCTCCAAAACTAGCGTTCAATGGGATGGGAGGTGGAGGCGAGAGTTGTGAACTGAGGAGGGAACATATGGAATAAAAATATGAATACATGGATGAATCTAAATGACTCCCTTTTTTGGATGATTCATAATTAAGTCAGAAACGAGCAACCTTGTACATTATATGGTTGACTTAGAGAGTCATATTAGGCCTATTAAGCCATTATCAAGCAACCCCTAAATCTCTTAGTAGATGATCTTTGTGAGCATATGTTTTTCTATGAGCATGAAGCCTTCAATTAAATTCTTCAATGAAAGTAAAATTGATATGTAACGTTCTAAAATATAGAGTAGATTAAAATTCGAAAATACGGCAATATGACGTCTATAACCGGAGGAAACCTGTAACACCCTAAAATAGGGGTCAAATTAAAACCTAAATAATGGGTAATGACATTTTAAAACCAACGTGTATCACCCTAAAACAGGGGAAATAAAGGATGGCATATACAAACCCAAATGGAATGAAGGATATAAATCAACAACTTAATAATCTAAGTTTATCAAAATAGATTATAGTCGGATGTCTCTATTCTTCCAAAATGTATATCCTCAAAATCATATGTGCCGGTCAATAATTCTCCAAAAAGACCACTCTCGACCCCTGGTCGTCCACTCACTCCCGACGAGCCACGTCGCTAAGATGACCTGTCATAAATGACAACCAAAGAAGCAGTGTTAGGCTAAAGCCTAGTGAGAACAAATACTTAGAAATGGAAATCATAAACCCGTTTGTAGTTGTACGGTTGGATATAGCGGTGAGCTAAATCAAAGCAAACAAGTAAACCATTAGTGATCATAACATGGTACAAATAAACACCAATCACTTAGTGAGCTCAACTCCTCTAAGTCTTTTGCTCGAAAGCATCAAGTCAACCCATCTAGGTCTATTTTTGAGAGTTCCAAAATGGGAACTCATGCACAATAGAATTACATCTTACTTCCCATGGGACGTTGTCGGACCATATAGGTCCACACCTTACTTACCATAGTGCCCCGATGCCTATTCCGTGCCAAATTGGTGAACTTAATGTCCAAAACAGGACATTGAGAACACCGTGCATATGGATCCATTGCACTAAAACCAAGATTAACACAACTAAAACAACAACTTTAGTTCATGTATATCAATAAATATTAATAAATATCCATAAACAATTTATCAATATAATGTGAGGAAACCCACATAATCAATTCCACCGTGTGTAGATATAAGGCTTGTCTAAAATAATCAAGCTACATCTCATATCTTTAAATCAAAATTTAAACCCTCCCAAACCCTAGTTTTACTTGGATTTATTCAAGATTCCATAAAACAAGGATGGTAATGATAGAACATGTAAGTACATTTAACATCCTTAAATAATAGGTTAAATACATTTCTAAATAATTTCATCCACCCCCAAAACCTCATAAAATTAACTTTAGGTTAAGAGTTTGCCAAAATCCCAAAACCCCATGATTTGCAAGTATGTAAGTGTTCAAATAGTAGAAGATTACCATGTATGAAATGTAAAACAAGCATGTACACACCTTGTTAGGAAATATGAAGAAACCCTAGATGAGAGCTTGAGAGAAGAATATGGTAGGGACTTGAAACTTCAAGCACTAAACTCTTAACCACAATCACCAACCTAAATCAAACCCATAAATGCATATAAGATACCCATTTGGTAGCAATGAATGAGGAGAGAGTGAAACCCTACATTTCTCTTTTCAAAAAATCGCACTTTTAAGAGTTTCAAAATGAGATAATGAGTTGAAAATTGGGTTGGTGTGCATTTAAGGGCATACAGGCCGACCGCGACCTTGCCTTGCGACAATGACATTGTCATTCTCGCTTGGCACTGTCGCCCGAGTTAAGTACCTCTCGGTAAATCTCGACGACTTTGCCCTGCAAGAGTGACACCATGTCATTCTCACGGGCATTGTTGTCCCCTTCCTCTCCTCCGCGGTACACTCCATGCGATTATACCCCGTGAGAGTGACCCCTATCACAATCGCGGGCACAGTCGCCTCGGGTGTATCGAAGCCCGATTTCTCCTGTTTTCGACCCGATGTGCTTTCGATCCCAATTGTAGTTTCGTAAATGAGAATTATAATCGGATTATGGATTATACTATTTAAAGGGTACTTGATAGGAAAGTACTAAAATCACGGGTGTTACAATCCTTCCCAACTTGAAAAATATTTCGTCCTCGAAATCTCGGCTAGGTGAATAGGTGTGGATATCTCCGCTTCATATCCTCTTCGGCCTCCCAGGTCATGTAATATCCGGATCCATAATTGTCGATAATTTTGATAGTTGGGTGAAAAGTTAAGCGAGACCCAAAGTTCAAAGGGGTTAAATGAAATTTGGTTATATATAGATATGTTTTAACCCTAAGATATTTCTCACTTTTCATTCCTGAGTTTGGTTGATGGCTACTGAAGGAGACGAGAGCAGGGAGAAGGGGAGACTAGGGCTTGAAGGATCGATCGTTTTTCTTCAAATCAAGATATGATTCTAGTCTAATACTCCCTTCTGCAATAAGGTAGTCGGTAAATGATCTCGTTGTCAAGCTTTTAGCCGTTGCATTCGAGATTTGAGAGTTATTTTGATTTTGTTCGAGTTTTTAACCGCCCTGGACGTGTTTTGAATATCGACCGGACCGGACCGGGGAGACCGGTGCCAACCGGTGTGGTGTCGATTGGACCAGGGAGACCGGTGTGGACCGGACCCGGGGAGACCGGTGTGTCGACCGGGGTGGCACAGTGTGTCGTATTTTATGTTTTAGTCAGTGAGAAAGTGGGTTATCTATGTTTTGGCTTACCGATTTATCGGTGTTGTCGTAGGTAGGGAATCGTTAGAAAGCGGACTTTAAGCAAGAAGGATCTGAGGTGAGTCTTTCAAACTAAATCCGTTTACGATTACGAAAGTTATTTGATAAATGTGAGTTTCTGAACTGCACGCCTTTATTATCAAAAGTTTGTGAAGGTTTATTGAAAAGGTTAATTTAATCATGTTGGCATGTTCATGCTATGTTTATATAAACTCGTTTATATATTGTTGATGATTAGATGTATGCATACATTTAATTTGAAAGTTTTGACCTAAGTCGGGGAGTGTGACCCGCCTGATCGTACCGGGGAGTATGGCCCGTTTATGCCATTGGGGTGTGTCCCCAAAATAAGTCAGTACGAGACAGACATACCGTATTTGACGACAGTGTTGGTCAGTAGTGTGAGTTACGCTCACGAGGCGTAAAGTGTGGTAAATGTTTGGTCAGTAGAGTGAGTTACGCTCGTGAGTTATAAGGCTTTGTTTAAATGTGTGAGTTACGCTCGGGAGGCGTAAGGCTTTGTTTAAATGTTTGAGTTACGCTCGTGAGGCGTAATGATTTGTTTAAATGTTTGAGTTACGCTCGTGAGGCGTAAGGATTTGTTTAAATGTTTGAGTTACGCTCATGAGGCGTAAGGCTTTGTTTAAATGTTTTAAATAATATTTGAACTGTTTCTGTAGCGCTTGGAGGGGACTCACTAGACCATCGGTCTAACCCTCGCTCTTTCAAACCTATAACCCTTTTTCAGGTTATCGCAAGGTAGCAGGTACCGATAAGGGTAAGGAGAAGATGTGAGCTATTTCCAGGAGCTAGAAGACTCCTTGTAGTAGTTTCCTTATAGCTCAGTTGTGTAATAGGTTGTATTTGCAAACCTTATTCTTTTTAATTGTAGGCTTGGGGCCATCGTTTTTGGTATGGATAATTACATTTTGATGTAATTAAAGTTCGGGTGGTTACAGTTGGTATCAGAGCCATAGTTTAAGGAATTTAGGTGACCAGATGGTCCTAAACTTAAACTGTGAAATAGAGGGACACAACTGAGATATAGGAAACCTTTAAGGAGTCATCGGTCATCGAGAATCGGGACGAAAATAGTAAGGACTCTCATGTAAGGTAAATTCAGAATTGCATCTGGCCAATGCCATTATGAATCTACAGGTGCATGAGTATACTCGAGTACTATTGTTGGGTTAGTCGTTGGGTGTAGTTTTGGGTAGTGAGTTCTATCATTGAAACGATAGCGTTGGTCTGGCATGTCGTGTGAGCACGTTCATGAGTTTAAGGTTAATACCTTCTGGGATGAGTATTGTGTGGAATGTAGATGTTTCGTCTAGAGGAAGAACTTCTTGGGTCTGAAAAGGGAAGATTGACGATTGGAGGTGAACTGGTCACTCCAAGGGAGTCGTCGGTTTGGTAGTTTGTGATGTCAATCAATGGACATCAGGAGAGTTCACCCCAAGAATCGAATAATAGATTTGAGCCTTTTGAATCAGTAGTTAACTGAAAGTTGGCGAGGGTGGCTGAGAGACGGTATCCGTGTTGACTAATAAATGGAATGAAGACAGAATGGAAATGAGTTATTATTGGTAAGCCTAGTTGGACCAAAGTAAGGGCGCAAGAATTGCGAATCAATGGTCGCGTTGGTTACTGATAGTGAAATATACCAGAATGTTGGGAATCGTTGGTGCTGAAGATGGATGCAATTGAGAGGGACCTGACTGGTTGGTCGGGAGTATGGGTCGGTGGTAAATTGGTGTGAGTGTAAGCGGTTGACCTTACGAGAGCGAATAGCCTTCAATAAAGTGGGAGTATCATGCATGGTGTTTTCGAATAAGTTGCTTGAGTCTTTCATGTCAGGTTTATTGGTGTGTGTGCACCTTTGAGTCGTTTGTTTTGAAAATAAGTTAGCGTGTGTAAACGTGTGTGGGTTTTAGAAAAAGGGCAAGTTTATTGTGTCAGGATCGAATTCTTAACAAGAATTATAAATACTCAGAAACAATATTAAAGAAGTTGCGAAAAAACACTTTAATATTCAATAAACAGAAAGAAACAGTATGAATCACAACTTGCAAAATTTATTTAATGATTCAAGTTACAAGCTTTTCACTCACAACCTCAATCTTGAAGAACAGGCTCTTTCAAGACGAATTCTACTTCTCTAGAATTAAGAACGATGCCTTGAGGTTGATTCTCTCTCTAGAACAAAAACTCAGAATGAATAATTAATCTAATTATTCTAAACAATTCTATACATATACTAAAGATAAAGATAATTACAAAAAATAAAAAGATATTCAAAATAATCTTCATAATTATCTTCAAGCTTTCCATGTTTATCTTCAGACCCGATCTCTTCAATATTATCTTCACATTATCTCAGAAGCAACATTAATCACCTTGGAAGCATTAACTGAGTCTTGGAAGTATTAACTACTAAGCAGCACTAACTACTAGCAATACTAACTAGCTAAGCAGTACTAACTTTGACTAGCAGTATTAATTCTACTAGAAGTAGTAATACCTAGCAGTATTAACTTTAAGATCTTCTGGCAGTACTAACTCTGAACTAGCAGCATTAAAGACTTGGTCATATCTTCAGTTCCCAACAATCTCCCCCTAACTTGACTTTTAGAAAGAGAAGTCAAGTTCTTCAGATGCTTCCAAAACTTTCATTGATTCACTCCCATGTTAGGATCCAGTCCCATACTCTGATTGATAGTTCTCTGAATTAGATACTTTGCCATTTCTGAATTTGGTGCACAACTTAGCTTCTTATTTAACATGGCATGAAGCTTCAGACTTGTGTGATTGTAGACCCTATCCACCAAGTAATACTCCATGTGAAAAGTATCCAAGGCCAATTCATAGACTCCACTCCTTTCATACAGAGTCCATCCTCTAACAACTTTGAACACATCTCTGATTATATGCCTTACTGCTTCTGGATTGAATAACATACACAAATACTCCATAACCAGCTTCACAATTGGTAACCCTGGAGCTTTCAACTGATCTGCATGTAATTTCATACCAACTTCAAACATCTCTTCTAAATCAGATCTTGAATATTCTCTGACAATTTTATTCCATGTTGAAAACACATAATACTTCTCATCCTTTCTTTTCAACCTGATATACTCCTTACCATCCACCATCATAATATCCCAGTGGATGACTTCAGGAGGTTTAAATCCAACAGGTTCAGCTATGATAGGCTTTGGAATTTTATTCATTACCACCATGTACATATTTACATCTGAACTCCGTGGTACTTCCTGAGATTCAACTCTCTTTTCTTCATTCTTTGTTGCCTCTTCTTCTTCAGCAACCTTTTTCTCTTCTTCTACTCTGGGTTTCTTTTCAGTTTTCTTTCTTTTGGCCATTATCTTGATTCTCTTCAGAATCCTTTGACTTTGCCCTATAGTAGCTTCCTTCTTCTTTTCTTCCTTTATCTCTACCTTTTCTTTTGTAGGAGTTCCCTCTTCACTTTCAGGGAAGGGTTGATTAATGTTCACATCATGCCTCTCCTTGGCTTTCTTTTCAAACTCCACTCTGGCCTTTTCATTACTCTGCAGTTTTCCCATTTCTTTCTCATATAATCCCTTGACTTGATCAAAAGTCATCTTTACAAACATTTCTTTCTTCACACCAATTGCACTCCTCAAGAAAGTTATCATCTTGTTTCTTTCCTGACTTGCAAGGTAAGTCTGTGAAGGCCTTCTCTTCTTTGCACTTGATCTGACCATCATAGCCTTTCTCAGGCTTATTGCCCTTTGCTTTGCTTTCTCTGTTTCCAAGCCTTTCTGAAATGCTTCATTTAATTCATTGTCTAGTGCTCTGGATATCTCTCTGTCTTTCTCAACCTGCTCTTTCTCTGCTTGATTTATCTCTTCTTGCAGTTTCTTGGCTAATGCTTCATCTGACTCAACCATCTTTTGCTTTTTGGTTGGTTGATCAGATTCTATCATCTTTTCTTTTCCTTTTCTCTTTGCATCTGCAGCCATGTCTTTTTTTTCTGTTATCTTTGCTCTCCCTTCATTTATTTCTTTGCTTTTACAAGCATCTCTGCCACTTCAAACTCTTCAGGTGTTAACCCTGTTACTGCTGCTTGTTAAGTTTCAGCAGCACTAACAGTTTCTGCTACTGGGGTTGTTATTGCTGCTGGTATTGTTTCTGCTGCCTCAGCCTTATTTACTTCAACATTCTCCCCCTCAATCCGTTGATCCATTTGTTCTGAGCTTGAACTCTCCCCCTTTTTGGAAGCATTCTCATTCTCATTTTTGGTTGCCCCTTTTATCCTCCTTAGAACAAATTGTTTTCTTCTTTTCTTGGCCATGAGTTTTCCCACCAATTTCTTGAGTTTTGAAATCTGCTCTTGTTGGGAGATGACCACTTGCTGCAATACCTTGATTTCCTTTCCTTGATTAACCACATCAACATTGATGTTGGCTATTGTTTCCATCAATTCCCAGTAAGTATAGTTATCCTCACCTTCTTTAGGTGTTTTACCCACCCTTGAAGGATCACTGGAATCTTTTTCCATCAATTCATCAGTTTCATTTATGTCCTCACCCTTGTTGGATGTTTTGCGCATCCTTGAGGGATCCTTGGATCGTTTAGTAGTGGCCTTCTGCCTAGCAGAAGCACCAACTACCCCTTGGTTTCTTGGCGTCGGGGTCCTTTGGTTGATTTCTCACCCAAAGTTGCCATGGGGAAGGTCTTAGAGATGTTACCACTGTCCTTCTCTGTGCTAGCAGAAGTAGTGGCAACCTTCTCACCCATATGCTCATTCATCTCCGTAGAGAGCACCTCCTCAGGGTTGGGAGACACCCTAGTGGTTTCCCTTTGGATATTCTCTATTGGAGAATGCTCCAAAAGAGGGCTTTGAGGCTCTTGGTTAATAGTAGGTACAACAAGGGAAGGAGCCTTGTGTACCTTTCTCTTGACATAAGTCTTGGAAATCATAGGAGTGGGTTTAGCAGCAAAGGACTGAGGAAAAATTTGAGAGAGGGAAGGTTGGGATTGGCTCTCAATGGGTTGGTCTAATGAGGGTTTTGACCCTGAGGCCATACCTTCTTGTGGTTGGGACACCACCATCATTGTTGAGAACAATGGGGTGTCAACTCCTTCCGAGTCCCTAGCAGATCTTCTCATGTTTGAGAAGACTTTGCCTTTAGGGGGTTTAGGTACATATACCTCATCAAAGTGAGATATATCCGTCAATTCATTTGTTATAACTGCCTGTACAAACCTGGGATACATGAAGAAACTCTTCTTGTTGTCCAGGTTTGAGACAAGATCATTGAAGATCATCAGTGAAAAGTTATATTTTTGAGCAGTAGCTAAGCATACCAAAACATAGGCAATGGGACTGCTAAATTGGCTCCAGCCAGTGGTTTTCTTGGAAATACAGTGCATCAGGGTATGAACAAAGAACCTCCATTAGGGTGAAAATTGAGCTTTGAAAAACTTGAAAATCCCCAATTGGCCTTCATACCCCATTCTGGTGAGGTTTGAAAACAAATCCTCATTTGGAATAGAAGATATACCTGCAGCATCGTCTAGACGTAGACAGATGCGAATGGTCTCCTCAGTAACTGTCAAGGGTTTGTCACAAACCCTTGTTTTGATGCACGACACTCCGTTTTCAGTGCTAGTAGTGGCATTGGCCCATAATTGCCTTTGATGTTCTACGTAAATGGTAGGAGACACAGTGAGAGCATGAGCGATGTGGCTTGACCTCAAAAAATCGACTATCTGGTGAAAACCTTCGGCTTGTTTTGGCTTTTGGAGCATGGCTATCTCGTTGTGCTCATCAATAAACACCATTGAAGCCATCTGTACGCAAGGATTCTTGACTAGCGAGCACTGGATAACTTTTTGACACCATCCTTTTACTCATACTTTTTACTACTTTGTTCATCCCCTGATCCTTTTCTTCTTGATCCTTCATGATCATCACTCCTTCTGGAGTATTACTAATTTCAACCTGAAACACTTAAACACACAGGTTAGTAGCATCATGCTCAATGAAATCTTCCAATGTCAACTTACCTTTTAACTCATGCTTTGAGCATTTATTATACCTCCTTCTGAATCAAATGCAACATGTCCTCCATCAAATCTTTTGAAGAATTTGAAGGCAGTCCATGTTACCTGTTGTGTGCCAAGAGCAACCACTATCTGCATTCCAAATGCTCTTCCTCTTGAGCTTTTGGTTGCCCTACACACTTGATAAATCAGTTAGTCTTGGAGGGAACCCAAGCCAAAGTGGTCTTGGGTTGTCCTTTCTCATCAATATAATCTGTAAGTTTAGTCTGGATGAGTTGTTTAGGAATCTCATGGCTGGAATACTTTGTCAAGATTATAGGCTTGGCAGCATTACTACTGGAAGCAGCACTAGCCTTGTTAGCAGTGTTAGCAGTACTAACTGAGTTAGCAGCACTATTTCTGTTAACAGTACTATCTGGGATAGCAGTACTAACAGGTTTCTTTACAATTGGAACCCAAACCTGAACAAAGTTGTTTGCTTTCTTTGCCTTTAAATTACTCCTTGGCTTATTTGGAGTATTTTTCTTTATATTAGCAAACTTGTTCTGAGCATGAAACTTTTTAGGTGCTCTTTTTTCAGCCATTTGATTCCTTCTTTGATTCCTATAACCAGAAGAGTTTTGTGGTTGTCTTTGAAAAGTGACTCTTTGGTTAATAGGATTGAAATAACAGTATTTGGCAAGATGATTCAATTTGCCACAGATAAAACAAGGTTTTGGTCTATTGATTTTACACAGATCAATCCCTTGTTTTTGTGCCCACTGATTATTCCAGTTTCTCTGATTTCCCCTTTGGTTTATCATGTTTTTGGGACTTAGATTTATTGCATGTACACTGTTTGCAAGGGACAAGATTCACAACTGTGGTCTGTTTGTAATGGACCTTACCAGACTTTCCCTCTGTCTTCTCTATGTCCTTAGATTTGACCCAAGTTTTTCCACATCCCTCATTGGTGATAATGTGATTTTCTAGGGGAATCTCACCACTCACAGTGTTCTCCTTACTCTTATCATTAGAGTTCTCTTCTCCAGAGTCTGTTTCAACCACCACTTTGTCTAATGGATCTACCTTAGTGGCTTCATCAGACAATTCCTTCCTATTCTTCGTCTCTAGCAAGTCTGATATAGGAGGGATGTAATTGTTGTTGTATGGTGGTGGTGTGGTATTATAGCCTATTCCTCTTCTAAGTTTGTCATGGATTTGAGTTTGGAGCAAAGAGTCCATTGATTTAGAAGCATTGGAAAACTTTTCTACATCTAGCTTGACTTTAGCTAGTTCTCCTCTTAACTTTTCACTCTCCTCTTTGGATTTGGTTAGTTGAAGTTCTAGGTCATTCTTCTCCCACTTCCAGTAGTTTGTGTCATAGGAATGTTGAAGCTCATTGGCTTGAAAACTCTTAATCTGTTCTTCAAACCTCTCAACAATTCTAACATAATCTTTTATGTCCTTTTCTAATCTCTTCAGGTCATCACTCATTTTTTGATTGTGATCCCTGTACCTTTTAACAGTTTCAATACAGGATTTAGAGCAAATATTTGATATTACCTCTGTGGTAACTTCTGTGCTTGAAGACTCTGAACCTTTAGCCATGATGATTTTGATTTCTGTGCTTGAATTTCTGTGCTAATGATGATTTTGATTTCTGAGTTACACTTGCTCTGATACCACTTGTCAGGATCGAATTCTTAACAAGAATTATAAATACTCAGAAACAATATTAAAGAAGTTGTGGAAAAACATTTTAATATTCAATAAACAGAAAGAAACAGTATGAATCACAACTTGCAAACTTTATTTAATGATTCAAGTTACAAGCTTTTCACTCACAACCTCAATCTTGAAGAACAGGCTATTTCAAGACGAATTCTACTTCTCTAGAATTAGGAACGATGCCTTGAGGTTGATTCTCTCTCTAGAACAAAAACTCAGAATGAATAATTAATCTAATTATTCTAAACAATTCTATACATATACTAAAGATAAAGATAATTACAAAAAATAAAAAGATCTTCAAAATAATCTTCATAATTATCTTCAAGCTTTCCATGTTTATCTTCAGACCCGATCTCTTCAATATTATCTTCACATTATCTCAGAAGCAACATTAATCACCTTGGAAGCATTAACTGAGTCTTGGTAGTATTAACTACTAAGCAGCACTAACTACTAGCAACACTAACTAGCTAAGCAATACTAACTTTGTTCAAGCAGCACTAACTTTGACCAGCAATATTAATTCTACTAGAAGTAGTAATACCTAGCAGTATTAACTTTAAGATCTTCTGGCAGTACTAACTCTGAACTAGCAGCATTAAAGATTTGGTCATATCTTCAGTTCCCAACATATTGCATGGTGCTCTAAATTTTTGAACATAGTAATTTGGGAGTTATTGCATTTCTTTTATAAAGGAGTCTTCTTTTGTGGAAAATATAACATCTTTTGACTGTGTGATGTTATAAGGAAGACTGATATGGACTTAGTCATGCCAGCAAGGGCGGAAGTCGACTAACTCACTCAACATAAGTAATTTTGTTAGAACTTCTTAAAATCGCTTGAGTAAAGTTTCATTTAAAACATTTTCAAATGTGTCAAATGATTTCAAACTATTATGTTGTCATGCATGAAGGCTATGAACTCGTTAGATCGTAAGAAAGCATTGAAGTTAAGGATGAGGAAAGAGGTGGAGGATGAGAGTGTGACGTTCGGGCCGTTGTCGGTCGATTCATGATCCTGCTATTCCTTCTAGGGAAATGCGGAGAGTGACAGAAGCCTTAGCCCTTGAGTGTTAGGAATGATTCGTTTTGTGGTAGCATGCACTCCTAACCTGAGATGGTGTAGTCGGCGCGTGGTGTTGTTTGGGGTGGAATTCGAAGTCCTTAAAGTACGCCTTTTAGCAGCGTGTTGTTACGTAACGTTGTAGTTTTTGAATGAAAAGTTATTGACATCGAGCCGGAGTTTTGAGTTTATCTAGTAATCAGATTCTATCAAGTAAGTCATGTGCCTTCAACATGCGAAGTCGGTGGGACACCGAGATAGTTATGATGCGTTGGAAGGAGTAGGTTCCTTTGGGAATCCTTATTAGTCGAAAACATTGTTGAAGTATCACTATGTCGACTGTGATGTTGAAGTCAGCGACAAATTGTTGAGGCCATTGCCGAGATGCTGAAATGGGGAAGTGGCTACGGTCATGTTTTTCTGAGTTTCTTAAGGAAGCTAGAGGTCGTTCGGGGACGGTGTGTATATGGAATGGCATAGGACCACCTCGAGGGGACTTTTCAAAATGGAAGATTGTTAGTTGGTCAGGTAAATTCCCATGAGGTTCTGATGGTTCGTGTGGGAGTAAGGTATAGGAAGCAATCGGGTGGTTGGACTTCGAGCAACTTAACTCGTGAGAGAGTACGCTTAATCTTACCGACTACCCGACTTTGTATATGGCATATCGCGATAAGCCGATCAGAAGCGAAATCGTGTTGAGTGGTTTAAATGTTCAAGAGTTTGCGGGCGATCCAGATTTGAGCAGGACAAAGTCGTGAAACGACTTTATCTCAAATATTGGTGTTACGATCGGTATGATGAGGAGGGTATATATTATGTGTACCAAGTGTTGTGGAGATTTTGGTGTTATGGTGATGATGTGGTAGGGAGATGAATGGTTAGATGAGATGGGGTTATTTTTATGCCAAAGTGGTCGTTCAAGTCATTATGGTGGTAAGGAGCTTCTTTGAGGTTAAGTTTTAGACTTGTGTTAGTGTTATAGGATGAGCATGGCGAAAACCCTTGCTCAGTGATTCTCGGTGATCTTTTCGAAAGTGTCAAGTATGTGGCAGAGATGCACAGATGTTGATTGGGTTTGTGATTTTGCTAATCTGAATTTTATGGGTTCGAGGGATAGTTGGCGGCAACTTCATGGAGGAACCTTGGGTTCCTGGGTCGCAGAGAGGTGTTGGACAAGCTCATCTTATTTCAGTGTCATATTGATGTGAATATCGAACGATTTAGTTCATGATGGGTTGTAGGAGACAGGGACAATCCGTGAGGATGTCAAAGTATTGATCGAATGTGAAGGAACCCTATAGATGGCGAAGGAGAGTGAGGAGCGTGAGGTGTCTTCGATCAGTGAGTAATGTTTGGGAGAGAGTGGTTAATGTCTCGCGTGTGGATTGTCGGTAACCGTTTGGTGAAGTGTAGTAATGTAGCTTGTGTTTTGACGAGTTGGAATTGTTGACCTGAGAGTAAGAAGTTTGGCAAGTGGCACAGGATTTGGGAGTTTATGTTTTCAGATTTTCTGTTAAGTGAGTTTATAAACCTAGAGAGGGCGTGTGAAAGGGGGGTTAGAGTCTATGCTATGGTTCGAGAGTGGATAAAGCTAAAGCGGGCGGTTAGTCTAAGGATTTGGGGCTAGCTAGTGAGACTATCACTAGAAGCATGATCATGTTTTCGAGAAGGAAAAGGAAGAAGCGGTTGGAGGTAGTGCTCGGAGTGAGTCAATTTGGTAATTGTGTAGGAAAGGTTCCAAGTGAACCTGTCTTCTAGTGTTAAATGGGAGTGATGGTGGGAGCATGATCACTCTATGATAGAATGGGTAAAGCTTGAATTTATTTCAATTGAGACTGGACAATTGTTGGATGCGACGAGAATTAAAGTGGGAGTCATTATGATTTGTTCAGTTGGAAGTACTGGGCTATGAGGGAAAGGTAATATGGAATTTTCTTTTATTATGGAAGTAGAGTGATGACCTTTGGGGCGATGTATGTTGCTGCATATGAGTTGAGTATCACCGTTGAATGATGAACAGTATGGTTTGGAAAAGAGAGTGCTTTTATGTGCGACGTATGCCGTACAGAGAGATGTTTCTATGCAATGGCTGGTTACCGGATGGAAAATTCATAATTATGAGGTTATTGTGTTAACAAAGGTTGACTATTTGCATGTTGACGCATGAGTTGACCTCGGATGTTACGTCCTTGGTTTTGGAACATAATGCTTGGAGCATTTGAGGGAAGTTAAGTTGGAGTGGGTGAAAGAACGCGAGTATTGTGAATCTTAAAATTTGAAAGGGCGCAACTTGATGCAGGAGTTGTTCCCATAGAATGGAGTGGTACGTTCGAGAGAAAGCTAGTGTTGGTTACTTTTTGGAGTCCGTAGAAGCTATGGAAGGAGTTGGAGAAGTAGTGTATAACTGAAAGTGTTCGATGAGAATTGGGATAATTCGTCTCATGTTTCTCGCCTCTCTTGAGAGCACTTGTTGGAGATGGAGCAGCGATACCTTCGCAAGGTATGCAAGCAAAGGAGAGTTTGCCGTGATCATAAGTTCCGAGGGGGCCTTTGATAGGACATTGTGAACACCGTGCCTATGGATCCATTGCACTAAAACCAAGATTAACACAACTAAAACAACAACATTGGTTCATGTATATCAATCTCATATCAATAAATATCCATAAACAATTTATCAATATAATGTGAGGAAACCCACATAATCAATTCCACCGTGTGTAGATATAAGGCTTGTCTAAAATAATCAAGCCACATCTCATATCTTTAAATGAAAATCTAAACCCTCCCAAACCCTAGTTTTACTTGGATTTATTCAAGATTCCATAAAACAAGGATGGTAATGATAGAACATGTGAGTACATTTAACATCCTTAAATCATAGGTTAAATACATTTCTAAATAATTTCATCCACCCCCAAAACCCCAAAATCTCATAAAATTAACTTTGGGTTAAGAGTTTGCCAAAATCCCAAAACCCCATGATTTGCAAGTATGTAAGTGTTCAAATAGTAGAAGATTACCATGTATGAAATGTAAACCATGTATGTACCCACCCTCTTAGGAAATATGAAGAAACCCTAGATGAGAGTTTGAGAGAAGAATATGGTAGGGGACTTGAAACTTCAAGCACTAAACTCTTAACCACAATCACCAACCTAAATCGAACCCATAAATGCAGATAAGATACCTATTTGGTAGCAATGAATGAGGAGAGAGTGAAACCCTACATTTTTCTTTTCAAAAAATTGCACTTTTAAGAGTTCCAAAATGAGATAATGAGTTGAAAATTGGGTTGGTGAGCATTTAAGGGCCTAGAGGCCGACCGCGACTTTGCCCTGTTCAGTACGTCTCGGTAAACTCTCGACGACTTTGCCCTGCAAGAGTGACACCGTGTCATTCTCACAGGCATTGTTGTCCCCTTCCTCTCCTCCGCGGTACATTCCACGCGATTGTACCCCGTGAGAGTGACCCCTGTCACAATCGCGGGCACAGTCGCCCCGGGTGTATCGAAGTCCGATTTCTTTCGACCCGATGTGCTTTCGATCCCAATTGTAGTTTCATAAATGAGAATTATAATCGGATTATGGATTATACTATTTAAAGGGTACTTGATAGGGACGTTCTAAAATCACGGGTGTTACAATCCTTCCTAACTTGAAAAAGATTTCGTCCTCGAAATCTCGGCTAGGTGAATAGGTGTGGATATCTCCGCTTCATATCCTCTTCAGCCTCCTAGGTCATGTAATATCCGGATCCATAATTTTCGATAATTTTGATAGTTGGGTGAAAACTTAAGCGAGACCCAAAGTTCAAGGGGGTTAAATGAAATTTGGGTTATATATAGATATGTTTTAACCCTAAGATATTTCTCACTTTTCATTCCTGAGTTTGATTGAGGGCGACTGAAGGAGACGATAACAGGGAGAAGGGGAGACTAGGGCTTGAAGGATCGATCGTTTTTCTTCAAATCAAGGTATGATTCTAGTCTAATACTCCCTTCTGTAGTAAGTTAGTCGGTAAATGATCTCGTTGTCAAGCTTTTAGCCGTTGCATTTGAGATTTGAGAGTTATTTTGATTCTGTTCGAGTTTTTAACCACCCTGGACGAGTTTTGAATATCGACCGGACCGGACCGGGGAGACCGGTGTCGACCGGACCGGGGAGACCGGGGTGTCGACTGGGGTGTGTCGCCTAGGGTGGTCTCGACCGGGGAGGTGTTGACCGGGGTGGCACAGTGTGTCGTATTTTATGTTTTAGTCAGTGAGAAAGTGGGTTATCTATGTTTTGGCTTACCGATTTATTGCTGTTGTCATAGGTAGGGAACCGTTAGAAAGCGGACTTTAAGCAAGAAGGATCTGAGGTGAGTCTTTCAAACTAAATCCGTTAACCATTACAAAAGTTATTTGATAAATGTGAGTTTCTGAACTGCACGCCTTTATTATCAAAAGTTTGTGAAGGTTTATTGAAAAGGTTGATTTAATCATGTTGGCATGTTCATGCTATGTTTATATAAACTCGTTTTATATATTGTTGATGATTAGATGTATGCATACATTTAATTCGGAAGTTTTGACCTAAGTCGGGGAGTGTGGCCCGCCTAATCGTACCGGGGAGTGTGGCCCGTTTATGCCATTGGGGTGAGTCCCCAAAATAAGGTAGTACGAGACAGTCATACCGTCTTTCACGACAGTGTTGGTCAGTAGTGTGAGTTACGCTTGCGAGGCGTAAAGTGTGGTAAATGTTTGGTCAGTAGAGTGAGTTACGCTCGTGAGGCGTAAGGCTTTGTTTAAATGTTTGAGTTACGCTCGTGAGGCGTAAGGCTTTGTTTAAATGTTTGAGTTACGCTCGTGAGGCGTAAGGCTCTGTTTAAATGTTTTAAATAATATTTGAACTGTTGCAGTAGCGCTTGGAGGGGACTCACTAGACCATCGGTCTAACCCTCGCTCTTTCAAAACTATAACCCTTTTTCAGGTTATCGCAAGGTAGCAGGTACCGGTAAGGGTAAGGAGAAGATGTGAGCTATTTCCAGGAGCTAAAAGACTCCTTGTAGTAGTTTCCTTATAGACTCAGTTGTGTAATAGGTTGTATTTGCAAACCTTATTCTTTTTAATTGTAGGCTTGGGGCCATCGTTTTTGGTATGGATAATTACTTTTTGATGTAATTAAAGTTCGGGTTGTTACAGGTCACATTGGCACCACGATGGTGCTTCCATTGGACTTTGACCATTGTGACTTCTTTATGGTGAAGCTTCTTCGTCTTTCTTTACAAGATTGCATTGGGTTCCTCAACACAACGGTTCCCCTCGTCAACCCGAATTTCCGAGAGAAGGATGACACTTTCTTCCTTTTCTAGGCACTTTCGAAGGTAACAAACGTGGAATGTGTTGTGAATTCCACTCATTTCCGGAGGGAGCTCCAATTGGTAGGCCTGGAGTCCCACGCGCTCAATCATGGTGAACGGTCAAAAGAAACGGGGACTTAACTTCCCACACTTTTCAAACCGGATTATCCAATTCCAAAGGGACACTTTGAGCATTACACGATCACCCACATGAAATTCTACCAGTCGCCACTTCTTATCGGCATAGCTTTTCTGTCGATCTTAAGCCGCCTTCATGCACTCGCGAATGCCTTTAACGTTTTCCTCCGTCTCTTGAACAATCTCGGGCCCGAAAAATTGTTTCTCTCCCACTTCAAGCTAACATACGGGAGTTCGGCACTTCCGGTCATATAATGTTTCAAACGGCGCCATCCCAATATTCGAGTGGTAGCTATTATTGTACGCGAACTCCACCAAAGGTATGTGTGAGTCCCAACTACCCCCAAAGTCGATCACACAAGATCTCAACATATCTTCACATCTGAATTATCCTTTCGCTTTGTTCATCGGTTTGGGGATGGTAAGTCGTAGTCAACTTCACACGCGTGCCCAATTCTTTCTGTAACCCATCCCAAAAGTGTGACATGAACCAAATATCACGATCTGAGACAATAGACAAAGTCACCCCATGACGAGATATCACTTCATCAATGTACAACTTTCCTAGCTTGTCCATATGTAAAGTTTCCCGCATGGCCAAGAAATGGGCGCTTTTGGTCAAGCGATCCACTAGCACCCAAACTGTGTTATGACCCCTTATGGTCTTTGGCAATTTTGTCACGAATTCCATGGTGATATGATCCCATTTCCATTCCAGAATCTCCAAAGATTTCAAGCTTCCATAAGGTTGTTGGTGCTTGGCCTTCACTTGTAAATAAGTCACACATCGCTCCACGTAGCGCGCCACATCAAGATTCATGACCGACCACCAATAATGTAATTTCAAATATCGATACATCTTCGTGCTTCTCGGATGGATAGAATACTTCGACTTGTGGGCATCCTCGAGAAAACATTCTCGGTTGCCTCAGATCTTGGGCACCCAAACTCACCCACTGAATAGCTTTACTCCTCGGCCATCCTCCGTCAAAAGTAGATGTTGCTTTATCATAACTTATTCCTTGAGGTTCTCCTCTAACATGGCTTCGGTTTGTGATCATTTGATTCAAACAATGAGTATTGACACCAAATCGATTCGTGAAAAGGTGGCTCGAGAACTTCCCTCGTAGTCTTTCCGGCTCAAAGCATCGGTGACGACATTTGCCTTAACCAGATGGTAAAACAACTCGCAGTCGTAATCCTTTAGTAACTCTAAGCACCTCTTTTGCCTCATATTCAACTCCTTTTAATAGAATATGTGTTTCAAACTCTTGTGGTCCGTGTAGAGGGTGCATTTTGTATCGTAGAGATAATGTCGCCATAATTTCTAGGCAAACACCACCGCTGCCAATTCCAAATCATGAGTAGGGTAGTTAATTTCATGCACCTTGAGTTGCCTTGACGCGTAAGAGATCACCTTGCCCCTTTGCATTAGAACACAAACCAAACCCATCTTCGATGCATCTCTATATACCACAAATCTTCCGATCCTTCAGGTAGAGATAAGATTGTAGTTTCACAAAGCTTCCTTTTTAAAGTTCGAAATGCCGCCTCTTGACTCTCGGTCCACACGAACTTCACGTTCTTCCGGGTTAGAGTCGTCAACAACGAAGCTATCTTGGAAAAACCATGAATGAATCTCCGGTAGTATCCTACCAATCCCAGAAAACTTCGAATCTTCGATAGGCTCTTGGGAGATTCCCAATTCATCATGTCTTTAATCTTCGCAAGGTCCACCTTCACTCCTTCCTTTATGACCCAAAAACTGCACTTTTCGAAGCAAAAAAGTCGCACTTTGAAAACTTTGCGTAGAGCTTTTCCTACCTTAGCACTTCTAGAACTTCTCGGAGATGCTGCTCGTGATGCATCTCTCCCTTGGACTATACTAAAATGTCATCGATGAACACGATTATCGACTTGTCGAGGAAAGGTCGGCACACCCGGTTCATCAAGTCCATAAATACCGCCAATGCGTTAGTTAGGCCGAACGACATCATAAAGAACTCATAATGGCGGTATCGCGCCCTAAACTCCGTCCTCAGAATGTCATCCTCCTTTGCCCTTACTTGGTGATATCCCGAGCGGAGATCGATCTTTGAGAAGCAACCTGCTCCTTGAAGTTGGTCAAACAAGTCGTCAATCCTTGGAAGTGGATACTTGTTCTTAATGAACAAGACCGGAGCTCCCTAAGGCGACGAGCTCGACCTTCCGAAACCCCTCTCAATAAGGTCTTGTAGTTGAGTCATCATCTCTTGTATCTCGGAGGGAGCTAATCGATAAGAAGCTCGAGCAATCGGGGCCGCCCTCGGGTCAAAGGTCGATCTAGAACTCCACTTGACGATCGGGTGGTAAGCTGGGCATGTCATCCGAGAAAACATCGGAAAACTCGAGCACCAATCAATCGTCTTCAAGCTTTCTCTTCTCGATTTTGGTATCTATCGCGTACGCCAAGAAGGATGAACATCCTTTCGCTAAACACTTTCGTGCTTTAGCCATAGAGATAATCGTTTGCCTTTCCTTCTTTCACCATAGATTACTACCATCTCACCGTCCGAAACAGGTAGTCGAATCAACTTCTTGGAGCACACGATCTCGGCTTGGTTCTCCACTAACCAGTCCATTCCAACCACCACATCGAACCCGCCGATCAACATAGGTAATAAGTCGATAGAAAACTTCTTCCCTTCAATCTCGAGAGTGCAATTCCTCAAGACATCCCGAATTACTACTTAACCACCATTTGCTATTTCTACCCCTATATCATCTTCTAAACGACTAACGGGTATGACAAGCTTTTGACAAAATGCATCGGATATGAAAGAGAAACTGGCACCCGAATTAAATAATGCACGCGTAGGTACGGAGTTTAGGAGAAACGTATCCGATACCACATCGGAGGATGCCTTGTCCTCTTCCGTTGTCATCTGAAAAGGTCTACCAGGCGCTCTCGTATGATCCACTTTCTTCCCACCGGTTCCTCCGGTCTGCAACTTCGGGAATTCCGCCCTAACATGCCCTGGTTCTTTGCATTCGAAGCGCATCTGTCCCTTGATGGGACAATCTCTAAAAGCATGTCCCGTCTTTCCACACTTGTAGAAAGTTTCGGGAACAAAATTTCATGGACCGAAATGCTTGCTTCAGCATTTGGAACACCACCTAGCATCACTCCTAAGATCGGCTCCACGTTGATTGTTGTTGTTGAAGGGTCTTGGTTTCTTGAAGGGCATAGATCTTCCCTCCTATTTCTTCTTCTCAACTAGGCGGCTACCTTCCTCCTTATCCTGGTTGTAGGCGTCTTCCATTAGTTGGGCTTCTTCAATCGCCTCACGCAGAATGGATATAATACCCCGAATTTCATCCTAACCGAATGTATGTTCCATTTTTTCTAAACGTTATGATAGTCCATGAATTGAGGTCTTGTACCTTAGTTAAAGTAATTTGTACCTTGGACTTAATTTTGATATGCATAACCGTACAAGGGCCAAACTAGTTCAAAAACCAAAGATAGGTTTGACTTAAATTGTTGGAAAATTGACATATAGGGTATGAAATGTAATTAAGCTTTAGATGAAAGACCAAAGTCAAAAATTCATGAAAATATGTAAACCTTTTTATTTGAACTTATTGATCATAATTCTCATTTTCTTTCTCTCTCTAAGCTCCATCTTCTTTCCTTCCCTAAACCCTAAAACTCCATTGTTGAAACCATGCAACCTAGATCATGAGAGATTTATGAAGAATTGAAGGTGAAAATTGAAGAATTAGAGTTAACTACATAAGGTATGTTGGTTATTATTTTAATGTTTCATCAATTGGGTTAATTAAGATTGGATGAAACCATGTAATTAAATTCTTATGTAAGTTGCAATTCTTGTAGATTGTTGACGAATACTAAGTAATGTAATGTTGTATATTTTAATTTGGACTTTTAGTAGTCATTTGAGGCTATTTCTATATTAAAAATATGCATAGACATGGTTTAAAGTAAGTTAGGTTGAAGTTTGATTCAGAATATGTTAAAAACTGGAGTTGTACAGGGGAGACAAAAAGTTGTTAGGTGTTAAAAAATTCATATAAAATCATTAGTTGGTCCAAATGAGATGTGCAATATACCCTTGTAAACCTTGAAGAGTATAGTACATCTTTGTAGTTTACACTAAGAGCAGATGTTTAGTCTAAATGCCTCAAAACCGTGAGTTTCCAGAACTGGTCAACTGAAACTCGGGAACTGCATACTATTTTTTCAAAAATTCAAATAAAATTGGTCATTGATCCAAATAAGGTGAATCTTATGTTATTAGGTTCCTAAGAGATAGTATTACAACTTTCATTTATAAGTAAAAGTTTCATTTGTCTTCTAAATATGTGGAAAACATCAAAACTTTTGAGAGACAAAAGCTGGTATGTGCAGGAACTTGAACTGCAGTTGTTGCTTGTACCTTGTGCACGTCTGGCTTGTACCATATGATGAATCTTATACTAATCAACCTTAAAACTATCTACAACTACTCTAGAGATGATAATGAGTAGAAAAAGGATCTAAGACTTGTTTACTCAAACAAATATATTGATTACAATAGAAATAGTAATTGGTTCTTGTTTTATGTAAAGGTGACTTTGTATGACTTGTATTATCACTACGGGCATCCGATTGTGGTATTCCATCATATGCTTTTCAGGTGTGGACATTCTATTTCCTTGAACCGAGGGTAACCGATTACTTTCCGGAAATTCCATCCATCTTGATAAACGTGGTTCCGAACCTTATGGTTTCGAGTACTTGCATAAGAAATATTTCTTTTATTTCAAAGTTGAGTTTGTGTTAATCATTTGAATACAATTACTAATTCGAACATATTGTTGAAAGAGTTTTACTTTTTTGATTATTGACTTCATGTTTTACGAAAGTTGCATGATTTCAGAATGAATTGATTTTTTAAAGATACGATCCGTTTTCGATCGATTTGGATATTTTGAACGAATTTGTTTCCGGTTGTTTAGATTATTATGAAATGTGGTTTTATGATATATTGAAACATTGATTTTTAACGACACAAGTTTTTTATATTTTGAATTAGACTCAACAGTTGGGCCATGGGTGTTTAGATGCCTTCCGTGGTGGCTATTAATGACCATGGAGTTCTCGTAAAGGCTAAGGCAAGTCAAATAGGGGACGTAGGATGCATCCAAGTGCCGAATACCAGAAAATGTCTGGTTACTGGATAGAACCGATTACCGAATAGAGTCGAATTCCAGAACTAAACTGGTTACCGGATATAACCAATTACCGGATAGAGCCGAATACTAGAACTAAACTGGTTACCGGGGAATGGGTGGTGTTGTGCCCGACATTGACATTCCAAGTCTGATTGGACTGATCATCCGATTAGACAATGTACTATTGTAATACGGATGACTTGTTCATTTTTTAAAGAAAATGATTTTATACATTCTTTATTCATGTTCAGAATAGTTTCACTACAATTGTTTTACGTTAACTTTTATTATGTTCACACGGTTATGCACATTATCTGCCCACTGAACAACTTTGCTCAGCCGAGGTGTCTTCTGTTTCCTCGGTAGGTTCAGGTTCCACTCCAGGAACGGGTTGAATGATCGAGATATCACTGGGAGTAAAAAGAACTTAAGGTGAACTTCTATATATCGGGTTTGTATAATATTTTGGGATCATTTAAGACGATAACATTTTGGGTTTGTAATTATGTTTAAGTTTCGTTATAAGTTAACTTTTATTATTGGGAAGCTTAGTACAATTCTGGATTGTGGTGTTTTGAATTTTGATCCGATTATCGAATTGTACACCTCCCGTCCCAGGCTCTGCAGGGCGGGGGTGTTACAATGGAGGCCTTTGACACTCGGACCATTGACATCATATCCGAGAGAAGGCCCTTGATGTAATCTTTAATCTTCTCTTTCTCTGTGGGGACTAGATGTCCCACTAATCCCAATTTACCCATGAATTATTGGTTGTACTCTTTCTTCAAATTCCAGATATCCTCTTCAATCTAGTCAATCGATCTTCCATTGCAATATTCCTCTTACAATTTCTTCTTGAATCTCGTCCACGACAACCTCTCAAGAACAATGGCCTCAACAGAAGTGGAATAGACATTCCACCAAGTGAGGGCCACCCCTCTCAACATTTGGGATCCAAACTTAGCTTTTTGGTTCTCACCATATTCACTAATCCGGAAGCTTGCTCAATTTCCCAAATCCAGTTCATGCACAAGATCGGATCATCAACGCCTTTGAATTCGGGCGGTCGGCAACTCAGAAAAGTTTTGAAGGAACAAATCTTCCCTTCTGGTCTGGTATCCAAGGTCACGGGACCTTCCGTAGGGATCTCGTTTCCTGTACCCCTGATCCCGCCACTATGACATTCTCGGCAACCGTCTCGTGTCTGCGGTTGTTGGTGTCCCTGTCCTCCAATAGCTTTAAGAATAACTCTTGTTGTTGCACTACGACCTTGTTCATGGCCAACATCATTCGATCCATTAATAAAGTTTCTACCACCACCTCTACCATAATAGGTACCGACATCTCTAGGTTGCATTGGGGAATGTGCTCGGTTCTTCCACCAAACACTTCATTCAGACGGGAAGGCTCTTCCACCATGGTCACCCGCGGTTGATCAGTCGTGGATGTCGTTGCTTCATGGTCCTCCGGTCTATTTCGATTATTAACCATTCAGTCTGCCATACACATGCAAGAATAGTGTGAGAAATAAACTATAAGAATTTAAACACAAGAAAACGTACTACTACATTCATCAATTGTTATAACAACAGTAGATCAAGCATGCTCACGTAAAACATCCTCATAATAACGTTAGCTAATAGAAATTATGAACATATGATACATAAGAATTCTCGTTACCATTATCACAACTCTCAATTAGCGTAATTTCCGTCAACTTTAAGACTATCCTATCTTAAGAGTTTTACCCAATCTCACAAGTCATAACTTAATAATCTCAGCTTAATTCTATGCATCTTACATTCATACCTAGTTCACTTAAGCTAAAACTCTGATACCAACTTGTAACGTCCTAAAATATAGAGTAGAATTAAAATTCAAAATTTCGATAATATGACGTCTATAACTAGAGGAAACCTATAACAACCTAAAATAGGGGCCAAATTAAAACCTGAATAATGCGGTAATGACATTTTAAAACCAACTGTATCACCCTAAAACAGGGGAAATAAAGGATGGCATATACAAACCCCAAATGGAATGAAGAATATAAATCAACAACCTAATAATCTAAGTTTATCAAAATAGAATATAGTCGGGTGTCGCTATTTTTCCAAAATGTATATTCTCAAAATCATATGTGTCGGTCAATAATTCTCCAAAAAGACCACTCTCGATGAGCCCAGCCGCTAAGATGACCTGTCATAAATGACAATCAAAGAAACAAGTGTTAGGCTAAAGCTAGTGAGAACAAATACTTAGAAATGGAAATAATAAACCCGTTTGTAATTGTATGGTTGGATATAGCGGTAAGCTAAATCAAAGAAAACAAGTAAACCATTAGTGATCTCAACTCCTCTAAGTCTTTTGCTCGAAAACATCAAGTCAACCCCTCTAGGTCTATTCTTGAGAGTTCTAAAATGGGAACTCATGCACAATAGAATTGCATCTTACTGCCCATGGGACGTTGCACGACCATATAGGTCCACAGCTTAATTACCATGATGACCAGATGCCTATTCTGTGCCAAAGTGGTGAACTTAATGTCCAAAACGGGACATTGGAAACAGCGTGCCTATGGATCCATTGCACTAAAACCAAGACTAACACAACTAAAACAACAACATTGGTTCATGTATATCAATCTCATATCAATAAATATCCATAAACAATTTATCAATATAATGTGAGGAAACCCACATAATTAATTCCACCATGTGTAGATATAAGGTTTGTCTCAAATAATCAAGCCACATCTAATATCTTTAAATCAAAATCCAAACCCTCCCAAACCCTAGTTTTACTTGGATTTATTCAAGATTCCATAAAATAAGGATGGTGAGGATAGAACATGTAAGTACATTTAACATCCTATCATAGGTTAAATATATTTCTAAATACTTTCATCCACACCCAAAACCTCATAAAACTAACTTTAGGTCAAGAGTTTGCCAAAATCCCAAAACCCCATGATTTGCAAGTATGTAAGTGTTCAAATAGTAGAAGATTACCATGTATGAAATGTAAAACATGTATGTACTCACCTTGTTAGGAAATATGAACAAACCCTAGATGAGAGCTTGAGAGAAGAATATGGTAGGAGACTTGAAACTTCAAGAACTAAACTCTTAACCACGACCACCAACCTAAATCAAGCCGATAAATGCATATAAGATACCCATTTGGTAGCAATGAATGAGGAGAGAGTGAAACCCTACCTTTCTCTTCTCCAAAAATTGCACCTTCAAGAGTTCAAAAATGAGAAAATGAGTTAGAAAATCGGGTTGGTGAGCATTTAAGGGCCTGAAGGCCGACCGCGACCTTGCCTTACGACAATGACATTGTCATTCTCTCTTGGCATTGCCGCCCGAGTTCAATACCTCTCGGTACACTATCGGCGACTTTGCCCTGCGAGAGTGACACCGTGTCATTCTCGCGGGGAATTGTTGCCCCTTCCTCTTCTCTACGGTACACTCCACGCGATTGTGCCCCACGAGAGTGACCCTGTCACAATCGCGGACACAGTCGCCCCGGGTGTACCGAAGCCCGATTTCTCTCGTTTTCGACCCAATATGCTTTTGGTCGCAATTCTAGTTTTATAAATGAGAATTATAATCGGATTATGGATTATACTATTTAAAGAGGTACTCAATAGGGACGTACTAAAATCACGAGTGTTACATGATATTATGGACTTTTTTGGGTGAAATCTATTCTTTTAATTTCTTTGTTGAATTGACAATATTTGTTTGTTATATTATCTTTGATTAACTATCATGTAAGAAAAATGCTATAATATGGTTAAGTATTTCTTTGATTGTCTAGTTCACAATAATAAAAAAAAATAAGCATATAATGTGGAAAAGAATTTAGATAATTTATCTTTTATTTTTGTGGGTTTTCTAAGCTAAGGATGAAATGGTAATTTGAATATTTAGACGTTTATTCAACACACAATCATTTATTCTGTTTTACTTAAGATACAATCAACATAATGTGTTATCGACAAACCTTTTTAACTACAAACTCTACAAATCTATCTATTATATATATTAAAGTAAAAACTAAAAGGTTATTCAATGAGGGGTTTTTATTAAACTATTTGATTTATGTGAAAGTTAATGGCTTCAAAGTGATAATCGCATTGAAGCCAAATATTTATCTCCCAAAAAAAATCGAATTGAGTTGAATTGATATAAATTCAGGACATGAATTTCTTTTTACTATTGAAAATATTGGTTAAAATGATTGAGATCACCAACCAATGGTGTTATTTTCCATTTTTGACGTTCTTGATATTAAATTAATAAACATGTATAACCAATCTCATTTAATACTTTTGGCACTAATGTTAAATGTAAGAATTATTTATAATATTGTCACTTATTCACATGATTGCTTAAATCAACCATGGATTTACTACTGGATCCTTCATTCGATTGTTACAGGGAGAGTCCATTGATGTTGCTTTGGAGCAAAACGCCTTGATCAACACATTATTTCTAATTATCAAATTGACATTTGGGAGGGAGTCATGTCATTATAAAAGACAATATTTTATTGATCAGTTGATTATAGTTTTTTTATGCCAACATATGGTGTATATATTAATACACATTTTGAGTTTCATTTGTAATGTTGCTTATGATGTTGTTAATATATATTGTTATCTTAGGCAGTCTTAAATCTTTGTTATCAATTTATAAGTGGTTGTTTTATGTGATATTAAAATTAGTTTCGCCTGATTGAAGAAACTTTTGGGCTAATCGCTTAAAATAATTTACATCTAAAATGCGTCCAATACATTCATTTTATTAAATTGCAGTTAAGTAATCATCATTAAAAAAAATAAGATAATTTTAACTTATATATTTATCAATAAAATATTTTTTGTCACCGCACAACGCACGGTGCCACAGACTAATTACGTCTTTAAATTAATTTGATGTCCAATCCATCATTTGAATGAGAAAATAGATTAAACAAGCAATGATTTTGTATCAACCAACCGAAATAAGCTTGTCCACTGAAGATTTTTATCATGAAACAACCCTTTGAAATTAAAATAAAATTGGAAATCTATACATTCACCCTTACCCATTCAACAACACAATTTGTTTCCCACATATTATAAGTTGGAAATTGTTATGAACCAACGGTTTAAATTCAGGTCAAGATTAAGATTTGATTTAGATTTAATTTGTATATGTATAAAATTACTTTTAATTTAAGAAGAAGAACTACGTATTGATTGAATATATATGGATGAAGCATGTTGGAGGTTGAAGTGGTCCAAAGACAAGACTAATGTTTTCCATGGAGATGGCAATGACGAATATGATTGCATCCCTTTTCCATAGAGAATGGGAATTTTTCAATGTCTAGACATTTACGTATTATATGTGTGTGTATAGTGAAGGATTCACTTGACACACCAATCAAGTTAGAAGAAGTATAAAAAGGGTAAAAAAAAACTTTAACAGTTTTTTAATTAAAAAAATTGTATTTATAACAATATAGTATGTGAATCGTTAAAACCACGATTATCTATTTGAAATTAATATCACATGTGTACAACTGTGATTTTTTTGATTTGTCACAAAAATACCCTAATTTCCAAATTTTGTTCCTAACCTATTATTCAATCTAGAACTTCAAACCAAAAGTTCCATTGTTACCCGATATAAGTCCAAAAGAAGTTTATAGATAGTGGCATGGTGCCTATATCTTCAAAACTAAAGGTTTTTTTTTTTTTTTTTGTTAATATCTCACATTTGTAAATCGTATTTGTTTGTGAATAGAAAAAAGTTTAAAGACCCAACCCCAAAACTAAATGATCAACTTTGATACCATTCTAAAACTCCCCTAAACACGAAGAAGAATCTAGCCATCCTTTTATTCAATAATAGTTGGTATATATTTCCATTTCTATCTCCTATCTAAATTATCTATACTATATTATAAAGATAACATAAAAAATTCTTAAAAAACAAGTCTTAAAACTTAATGTACCGCTATTTAATGTTAATTATTTAAAAAACAGTCATAAAAGCTATATGTACTACATTTAATGTTATTCATTAATTTTCAATCATTATCTCTAACCATTTTAACTCCCCTAAAATCATTTCCCACTTTAACTCCCCTAAAATAACTCAGCATATTTTAGATATAAAAAATCTAAAATATAATTAAAAAATCTTACATAATATTTTATAAAAAAAATTATATTATTAAACCAAAATAAATTACATTATATTATTAAGTCTAAATTAAACAAATTTATATAAAAAATCATTATCATTCTCTCACAACCATCCAAAATCGTAATGTAAATCGACAAAAAACAGAAAATAAAATGAAACATTAAAATCGTGATGTATCTAGCTGCATTGTGCGAGTACACTTCTAGTTATATTATAATGTCACTTAGACGATTTTTTTAACATTTACGACTAGGAATCCCATTTTTGAAAATTTCATAACATTTCAAAATAGCGCGGCCGAAATACTTGGCTATAGATTATAGTTGAAAGTTTGTTATTTAATATAGTTGTTGTCAAACTTGTATCATTGCCAAAAACTAGTTCCAATATATTTTGACTACTATGAAAATATTAACTTATATAATTCTACTAGAATACACTTATAAATATGATTATACCATTTCAAATATTCAAAATAAATGAAAACCCAAATACAAATCAAGAACTCTCTAAATTGGATCTTTTTATAAATATATCATTCCATAATCCAATTATTTTCATTTAACCGGAAGCAATTATTAAATCAGGATATTGCATGAACCTTTCCCAAATCATAAATAATTGCTACATTTTGTTTTCTTATCCCATTTGCACTACTTTAATTTGGAAATCTACTAGGAGGTGCCTAAGACGTCAAACAAGATTAACATATAATATATAATTGTAATCAAAAAATAATATATAATTTATAAATAATATATAATTGAAATAAAAAAAGTTAATACTTTGAAAAAGTCACGATAATGGGCTAATGAACAGCTAAAAGCACAAACCCACAACCAAAAACTCAAACCAATACCTTTGCTTTGAACACACATACAATCTTCATTCTTCAATCTCATTTTGAAAATCAAAAATGGATCAAATTAAGCATAATTACATCCAAGTCGACGGGTTGAAACTCCATGTAGCCGAGATTGGATCGGAATCATCGCCGACCGTGTTCACGGATTTCCGAAGATATCCTACACATGGCGCCATCAAATGATTGTCGTCGCAAACGCCGGTTTCAGAGCCATTGCACCAGATTACAGCGGATATGGACTATCCGACATCCCGGCAGAACCTCAGAAGACGTCATTCGCTGATTTGGTCCCAGATACGACCACCATCCTAGATTCTCTTTTCATATCTAAAGTGTTCGTGATTGGTAAAGATTTTGGAGGAATGGTTGGCAACATATTTTCCCTTTTCTTCCCAAATAAAATTGCAGGAATCATAACACTTGGTATTCCATACATGCCCCCTGAGGCTTTGCAACAACTTCAACCCTCCCTGAAGGTTTCTACATGCGAAGATGGCAGGTACTATAAACACACTTTCTCACACTCTTTGCTTCAATAATTCTCCAAGGCAGTTTAATTAACATTACAATTTCATTATTAGGAACCAGGAAGAGCTGAAGCTGACTTCGATCGTTCTGATGCTAAGACGGGGGTCAGAAATTAAGATCTACACTTTGTTTTCTAGAAGTGAAGTACCCATAGCTAGTGAAAACCAGGAAATACTGGATTTGGTGGAACTGTCGGCTCCTCTACCCTCTTGGTTCACGGAGGAAGATCTTGAGACCTATGGTGCTTCGTATGGGAAGTCTGGATTTCTAACCGCACTCCAAGTTCCTTACAGGTAATTTATCTAAACCCATCATTACAACATAATTCTTTACAAATTTTCTATCTTGTAAGATGAGTGCTAATCAAAATTCGACCATTTTTAAATATTTTAGAAGGTAACAGATAGGATAGTGTTGGTCCCAAATAGTAGTAATTAAATAAGAGAAGTATTGTAGAAGGAGAGGTTGAATACAATACACACAATTTTTTCACTTAATTTAATTCTTATTGATTTGAAATCAAGAATTACACATAGAAAACTTTTGATTGTTGCGGAAGAGAATAGATGAAATCTATTCAAACAATCTTACACAAAGAGAAATGAAGAACAATTGTAAAACACTTAGAAAACAATAAGAACTTCGTAGAGAGAGAATGTCAATGCACTTAGAGAGCTTGAATGCTTGAGAGCTGGTTAATCTTGCATGTTGAAACATCCTCCATATTTATAGTGCCTCATGCATTAAATGCATGGGACACCTGTTGAGCAAAGGATGGACACAAGTCTTCAGCAAGGTGCAAGATGTACCTTTTGTCTTGAGGTGTTTTGGCTTGAAGTGTTGACCTGCAGAGAGGATGGTAGAGACCTTTTCTTAAAATGGTGTAGTAGACAAAACTTACTTTATCTAATCTTCAGATGAGGTCCACGTCAATGCAAGATATCACAACATACTTTGTCAGAAAAGTACAATGTGTTTGAAAGAAATCCTCAAGCATCGGTTGCCGAAGACTTGAGAGATCTTCGGCTCCTGAAGATGTGAGAACATCTTCAGCTTATAAGGAGAGATCATCGGCTGCCGAAGACTTGAGAGATCTTCGGCTCCTGAAGATGTGAGAACACCTTCATACTCTAAGGAGAGATGAGATCATCGGCTGCCGAAGACTTGAGAGATCTTCGGCTCCTGAAGATGTGAGAACACCTTCATAGTACTCCTGATAGATATGTGATTGACATCATCCTGGCCGATGGTGTTGATCACTTGGGCATGCTTGGCTTTAGGCTGAGGAGACTATCTTCAATCCGCTTTGAGAGATGTACTCCTTCTTTGTCCTCTTCGGCTGATCTTTGACTTCATCGAACATTTGTATAGAAACCAAGCTGCTAAAAGAACCTCAAACATGTTCTAAGTAGGATGATATAAGTATGGAAGATCAGGAGGTCATCTTCAAATCTTCAGATGACCCAACAATCTCCCCCTATTTGATGATGGCATCCATACTAAAGAATAAAACAAAGAGTATACTGAATAAATTAATTTTGACCCATCTTTACTCTTTTTGGGTTCTTTTCACATAGATTTTTTTTGTATAAGGATTTAGAAAGTATATCCGACATTTACAAAAGAATAAAAGAATGATGTGTATATGTACAAACTAAGTAAGAGAAAATGCACTTGTATTAAACATGACGATTTAACAAAATATGGTTACAAGTACATAAGAGAGATTTAGAGAAGAACCTCATTCATTTTTCCGTCTTTTGTGAAGCTCAACAATAATATCACTACGAATGAGAGAGGCTTCAAAACTTATGGGGATAAGAGATAGGATAGCAACCAGAAATTTGGTGTCAGCAATGGAGATCTCCTCATGTCTGAAGAACATGAGAGTTTCCTTTTCATCGAAGAAATAGACTCCTCTGGTTGGCCTAGACACTACAGTACCAATACTTGAAAAACGGGTCGCACCTGGACCGACTGGAGTCTTCAGATTTAGATTCTTCATATCAGGGATTAATCCCTTGGCAGCCATATCTTTGAATAGATTTTGTTTGACAGAAGAGGAGAGTTGTGGAGAGGAGGAGATGCACATCTTTTTGAGATACTCAACTTGAGCTTCTTCTTCAGGAGAATGCTTGTAATCTCTTGCAAAGTCTTTCATTTTTTCAAGTAGACCATTGATGGTCTTTTTGGCCAAGACCCTGTGACGACTAAATGATTTAGATAATAGTTCAGATATTTCGTACCATTCAGAGAGTCCATGATCTTCAAGGTTGCTGAATTTGATATATTGACGAGTTTTGTCTTCCCTGATGATAACCATCCGAACTTCTGTATCTGAATCTTTGGTGGTGCCAAGCTTTATTTCATCAATTTTAGACTTCAACTTTCTTCCCATTAAAGTCTTTCGGTACCAAAGGATATCATGAGAATCAAGCTTGGCTTTAGAAAGGCCAAAGTTAGAAGTGACCTTGTTTGGTGGTTGAATGTTGAGACTATCAGCTTCAGAAACAAAAGCCTTTAGAGCAGCAGACTTTTGTTGATGGGATAAGAAGGCCTCTTCATTAGGAGATAACTTTGTCTTTCCTTTGTCTCCTTCTTGTCTTGAAAGCTCCCCCTCAGTTGGAGCATCGGTGGAAATGGGAGTGAGACCCTGACGGCCGCTGTCCGAAGAGATTGGAACAACCTGTTTCTCCCCCTCAGCGGCTGTCCGGGGAGCAACTTTCATAGAATCAACCTTCTGATGAAGAGACTGCAAGGACTCAAGAATCTGAGTAGTGAGGGCCTGATGAGACGTGGAAGCCGCTTGTAGACGACGAACCTCCTCATCATGAGCATTGGAGGTTGCCTAAAGAGCAGTGACTAAGGTAGTGAGGTGATGATTAGATGACTCAAGAGACAACAACTTTTCACAAGAGACCTTGACAAAAGAGCCCAGAAGTGTCTGATGTTCACGAAACTGAGCACCCAAGAGGTGGTGTTGTCTGTTTGCTTCCTGCATAGCCGCCAAAACTTCAGAGGTAGAAGGAATGGCGGAGGGTGACACCTGCTTGCGACCCTGTTGCAAATAAGCCAAATATTGTGAAATACACTCCACACTGGCTTTGGGTAAGACCCGTGTTTCACCGGGCAGTGCATAAACATCGACGAAGAATTGGTCGGGTGAAAGGCTGTGCAGTGAGAAAGCAGAGCCTTGGTCCGGGGAGAAGATCAAGTCATCCTCATCCACTAAGGAGAAAGTGGAGGAGGGAAGTTGAGGGTCCCCAAATATTACAGTTGCATCCTTTTGTGAGGATACAAAGGTGGTGGCAGTGGGTATGTCGGAATCCCCGGGCCCGAATGGGACAATATCAACATCCGTCGATTGTGAATAATCGGAGGATGGAGTATGTGGGATGGCCCTAGAAACCTTCCTCGTTCTTTTGGGAAAAGAGGGAGGGGAAGAGGTAGAGTGCCGCCGCTTTGAGGTGGAGGGTGAGGCCTGGGTAACCATCGAGGGTCCTTTCGGTGGTATGGCCGTTTGGGCAGGTGCGGCGGTGTCGGTAACTGATGATGAGATAGTGCTAGACGACGTCACAAGAGGTGAGGGGGAAGGGTCCACTACAGAGGAGGGACCTTTGGACACCGGAGTGTCCTTGGCATCTCCCTAGTGTAGATTGGGAGAAGTAAGGAAAGAGACCATACCTGGAAGCAGAGGGTTGTCAGTTGCCAAAGGCCCCTTATGAAGAAGGGGTTTGGTCATAATTGGCTCCTTGTAGTCAAAAGTGTTGCTATGAGAGGCATCAATGGAAGTAGCAAATTTATGATAAATGATGAGCCATATAAACCGAAGAAAAGCGACATGGGCCGCTTTTGAGGGGTGATGACAATGACTAATTCACGGAAGAAGTAACGCGCAAAGTCAATCTTTCTTTGAAAGATAAGAGCATGTGCTAGTTGGGTGATGTAAGAGGGAGATTGATCATGTCCACCAGTTTTCTTGCTAAGACATAAAATAACATGAGAGAAGAAGAAATGCCAGATACTTTCCATGTTTTTGCGAAGTAGGGTGCCCGGACTCCTGTCATGGTCTCCACGGATGTAGTTCAAAGCTGCAACAACTTCCTCATGCTCATTGCCAAGTGGGAATTTCTCATAGGGTGAGTAGATAGGAAGATGAAGTGCCGAGCGAACATCTTCAACCCCGAAGGTGAGATCTGGTGAAGCGGGTTCAGAGAGAATGGAAGCCGACACCTTCTCGGATGTAGCGTCATAGACACAAGTAAGCCAAAAATTGCCAATGAGCAATTTGCTTATTTTCGGTGGATTGTATGTCAAGGCATAGTGAAGAGGAGACTTCATGAGGAAAGCAGCAATCGGGTCAAACTCACTATGCTTGGGATCACTTTCCAACCATGCAACATGATTGCATGGGTTGAAAATTAGATCGGAATGAGAGGTGGGGGAGGTGAACACATTTTTCTTGACAAGGTTGGGGGAAGAGGAGGAAGCCATGAAAGAAAAAAAAATTATAAGGAGGAAAAAAAAAGGTGGTGAGTGAGAGGAAGAGGAGATGGGTATTTGTTGTGGGGATGGTAAAAAAAGGAAGAAGGAAGGGTGATATTTATAGGGATATGAAGGGGGTTTGAATTTTCAAAAAGGGAGGTAAAGTTAGAAAGGGATGGGAGGGATATGGAAGGAAGTAGGGAGGGATTTGATTGATGGAGGATATCTAGTAATTGGGGAAAGAAGAGAAGAGTGGAAAAGATTATGGAAGGAAAAGGTGAGATTTGGTAGGATGGGATAGATGGAAGGAAAAAATAGGGAAGGAAAAGGTATGGAAGAAAAAAGGGTAAAGATAGGATGGTAGGATGGGAAGGGAAGTAGGAGGTGTAAGAAAGGGGGAATGGGATGGGTAGGTTAGTCTTGGGAAAGAAGAAAAAAATAAATAAAAAGGGAGTAGGTTAGGGGGTAGGAAAAAGACAAAATAAAATGGAGGGGGGGGTGTGGGTCAGCCGAAAGGGGTGTTAGGGGGGGAGGATTTCGTTTTGGGAAAAAAGACAAGGGAGGTGGGGGAGTGAGGTACCGAAAAAAATGGAGTGGGGGGAGGGGGGTTCGGCTAGAGGGTAAGGTGGGGGGGGGGGGAGGGGATGTGAGCCGAAGAAAATTGGAGTGGTGGGGGGGGGGACTTCGGCCGAACTAGGGGTGATAAGGGGGTTGTGGTTCGGTTGAGGGAGGGATCGGCTAGGGGTTGTTCGGTTAGGAAGGTAGAGGCCGAGAGAGATAGGTAGCCGAAGAAGGGGTGTTCGGTTGAGGGGTTTGAGAAAGAAAGAGAGGGAGATATAAGGGGGATGTGGGGGTATAAGGGGTGTGTGGTGGGAGGTTGGCGCCGAAGGAGGGGTTATAAGGGGGTGTTAGGCTTCGGCGGGTGTGGTGATGGTTGGGGTAACCGAAGACAAGGGGTTGGGGGGATGTGGTGATCGGGTGGATAGGCTTCGGCCTAGGGGGGTGTTCGGTACGGGGGTAGTCGGTTGGAGGGGGGGTTCCGCTAGGGGGTGTTTGGTTGAGGGGGGTTTTCATCTAGGGAGTTATAAGAGGTTGTTTGGTTGCCTAACTTGGGAAGGAGAGAGGGGAGGGGGTCGGTAGCCGAAGACAAGGAGGGGTGGGGGGTCGGTAGCCGAAGAGGAGAGGAGAGAGAGAGAGAGTGTTGTGTGTGAGATGAGGAGACAAGAGAAAAGAAGAGAAAAAAATACTGATTTTTTGATTTCTTTTCTTTTCTTTCTCCCATTTTTTTGATTTCTTTTCTTTCTTTTCTTTCTATCATTTTTTTTATTTCTTTTCTTTTCTTTCTCTCATTTTTTTTCACATTTTTTTTGTTTTTTTTTTGTTTTTTTAAGAATAAAACTAAACATCGGCATTTAACATACCGAATTCGCCGATAAGAAACTTGAATCGGGCTTCGTCAAGAGGCTTGGTGAAGAGATCCGCCAGTTGGAGGTCGGTAGGGATGAAATGTAACTCGATATCACCCTTAGAGATGTGATCCCGAATGAAGTGATATCGGATGTCGATGTGCTTGGAACGAGAGTGTAGCACCAGATTGTTTGCGATGGCTATCGCACTTGAGTTGTCACACAGAATCGGGATGTGAGAGTACAGCTGATTGTAGTCTCTAAGTTGATTCTTCATCCAGAGGATTTGGGCACATACTCAGCCTCAGCGGTAGAGGTGGAGACTGAGTTCTGCTTCTTGCTAGACCAAATAACAAGCTTGCCACCAAGAAGTTGACAGCTGCCAGTGGTGCTCTTCCTATCAATCTTAGAGGCTGCAAAATCAGAATCTGAATACCCCATTAGATCAAAACCTGAGTCTTTGGGATACCAAGGACCCAGATTCATGGTACCTTTCAGATACCGAAAAATGCGTTTAACCGCATCCAAGTGAGATTCTTTCGGATTGGCTTGGTAACGCGCACACAGACAAGTAGCAAACATAATGTCTGATCTACTAGCAGTAAAATAAAGAAGAGAGCCGATCATGCCTCGGTAGCTGGTGATATCCACAGATACACCATCCAGATCAGCATGGAGTTTCAAAGGTGGTGCCATGGGAGTTTTCATGGGGGAGGAGTTTTCAAAATGGAACTTCTTCAGAAGGTCACGAATGTATTTACTTTGATTTTAAAGATTCCTTCTGATGATTGTTTAACTTGAAATCCTAAGAAAAAGGTAAGCTCCGCCATCATACTCATCTCATATAGGCTTTTCATGAGAGAGGCAAACTCATCACACAGTGACTCATCAGTGGCACCAAAAATGATATCATCCACATAAATTTGAACAAGAATAAGATTACCTGAGGTTTGCTTGATGAACAAAGTGTTGTCAATTTTACCTCTTGTATACTTGTTCTTCAGGAGAAAGTCAGCAAAAGTGTCATACCAGGCACGAGGAGCCTGCTTTAGACCATAGAGAGCTTTGTCCAATCTGTACACATAGTCAGGATGGACTGGGTTTTCAAAGCCAGGGGGCTGTTTCACATAGACTTCTTCAGCTAGTTCCCCATTCAGAAAGGCACTCTTGACATCCATCTAGAAGACTCTGAAGTTCTTGTAGGCAACATGAGCAAGGAAGATTTTGATGGCTTCAAGTCTTGCAACTAGAGCAAATATTTCATCATAGTCAATTCCTTCCTCTTGCCTATAGCCTTGTGCAGCCAGACGGGACTTGTTTCTGATCACCGTGCCTTCTTCATCCATTTTGTTCCGAAAGACCCACTTGGTTCCTATGATGGTTTTTCTGGAAGGACGAGGAACCAGTCTCCAGACTTTGTTCCTTTCGAACTGAGAAAGTTCTTCTTGCATGGCAGTGATCCAACATGGATCAGCTAGAGCTTCGTCAACTTTCTTTGGTTCAATGAGGGAAAGAAAGTTCACATAGAGACAGATGTTTCCAATACCTCTTCTGGTCTGAACACCAACTTGTTGATCACCTATGATTTGATCAATAGTGTGAGTCCGTGATCGTTACCAGATAATCAAAACAACAAACAATAGATGATAAACCAACCTGTTTCAATTACAAACACGGATTACACGGTTGAGTTCTTTGAGTTTTCTCTCTGTTTGTTTTTCTCTCTTTTACACTTTTCACTATGTGTATGTGTTATGTGTTTGTTGTCTGAAGGATGATAGAGAGAGAGAGAGAGAGATAATATCTAATAAAAATAGATATTATCAAATCATAAAATATTAATAAAACTTAATATCTAAAATTATAATATCTAGATATTAAAACAACTTTGACTTTATTACAGAATAGACCCTAGACTATTGTTGAGAGTAACTTTCATCATTAACTTCAGATTGCGATCTTCGTTTTGTATGATCTTGAATCCAATGAGACTGTGTCCTAACAATCTCCCCCTTTGGATCAAGATCATTACTAAAATGATGTAGCAATTTGATCTTCTCTTTCAGCTCAGAAGATGCAATCTCTTTCTCTGTTCAGAATGCTTTAGCAAAGTATCTTCAAAGAAAATTTATCTCAAATCAGCATGTCTTCAGAATACTTTGATCTCGCAGTTCTTGGTCTTGTAATGTAATGGACTGAACATTTCTTCAAGCTTTAGATTCTCCCCCTTTTTGATGGAAAGTGCAACGACTTCATCAAAACTTTGAGTAAGAAATGTCAACCACTTGTAGTCTCTGATCCGTCAGTTCAATAGTTATTCATCCTGATCTTTGCAAATCTAGACAAAATAATCATGTAACACCTGAATCAACTAATGAATCAGTTAGAATGCCTGTCAGTAACACTAAGTCACTGTGTGTAACGAATACACATATGGAAAGGAGCTGATTGATGTTGACTCCCCCAGGGCTTCCATTTAATCATCGAAACACCACATAGGCAGTTTCTATAAACGTTATGACAAAGAAACTAATTCCTTATGTGTTCGTGCTTGTGATAGAAAGAATTAAGCACTGATGATTGCTTTTAAGGCTCAAAATGTGTAAACCACTGAGACAACAGTAAGTTAAACACAGACTCAATGTACATGAGTGAAGTGCGAAGGTGGGGCAGACTTCCTTCTTTTCAATATCCAGATTTTCCAAATGAAAATCAGATAGCATATGTGCTGCATCCCCTTTGAAAATGTGAAACACTTTCTTGTTGAGAAGAAAATGAGTAGGTGGTGAGGTTTGATCAAGAGTTGGCATGGGTTAGTTGCCTGTTTCAATAATGATCACCAAAGAATTGTGAATCACTAGAATTGTGGTTGCCCGGCTCAGAAAGAGTTGGTGCAGAGTTGTAATATTCTTTTAACTCTGTTCTCACACGATCTTTCTTTTAAACATGTAGCTCACTCTAATCAACCTTTCTTTTTCAGCTTAACACACTCATTTCTTTTGACTTCTCACACTCAATCACTATGGATTAACTTCGTGGGTAGAAATCACTGGTTAAGGTGATTCCATTGAAGTTGTGTTAAGTCCTAGCACAATGATTCTTGTTTTCCTATGATGCATTTGATACTCAAAATGGTTTAACTTAACAGTTAAAGCTCAATTGAATAAGAAAACATTGAAAATCACACTTCCGAATTATAAAATCTGGTTGAAGAATCGGGAAGTGATTTGAACGTTTTAGAACGATGTTTTCAATGATTGAAAGTTGTCCTTCTTTCAACCATATATGAGATTAAGATAAAGGATAATACCTGAACGTATGATCTTACATCTCATGAAGCTAAGCTTAAAGTCATAAACATATGATCATGTAAGCTCTTCTCAAAAATTCTGCAAAAGTCTTAAGTCTATGTCAAAGCAAATTTATTCACTTAAATTAAAAAGACAAAAGGCAGTAAAACTATGAACTTCTCTTACTCCCCCTGAAATTATGCATTTGAAAAAATTATCATTGAAAAGATATGCATTTAAAATTTCATAAATAAATATGTACTCCCCCTTGAAGATTGATTTCCTCGTTGGAGTATCGGAGTACAATCTCTCATATCAGCATTGGAGTAAGTTCTTTTGATCTTTGAAGAACGAGTCCTGATCTGTACATAATCAGAAGTCGTTGTTGACATTGATGTCCGGGTCTTGAGCTGATTTACTCAAGAACCATTCTTCTTTGAAGTGCGGGTCTTGAACTATGTTATTCAAGAACCTTTGTTCTGACATTGAAGTCCGGGTTCTGAACTGAAGTATTCAGAAGCCTTTTTCTCTATTGAGGTACGGGTTCTGATCTGTTGTAATCAGAAGACACATGTTTTGCTAAACATTGGGTGCCTGCAACACAGATTTAGATTTTGGTACCCACTTGAATTTGGGTCCTGCTGTGTTAGCACAAGGTTTTGATTTTGGTACCCATTGCAAATTGGGTCCTCTTTTCTTTTGAGATAGATATGAAGTAGGATAATGATAAGAATGCACATGAGATGATTCAAACCGCATAGCAGAATCTTGACAGAAATTAGAAGCATATTTATAATAAAAGTAAGACTGTCTAGCAGTTTTAGATAACAGGAATAGTTGCTTAAAAGAGTATTTCAGTTTAGGAGCAACATTCATATTCAAAGTATCTAGACTAGACATATTCTTATTACAATAAACAGAATCAAAAGATTTAAAAGTCTTGTCAAGCTTCCGTTTGGGTTGCCATTTCTTGGTCATATCTGAAACAGTTGAAACCTTTGAGTTAGACATTAGAGAAACAACTGAATGCATTTTCTTTGGGCTACCAGTATTGATCGGCTTCTGTGAATGCTTCTTGCCTTTAGCATTTTTAGCTTTCACAGAGACTGAGTTATCAACTCGCGTTGATTTTGCACTGTTAACAGGCTTACTGGTTGATCCAACAGATTTCTTAAGAAAGGATGAATGGTTTGGAAGTTTTGCATTAAAGTCAAATTGTTCAAGACAATCATCTAAACCACCGTTAGAGTTCAGAAAATCAAACCCTTGATTTGATGAACTAACCATATTCTCAGAGTTTGAAGCCTTAGAAAGAACAGAATTTGTAAACACAGTTGTAAAAACATTCTGTTCAATGTTTATCAAAAGTCTTTCATCTGACAAGGAATTCTCGAGTTCAGAAATTTTACTTTCTAAAACGAGAGGAGGGACATATAGTTTACCTTGAGAAGGTTTCGCCTCCATTTCCTTTTCAGAATAACTTAGAAAGAAGTCATCTGAAAGAGTTTTCTTCTTTACAGGTTTCTTATCATAACTATTATTCAGCTTCGCATAATAAAATGGAAGATGAACTTTAGATGATATTAAATGTTTTTCTATTTCTTTGGCTTCATCCTCTTCAGATAGTTTAGTCCAATAAACTTTAAGTTCAGGGATTCTTCTAGCTAACTTCATAGAAAGAATATCATAAAGTGCAGGCACTTCAGACATTCCCTTTTAAAGATAGTGAGGATTCTTATAACCGATTCCCCATCTTTCTTTGTTCTCTATTGGTTTGTTAAGATGAATGGTTTGCTCAGTTTGACCTAATGAGTACAACTTCTTTTCCAAAGCATCCATTTTTTCAATTAAAAATTTGTTTTCTTCGATAGATGAAGAATGCATTTGTGTAACCTCATATAAGTCAATCTCACGTTTTAGCAGTTTAGACTTGAGTTCAGAATTCTCACTAAGAATTATTGTCTTCTCTGTTGCGTTGGTGTCATTGTTTTTATGTAAAACCTCAGCCAGTACTTTCTTCTCAGCAATTTCATTGCTAAGTTTCTGTATTGATTGGTTTTTGTCAGTAATGACACCCTTTTCACGCTTTAGGTTCGACTCTAACTCTTTGAGTTTATCATTCATGGCATGCAATTGATTTATGAATTCAGCATACGATAAGTTGCATACCTCTTCTTCATTCTCTGAATCAGCTTCATCATCTGATTCATGCTTTCCCATCAAGCACAGCTTGACAACTTCATCTTTCTCTTCATCTTTCTCTTCATCTTCTTCATCATCTTCAGAATGATCGAGCCAGAAAATGTCTTCAGCCATCAATGCCTTCCCAGCCTCTTGTTGCTTTGCAAGCAACATCTTGTTCTTGTAGTAGTCCGAGTTCTTGACTTTTGGCTTTCGGCAATCTCTGGCATAATGACCGGTTTTGCCACAGTTGTAGCACGTTATAGGTTCTGTCTGACCTGATCCTTCTGCTTGAAACCTTCTCTCTTCAGGTTTCCTTTCCTCTGATCTCTTTCCTTCAGCAAGATCTCTTCTATCTTCTGGTTTCCTCTCCTCCATTCTCCTTCCTTCAAACCTTCTTCCTTCAAATCTACTTCCTTCGACCCTTTCTCTATGAGCGTAGTTGTTTGGACCAGACGAATACCTCTGACTATTTGAGCTTGGCTTTGTGTAGAATTTCTTCTGGAAAGCCTTAGTCAACAAAAGCAATGCTTGCTTTAGTTGTTCACATTCATCTTCGTCAGAGTTTGCTTCAGCTTTATCTTCATCTGATTCATACACAGTCGCTTTGTTCTTCTTCTTCTTGATAACAAGAGCAACTGTGTCTTCAACCTTCTTTCCTCTCTGCCTTTTCTCTTCTAGAATTTCATCCACTTCTTCTTCATTTTTTTTGAGGGTCTCAATCACCTCACGAAGTGGAATCTCATTCAGATCTTTAATCTACTTCATCTGCCTCGCAAATCTCTTCCATTCTGGTTGTAGAACGCTTAGAAATTTGACGTTTAGCTCAATTTGAGATTTGTGGACCTTGTTCTTGCTTAGATCATTCAGCAAGGTCACAAACCTGTCATGTACTTCTTCTAAGGTTTCTCCGGCTCTGCCTCTAAATTCTTCATAGTTATTTAGGCAGTTGGAGATCTTCAGTTGATTTCCCACCTTAGAACCCAGCATCATCTTCTCCAGCTGATCCCACATTTCCTTAGCTGAGGCCTTGTAGCTGTCAATCTTTATGTAGATTTCATTGGGGATTCCTTGAAGAATGTATGACATAGCTAGCTTATCACTTTTAGCTATGTTTAGGTTGTCACCGTCAATCTCATGGTACTTCAGTTCAACTTGTGTTGGCACTGTTTCAACCAGACGAGTTGTCTTTATTGGTTGCATATTTCCTTCTGCAAATGACTGTCTGATGAACTCACAAAGCTCATGTTTGTCTATGAAGTTTAGAAACCGATCCTTCCACTGTTCGTATTCACCTTTAAATAGAACTGGTGGTTTGGAATCAGTTCCAATGGCAAGAGCTTCTCTGGAAGTTATAATTGAACAAGATTTAAGATGCGAGAGGCTTTGAGATGCGTGAGGCTTGAGATGCGAGAGGCTTTGAGATATGAGAGAATTTTAAAAATCAAAAGTTTGCGCGAGATGTTGATTGCGCAAAGTGAGGATCGACCGATAAGACGTAAGAATGATGCTCGACCGGGAAAAATTTTCTTTCGACCGATAAACAAACAATTTTATATGAGAGTTAAATGTGATTGGTGGAATTTCTTATGATTGCCACGTATCAAAGAAATTGGTCAAAGAAAGTTTAGAAAATGAAAGGACCGATAATGAAGTTGTGCATGTGGAATGGAGTAGACACGTGGAAATGAAAAAAAATGATAGGCTTCCACGTATCAAACAACAAACAACAAACATATGAGATTGTGTGAAAAGATTTGATAAGCTTTTCTTTAGTAGTGGACACGTGAGATGGCTTTGATATTGGGACCAATATTGATTTGATGAAGCTTTGACCGATATGTGGGTTTGATCGGGATTGAGTTGAAGACCGGGGCTGGGGTTGGTTGGTTCGACCGGTATTGATTTGAAAATGACCTTCGACCGGTGTAACAAACAACCAAAGAGGAGTTCGACCGGGAAGGTTTGGATTGGACCGATAGTGTTAATTTCCTTTGACCGGGGCTTTGTAGTGGAAAAGTTTTATTCGACCGGGGAAGTGAGTTTTACTTTGACCGGATAACAAAAAAAAAACTCGACCGGATAAAAAAATATTCGACCGGTACAAAGTGGGATTTGACCGGAGAGTGTTTGACCGATACCAAAAGTTTGTGAGATTCGACCGATAAAAAAATGATCTTCGACCGGTATTTGCAAGAGTCCGGTCGAATGCTTAAGACCGATAGAATGTAAAAAGTAAGGTTCGACCGGTACGCTTAAAACCGATACGTCGTCTTCTCCGATTAAATCAACCTGTAACTCTAAAATTAACCAAGCTAGATGTCGATTTACTACACCAAATTTTGACACAACGATCTCCTTATCAACAACAACAATACACAACCTTTTGATTTCGAAAATAACCGCAAAATCAAGATTTTCATCTATTGCACAGTGTTCTTCAAAAATGAAGAACACAAAGAGTAAAAATTTTTGATTTTGAATCTGGATCAGCTCTGATACCAATTGTGAGTCCGTGATCGTTACCAGATAATCAAAACAACAAACAATAGATAATAAACCAACCGGTTTGGATTACAAACGCGGATTACACAGTTGATTTCTTGAGTTTAAGCTCTGTTTGTTTTCTCTCTGTTTACACTTTATCAATATGTGTATGTGTGTTCTTCTGTTTTGTCTGATCGATGTATAGAGAGAAAGAGATAATATCTGATTTAAGATATTATCAAAAACATAAACTAATAATAAAACTAATATTAAACTAAACATAATATCTAAATAATATCTAAAACATAATATCTAGATATTAAAACAACTTTGACTTTATTACATAATAGACCCTAGACTATTGTTGAGAGTAACTTTCAGCATTAACTTCAGATTGCGATCTTCGTTTTGTATGATCTTGAATCCAATGAGACTGTGTCCTAACAAATAGGGTGATCTTTTGTCCACTTTAAGGCAGGAGGTAAAGGAGGAGGGTAAGAAATTTGTAGAGGAGAGTTGGAAGGGATATTGTCAGGAAAGATGGATGGAAGATCGACAGGTATAGGTGAGGAATGAATGTCAGATTGAGAGACTGGGATGAGTTGGAGTGTATTTTGAGGCTGGGTAGGCTGAGGATCATCCTCTTGATGAGAGGAGGGGTTGTGAGATGTAGATGGATCATTGTTTTGGTAGAGAGAAGTGGGAACTGTGTAGGGAATGTCTGATGATGTTGGAAGAGGACCATCACCAACACAAGAGGATATCCAACGGTTCAATTCTTCATCATCACAAGAGAGTGATGATATCTTGAGGTCATCAAACTTGATATGGATGGACTCATCAATGCACTTCCTTCTGAGGTTGTAGACTCTGAAAGCATTGGAAGTGAGAGAATATCCCACGAAGATTCCTTCATCAGCTTTGGGATCAAATTTTCCCAAATTTTCTCTGTCGTTGAGAATGTAATACACACCCAAAGACATGAAGGAAGCCAATGTTAGGTTTTCTACCATAAAAGACTTCATAAGGAGTTTTATTATGTCTTTTCACAATGATGGACCTATTTTGGGTAAAGCATGCAGTATTGATTGCTTCGGCCCAAAAATAGGTAGGAAGGTGAGATTCACTCAGCATGGATCGGGCATCTTCATATAGCGTTCTGTTCTTTCTCTCCACTACACCGTTTTGTTGTGGAGTTCTGACGACAGAGAAGTTCTGAGAGATGCCTTTTTCATTGAAAAAGTCATCTAACATACTATTCTTGAATTCTGTTCCGTTGTCACTTCTTACAAATCTGACCAGCTGCCCATTCAACACTTCAGACTTCTTGATGAACTTTATAATTTCTTCAGTGGCGTCACTTTTATACCTGAGAAAAAATACCCAAGTGTAACGAGTGAATTCATCAATAATAACAAGAATGTACCTTCTACCACCAAGGCTTGGGGTACTGACTGGTCCACACAAATCCATGTGGAGCATCTGAAGAGGCTGAGAGATGGAGAAGCATTGCTTGGTCTTGAAGAAAGATTTTGTGAGTTTCCCTTTCTCACATGCAGCACACAACTTATCTTTCACAAAGGATAACTTTGGCATGCCCATGACATGCTCTTGGTTGGAGAAGACATTCAAGGTCTTGAAGTTGAGGTGAGAGAGACGCTTGTTCCAGATCCAACATCTTTTTGCAGAGTCTTTAGAGACAAAGCAGATGTTTGTTCCGACGGATGAGCTATGTCCCATGTCTATGACATAGACGTTTTCCTTGCGGTAGCCAGAGAGTACGATTTCCATATTTTTGTTGAAAATGATGCATGAAGATAATTCAAACATCACTTTGTAGCCCAGATCACACAGTTGGCTTATGCTTAGAAGATTGTGCATCAAGCCCTCAACATAGGCTACCTTGTTAAAGGTGATGGAACCATTTGAGAGTGTTCCATAACCTTTAGTACTTCCTATGGAATTATCACCAAAGGTGACAGAAGGACCTTCGGATGGCACGAAGTCTACAAGAAGAGATTTGTTCCCTGTCATGTGTCTTGAGCACCCGTTGTCGAGATACTAGATTTGTTGGTGCCCTAGACCCTGCAATCAGAAGGAAATCAGTTCTTTGGTACCCATTTGGAAATGGGTCCTTTTGAGTTAGGAGAAGAGGAAGAATCCTTGGAAACATTTTTATCAATTCTTTCCATAGGACAATCCTTAGCAAGATGAGAGGTATTACCACAGTTATAACATTTTCTATATGTAAAAACCTTTTTGGAGCTTTGACCAGATTCCTTGTTATGACTGGTCACATTGACTTTCATGGCCTTAGAGGTTAGAGGATAGTCAAGAGGCTTAGGACCCAAGATACCTTTGCCAGAGTCAGTTGAAAGAATAGAAGAGGGTGTCTTGGAATTTAGCTTATTTAACATCACAACTTTGGGGATTGGAAGAGAAGATGGTTTCTTTGAGTTTTTCTTGGGAAGTTTTTTTTTTGGGAGGAAGATTGGCAACAGATTTTCCCTTTTTGGAGAAAGAGAATTTGTTTGAAGAAGGCTGAGGAACTTTGGAAGGTTTGGGTTTAGAAGATGAAAGTTCGTTTATTTTTAAGGAACACATATACTCAATAATTGGTTTAGAAGGGTCATTTGAGTCTTGGGCTTCCTCACTCTCATTGGGTGAATCAATGCTCTTAGCTTTGATGAACATTCCAAACTTGAGATCTTTAGAGGGATCAGAAGAGTCCAAAGGTTCAGAGTTGTCATAGTTCTCTTCAGAGGATTCATAGAATGAGGGAAGAGAGATAGGAGCATGGGTGACAGAAAGAGGTTCAAGGTCATATTTCCCGAAGCCTAGTCCAGATTTGTCATCACAAGATATTTGATCCTGAAAAATCTTTTCTAAGTTCTTGGAGGAACTTGTCCACTTATTCACAATTTCTTGCTCCTTTTTGAATCTTCTCAAAAGTTTATTTTTCTCTTTAGCAAGAGTAAAATTTATAGTTTTCAAATCTTCAAGCTCAGCCTTGATTTTGTCAAATTGTTTTGGTTGAGAAAGACATATTTGCAACTGAGAAGAAAGAGATTTTATTTGAGCATTTGCCTTCTTCTTTGCATCCTTGGCTTCATAGAAGTCAATGGTCAAAGAGTCAAATGCTTCAATTTTCTCAGCATCAGAGAGAGAGAGAAAAATAGATGTACCTGATTAGATGAGGTAGAGCACTCAGTGGACACAAGAGCCATGGAAGTGGAAGAGGTTTCACCGTCATCAGCATCATTTATTTTATCTATAAAGCAAAGGTTGGCCATGTCCTTGTCACTTTCGGAAGTTGGTTCATCTGCCCAATCATGAGATTCGGCAAGAAGACATTTTCCATTCCTTTCCTTCTCTCTCTTGTATTTTGCCTTGTACTTTTCAGCACGGTCAGAGTTTGAAGAAACAGAAGTGCTTGACTTTTGAAAAAGGGGTTGGTAGGAATCATACTTGGTTCTGACAGACCTAGAGGATGTACGGTTAGAGGAGGGCAGTCTAAACTTATCAGGGGACCTGCTTCTGCATTCAGAAGCAAAGTGTCCCTTCCTCCCACACCTGTAACATTCCTCATTTGATTTGTCAGAGGAAGCATTTTTAGAAAGAGTAGAGGAGGGTTTTCTAGAAAACCTGGATTTTCCAGAAGAGAAGCGAGGTTTGCCTTTAGAAAAGCCTACCAGCATGGCAACACCGTCTGACAGATGATCCACAGAGGTCTCCTCTCCTTCATCATCAGCCTCACTGATGTAGGCTTCTGAAGGGTCATTGGGGTTCTCTTAACTATTGTTGTCAGAATCAGAGGGATAGGTGATCCTAGGGACACACACAGTACTTTTGGAAGATTCACCGACAAGAGCTAGAGAAGAGACTTTGATGTCTTTTGTGATTGACTTCGTAAGCAGTTTAGTCTGCTCATAGTTGAAGAGAGTGCCATACAAGGCAGTGATAGGCATGGAATCAAGATCCTTGGTAGACTTGATACAAGTACAGATGTTTTCCCAAAACTCAGGAAGACAATCCATAAACTTGCACAAGACTTCCTCATTATCATAGATGCGACCCACAAGTTTAAGATCATTGAGTAGACTGTTAAAACGATTATAGTAGTCTGAGAGAGACTCACCCTTCTCATGAGAGAAGAGTTCATACTTTCTTACAAGAGCAATCTTTTTGCTCTTTTTCACCTCAGACGTACCTTCATAAAGAACACACAGAGTGGACAACATTACTTTTGCAGTAGAAAGGTTAACAAGAGAATGGTAGACCTCATCAAGCAGAGAGAGGGCAATGATGGCTCTGACTTTAGTATCAAGAGCTATAAGACGTCTGTCTTCATCATTGTATTTACTGGGGTCCTTTACAATGTATCTCCCAGTAGCTGAAGTTCTTTCTTCTTTAGAAGAGTCCTCATCATCTTTTGCCTTATCTGCATTGTAACGGTCCCAAACTCTAGGAATAAAAGGACCTTCATGTAAGATAGTAGGATATTTGCTGTCAACTCCTTCTAAGAAGAGTATCATACGACTTTTCCACAGGAAGAAGTTATTGAGGTTAAACTTTGGTGGCTTGGCTATAGAGCCATTGTCGTATGAAACATCAGTAGTGTTTTGAGAAAAAGCATTTTTCAAAGAGGAGGAAGAAGAAGAGGCTGCCATTGCGGATCTAATTTATTGAATTAAACTAAACCGCTCTGATACCACTTGTTGGTCCCAAATAGTAGTAAGTAAATAAGAGAAGTATTGTAGAAGGGGGGGTTGAATACAATACACACAATTTTTTCACTTAATTTAATTCTTATTGATTTGAAATCAAGAATTAAACATAGAAAACTTTTGATTGTTGCGGAAGAGAATAGATGAAATCTATTCAAACAATCTTACACAAAGAGAAATCAAGAACAATTGTAAAACACTTAGAAAACAATAAGAACTTCGTAGAGAGAGAATGGCAGTGCACTTAGAGAGCTTGAATGCTTGAGAGCTGGTTAATCTTGCATGTTGAAACATCCTCCATATTTATAGTGCCTCATGCATTAAATGCATGGGACACCTGTTGAGCAAAGGATGGACACAGGTCTTCAGCAAGGTGCAAGATGTACCTTTTGTCTTGGGTGTTTTGGCTTGAAGTGTTGACATGCAGAGAGGATGGTAGAGACCTTTCCTTAAAATGGTGTAGTAGACAAAACTTACTTTATCTGATCTTCAGATGAGGTCCACGTCAATGCAAGATATCACAATATACTTTGTCAGAAAAGTACAATGTGTTTGAAAGAAATCCTCAAGCATCGGCTGCCGAAGACTTGAGAGATCTTCGGCTCCTGAAGATGTGAGAACACCTTCATACTCCTGATAGATATGTGATTGACACCATCCTGGCCGATGGTGTTGATCACTTGGGCATGCTTGGCTTTAGGCTGAGGAGACTATCTTCAATCCGCTTTGAGAGATGTACTCCTTCTTTGTCTTCTTCGGCTGATCTTCGACTTCACCGAACATTTGTATAGAAACCATGTTGCTAAAAGAACCTCAAACATGTTCTAAGTAGGATGATATAAGTATGGAAGATCAGGAGGTCATCTTCAAATCTTCAGATGACCCAACAGATAGAAAGGTGATTATTGTAGCTCGTTTTGCTCCTTAGCGTCCATGTTGTCCTCAAATCCGTTAATCCTTACAGGTCATTATTGGAGAGAGTTGAACCTCCAAACCAAGACCCGAATGCACCAATTGTTGTAGCTCCAGCACTGTTTATCACAGGAGAAAAAGATTTATTTTTCAGTTTTCCTGGGATGGAGGAATACTTGAACAATGGAATCAAGAACTACGTACCGAACCTAGAGATCATATACATTTCTGATGGTTCTCATTTTGTTCATGAACAATTCCCCGACAAAGTAAACCAACTCCTACTCAATTTTCTCAGTCGCAACAAATATTAGTGTAACACCCCGAATTTTAGGCCTCGTGGTGGATTATTTAGCTATAAGTTTGTGTTTAAGGACTCTAAATCTATTTTGGTAATTGTAGTATTGTTTGGATCGAGTTTTATCGCGTCGTTTCGAATTCGGGCAGCAGCTGGGGATGTCCGGCGATTGTGCCCCGCGATTGTGCCAATGGCACTGTCGCCAGGGCAAGGTCGTGCGGGGTGTACCACTTACGGTACATCTGCCACGATTGTGCCCCGCGATTGTGCCACTGGCACTCTCGCGAGGGCAAGGTCGCGCGAGGGGGAGCTTAGACGGAAATTTCCATTTAATGTCATTTTTAGGGGTTTTGAGTATCATTTTGGGATTTTCAGCCTAGAGGTCGTTTACACACACTCAAGGTGCGATTTTCACACACTTTCCTCTTATCTCTCTTCATTTAATACTTGGTTGTTGAATCATTAAGTTTTGGTGATTTCTAGGGTTCTAAGGTTATATAAGTATTAATCTTCCAAGGTTGCAAGGATCCAAGTCTTCTTCCATCCATCTATTCCCCAAATTTCTAAGGGTTTTCCATAGAATTAGACGGTTCTTATATAACCTTAGATTTTAGACGGTTCCATAGATTTTCCAAAAATTTCTAAGGGTTTTCCTTGTGCACAGGGAATTAGACGGTTCTTATATAACATGGATTTTTGACCACTGGGTCTTTAGCGAGGAGGCAATTGGTGACGCAAGTCTCTGGGTTGTAACTCGTCTACTTTGGATAGGCACCCGTGTCCATAAGTCCTTGTAGCGTAAGTCAACGGAGTAAGCATTAGAGGCATAAACGGTCCGAGGATTGTGATGTCCGACGTGGCATGGGAACTAGGTCCGGGATATGTGGTGAAATCCAATTTAACATCGCGAGTGACTCCACTCATGTGTTCTCGTCACCCAAGGTGGAACGGGCACGCCCGTTAAATGGAGTTTATCTCTGATGATTTATACAGGTTGAACTTGATTATCCCAAAACGGGATAATGGCACGATTTTAAACCTAAAGGCGTATCGGTAACATTTACTTGCTTTATTTGAAATTGTTGATAAATGTGAACTTCTTAGATATCCTTCTCGAAATTCAACCTAACACTTGTACGTGTGTACTTTGACTCACAGGTTCAGTTAGCGGTGCGTCTAGGGCACCTTAATCCGTCAAAAGCACACCTAGGAGCACCATGGTTCGGGCATCATTTTTGGGATTTTGAGAGAAGAGCGATTTTTGGAGACATATAAACACACGTGTTTAATCTAGTTGATAAAATGTTCTAGATTAATTAGGTTGTTGTGCATTATGATTCATTTTCACCGTTACACTCGCTTGTACAAACTAACCCTCGCCTTGGGGTTTTAGTTGTTCGTAATCGTAGGTTTAAATCCTTACTTTTAGCCGTCTTGTTATCGAAATTTTAAAGTTTTATTTTACAACAATTTTTAGGGTGTTACAATTAGTGCCATCAATCTTCCCTAGGTGATCCAACAATTTTGTGATTGATTTTAATATTTATGTATTTCCAAGTAACCAAAATGTGTCCATAGACATACCAAGGATAATTTCAACCATTGTTTTATTCTTTTCGAGGAGGTTTCTTAAGATATCATCATGTAACTGTCCTCAATGTTTCAAGGTCCGATATGGCGTAATAAATAGTTGAAGTATTGCATTTATTTTTATACCATAGTATCACTAATTCATCATGTTTAAGCAAAACATTATCTCCACCTAAATTGCAAAAAGTTCCCCATTCCAAGTTGGAGACATTGACAATGGATAGCATTTAGCACTCGGATAAATCTAAACTTTTTTAAACTATTGTTAAGCTTTTATCTTTGATCATTTGATTATTATTCATGAGCTAGTCTTGATGACGGATGAGTCTAAAAAATGCATTTAAACATCCGCTTAACCAAAAGCGACGAACTTTGATCAATATATCCAAAAAATGGATCAATAATTGTAATATTATATGTCTTTTCTGCATCAAACATATAAAATAAAAATGTGAGCCAAAAAGAAATGTGAAGGGGATCCAATATGTATTAAAATGCTTGCAATCTCCAAAAGCAATTTATTCAAAAGGAGACGTCATTATTTTATCAACATAGTTTTGTAATCATATTAATACATTATTTATTTATTAAAAAAATTAAAAAATGACAGAAATTTTTGACGGACCAATCCAACTTATTTTGATATGATCTTGTCGTTTTAACCCATTACTTAACATGTTCGATGTCTGTAAGTTATCATTTCTTTTTTTCTTTCACTTTCATAAAAATTCAGAAAACCATACTCGAGGAAGCCATATTTTTTTTTTCCACTCATTAACGATGAAGTCTCTTTGAATAAAAACTTGTAATCGCTTATTGGATTGAAATTTTGAAAAGTAATAACTATATTTCGTGGAGAAACTTCTATCTCTTCGGTTATTAATGTATATTTAATAATATAAAAATACAAGAGTCGTATATGATGCTTGTAGTAACTTTTGTCAATTTAAACGTTATACTTTTCTAGACAAACATTCTTATTAAACAACCGCGTGGTATGGTGTATGGGTGGAAATCTTCAATTCTTTAGTGTCAAGGTAATCGTGATGAATAGTCATCGACTTCGGGAGTGTGTGTGTGGGTGGGGGGGGGTTGAATACAAGTCAATACGAGGCAATTTGGTTTGAGTGACAGTTTTGAAATCGGATTCAAGTACACATTTCCCCCTTCGGCAAGAGCTTTGAATCATGGATTTTCTTATATACATTCAAATAAATCTCTTACAATGATAATAATATCAATCGAAGAACACAAGTGATTTTAATATTTAGTTGGATGAGTGTGTATGTATTAAAATCTCTTAACAAAATTATTGGATTTTGGAGAGAATATCATTGAGTTTTTCAAGTGTCAAAGGTTCTCAAAATGTTAGGATGAAACATCTATTTATAGAATAAGATTTTTTGCATACGGAGGACCATAGACAACCAAATTAGTTTGGGGACATTGTCTTTTTGTGAAATATAATTGCGAAAGAGAACAAAATAGTCAGTGAAAAATTGGATTTTCTCTTACTTAAACATCAAAAAATTCCTTGCGGACAACTACAACAATCTTGATCTGAAAACTTAAAAATCTTCTTTGAATTGGATGAACATTATTTGACACAAATGTCCAATTTTTTTTGTTTTCTAATCAAAATCAAATTGTTTTCTCTCCATTTTTGCATATGCGGAATTGGTGCATAAATCAGGGAAAGGTTGGGAACGTTGGATAGACTAGCTTGTGGACTATGAAATCTTCATATTTTCACTATTTGACATTTTTTTTTCTAAATATTTCACATAACACGTGTTGAGCATACTTTCTTAGCACAAATATATCATAGCATATTCTAGAGAGTAGCATGTATGTGACCGAGATTTGTCAAACTAAACATTCCTTTTGGAATCCATTTCTTGTAATGAAAATCATTTAAAGAATAATTGTTATTTGATGTTGCTTTAACAAACTTTCTTTCTTTAAACCATTCACGTCAAGTGATTCATTTTTTGCATTTTCAAATCCGAAATGAGTATCATTTGGAGCTTTTTAATATTCAATATTTTGTTCGACTTATCATTACGTTAACAATTTAATTTTTAAGCATGCAACTTCATGGTTTAACAATTTCTTCATTCAAATTTTTAATTCATCACGTTTGTTGGTCTTCATGAGCTAATTTAGATTTAAGTTCAAGCACTTTATTTTCCTTTTTCACTCAATAGTATTTTTCCTCATCAATAACCACAATATCACGAATTAGGGGTGTCAATCAGTTTAGGTAGATCGGATTTTATCCAATCATCCAATATATGTTGGATTTTGTCATCCGATTCACGCCAATCAACATTGGACATTTGATCCAATCTAATCCAATGAATGACTACTGGATTGGATCGGATTGGTTCCATCTATTAGATATTACTATTGGTTATCCATTACATCATATCAATCCAAAATTTTGAAACAATTTTCAACCAATTAATCTACCATTTCAACCAATTATTTATATATTTTCGTAATTTATCAAAAAACACTACGTATAAATATCAACAAAAAAATTAATATCATAAAATATTAGTAATTATATATTATTAATTGGGTGGTATGGATGATAATTGGATGCGTAATTTGATTGGTAATTGGATGGTTATTGGATTGGATTGGATTGGTTCGTTTTATTAGATTCTGAACAAGAAAGACACGCCATAAAAATTGCAACCCATAATCTCTCTTTCTCTCTCTCACACACACACACTCTCTCTCTCTTTCTTTCTCTCTCTCTCTCTCTATATATATAGTAAGATATATATATATATAGAGAGAGAGAGAGAGAGACAAGTTACGTTAGGGACCTAAAATTGATTACGAACCCATGAACTGCCACAACACAACACGTGTCATATTCATCTCAAACCGAGGCCCTTTATCACTTACTTTCTCCATACAATAACGGAAAACACTTACACAACCATTGTTGACTATGTAAGGGTTAGTGTTCGATTTTTGTAATCTATTTAAATACATTGTTTTTTGATTGAACGTCGCTATCAATATAGTCTATTTACATTATATACATACATATATATATATATATATATACATATATATTTGTTTTATTTTAAAATTTAGAGGACAACAACAAAACCAAGAGATTATCCTACGGATTTTTTCGTCGGTAATTATCGACGGGTTTGTGACGGATTATCGACGGATTGACCATACATGGCGCATTTTTCCTTCGGTGATTGAAAATCCGCCGGTATTGTGCCAATAATCACAATTAGCGGCCAAGCTTTCTCCGGTGATGAGATCCGTCGGGGTGATTGGCTTTATTTGGTAGATTACTGATTAATTTTTCGTAAGTAAAACCTCATTGTTTTGTAGTGGACCCCCTTAGGAAAATTCCTCCTATGGATGAGTTAATCTAATCAAACTTTCCGAGCAAAACATTAGACCATCACAGCAAAAAGAAAGAAAAAAAAACCATTGTAAACTTTCACATGAAAAGAAGAATGAACTTTCAAATAAAAGACATCCAAAACACAACCAACCTAATTCGAAAAACAAACAAAATAGCAAGAAACACATATGAAACTTTCACAGAGGTCTCATGATTCTCTTGAAATCTAGGTGGTCTCACATGAACCCAATCCTCTCTCTTTTTCTATATATATATAGAGAGAGAGAGAGAGAGAGAGAGGGAGAGAGGGAGAGAGGGAGAGAGAGAGAGAGAACAGTGAGAGATAGAAAGACTCGGATTCAGATGAGAACAGTGACCAAATAATATAACATGAAAACAAGCAAATATAAAATGTGCACTCGTATGTAAAATCAGATATATATGGTTACGTGAGACCTTGGTCGCAGGTCAGGTTGCTCGTCCACCCATTCGTTGATTGTGTTTCGTGATCACATATGGTTTCAGTGCAAAAGCACATGCGATTTGATTGTTCTCAGACATTCTTATTTTGACCATGTTATTGTTTGTTCCTCCCTGTATGTATATACGTATACAGGCATTTTCTATATAAAATTGCATATGTAGAATTTTTAATCCACAAGAGTAACATGAGATAGTAGTTTCCAATGTGGTGTTATAAGTTGAAACCAAAATTATCTTGTAAACCAAACGAAAAGTAACTAGTAGCATGAGCTTACATCCAATGCCTTTAATATATTATTGTCATACTTTGAAACTCTATACATCAAATATTTTAGAGAATATCGTCAATGAAGAATATGGGTGGTTAAAGACTTGAAGTAGTCCAAAGTCAATAATGTTTTTCTATAGTAATTAAACTATAAATTGTATCCCTAACTATTATTTAATCCGTAGGTTTAGTTCAAATGTTTTAATGTTAAAATCTTCATCCAACAAAGTTTATCCAGAGCGTACAATTTTGATCTTTAAAACATTAAAACTAATGATTTTCTATTACAATATCATATGTTTACAACTAGTCATACAACAAGTGTTTAAAACAATGACATTTCGGTCTTTTTAACATTTTTTCTACTTGTCACCAAAATAAATCCTAATTTTCAAAAAAAAAATCTCTAAACTAACTCAATCTACTAGTTCAATTCAAAAGTTCCATTGATGCACTGTGAGTCCAATATGTTTATGTGTAGCGGCATCACCCTTATATCTTGAAAATTAACGGGTTTTTTGTTGATACATCACATTTGTACATTGTATGTGTTTGAGAATTAAAAAAAAAAGTTAATAACTACCAACCACGTGTAATAGGATCGACTTTAATATCATTTTAAAACGCACCGTAACCAAAAGCAATATCTAGCGATCCTTTTATTCGATGATAATAGATGCATTTTTTTTTCCAATTCTATCTCCTATCCAAATTATTATGCGTTTATATAATTTTAATGTCACTTGACGTTTCTCACACCTGTAACATTCCTCATTTGATTTGTCAGAGGAAGCATTTTTAGAAAGAGTAGAGGAGGGTTTTCTAGAAACCTGGATTTTCCAGAAGAGAAGCAAGGTTTGCCTTTAGAAAAGCCTACCAGCATGGCAACACCGTCTGACAGATGATCCACAGAGGTCTCCTCTCCTTCATCATCAGCCTCACTGATGTAGGCTTCTGAAGGGTCATTGGGGTTCTCTTAACTATTGTTGTCAGAATCAGAGGGATAGGTGATCCTAGGGACACACACAGTACTTTTGGAAGATTCACTGACAAGAGCTAGAGAAGAGACTTTGATGTCTTTTGTGATTGACTTCGTAAGCAGTTTAGTCTGCTCATAGTTGAAGAGAGTGCCATACAAGGCAGTGAGAGGCATGGAATCAAGATCCTTGGTAGACTTGATACAAGTACAGATGTTTTCCCAAAACTCAGGAAGACAATCCATAAGCCCAAAACTCAGGAAGACAATCCATAAGCTTAAATCCCAAAACTCAGGAAGACAATCCATAAGCTTAAATCGTAGGTTTAAATCCTTACTTTTAGCCGTCTTGTTATCGAAATTTTAAAGTTTTATTTTACAACAATTTTTAGGGTGTTACAATTAGTGCCATCAATCTTCCCTAGGTGATCCAACAATTTTGTGATTGATTTTAATATTTATGTATTTCCAAGTAACCAAAATGTGTCCATAGACATACCAAGGATAATTTCAACCATTGTTTTATTCTTTTCGAGGAGGTTTCTTAAGATATCATCATGTAACTGTCCTCAATGTTTCAAGGTCCGATATGGCGTAATAAATAGTTGAAGTATTGCATTTATTTTTATACCATAGTATCACTAATTCATCATGTTTAAGCAAAACATTATCTCCACCTAAATTGCAAAAAGTTCCCCATTCCAAGTTCGAGACATTGACAATGGATAGCATTTAGCACTCGGATAAATCTAAACTTTTTTAAACTATTGTTAAGCTTTTATCTTTGATCATTTGATTATTATTCATGAGCTAGTCTTGATGACGGATGAGTCTAAAAAATGCATTTAAACATCCGCTTAACCAAAAGCGACGAACTTTGATCAATATATCCAAAAAATGGATCAATAATTGTAATATTATATGTCTTTTCTGCATCAAACATATAAAATAAAAATGTGAGCCAAAAAGAAATGTGTAGGGGATCCAATATGTATTAAAATGCTTGCAATCTCCAAAAGCAATTTATTCAAAAGGAGACGTCATTATTTCGTGGAGAAACTTCTATCTCTTCGGTTATTAATGTATATTTAATAATATAAAAATACAAGAGTCGTATATGATGCTTGTAGTAACTTTTGTCAATTTAAACGTTATACTTTTCTAGACAAACATTCTTATTAAACAACCGCGTGGTATGGTGTATGGGTGGAAATCTTCAATTCTTTAGTGTCAAGGTAATCGTGATGAATAGTCATCGACTTCGGGAGTGTGTGTGTGTGGGGGGGGGTTGAATACAAGTCAATACGAGGCAATTTGGTTTGAGTGACAGTTTTGAAATCGGATTCAAGTACACATTTCCCCCTTCGGCAAGAGCTTTGAATCATGGATTTTCTTATATACATTCAAATAAATCTCTTACAATGATAATAATATCAATCGAAGAACACAAGTGATTTTAATATTTAGTTGGATGAGTGTGTATGTATTAAAATCTCTTAACAAAATTATTCGATTTTTGGAGAGAATATCATTGAGTTTTTCAAGTGTCAAAGGTTCTCAAAATGTTAGGATGAAACATCTATTTATAGAATAAGATTTTTTGCATACGGAGGACCATAGACAGCCAAATTAGTTTGGGGACATTGTCTTTTTGTGAAATATAATTGCGAAATAGAACAAAATAGTCAGTGAAAAATTGGATTTTCTCTTACTTAAACATCAAAAAATTCCTTGCGGACAACTACAACAATCTTGATCTGAAAACTTAAAAATCTTCTTTGAATTGGATGAACATTATTTGACACAAATGTCCAATTTTTTTTGTTTTCTAATCAAAATCAAATTGTTTTCTCTCCATTTTTGCATATGCGGAATTGGTGCATAAATCAGGGAAAGGTTGGGAACGTTGGATAGACTAGTTTGTGGACTATGAAATCTTCATATTTTCACTATTTGACATTTTTTTTTCTAAATATTTCACATAACACGTGTTGAGCATACTTTCTTAGCACAAATATATCATAGCATATTCTAGAGAGTAGCATGTATGTGACCGAGATTTGTCAAACTAAACATTCCTTTTGGAATCCATTTCTTGTAATGAAAATCATTTAAAGAATAATTGTTATTTGATGTTGCTTTAACAAACTTTCTTTCTTTAAACCATTCACGTCAAGTGATTCATTTTTTGCATTTTCAAATCCGAAATGAGTATCATTTGGAGCTTTTTAATATTCAATATTTTGTTCGACTTATCATTACGTTAACAATTTAATTTTTAAGCATGCAACTTCATGGTTTAACAATTTCTTCATTCAAATTTTTAATTCATCACGTTTGTTGGTCTTCATGAGCTAATTTAGATTTAAGTTCAAGCACTTTATATTCCTTTTTCACTCAATAGTATTTTTCCTCATCAATAACCACAATATCACGAATTAGGGGTGTCAATCAGTTTAGGTAGATCGGATTTTATCCAATCATCCAACATATGTTGCATTTTGTCATCCGATTCACGCCAATCAACATTGGACATTTGATCCAATCTAATCCAATGAATGACTACTGGATTGGATCGGATTGGTTCCATCTATTAGATATTACTATTGGTTATCCATTACATCATATCAATCCAAAATTTTGAAACAATTTTCAACCAATTAATCTACCATTTCAACCAATTATTTATATATTTTCGTAATTTATCAAAAAACACTACGTATAAATATCAACAAAAAAATTAATATCATAAAATATTAGTAATTATATATAATTATTAATTGGGTGGTATGGATGATAATTGGATGCGTAATTTGATTGGTAATTGGATGGTTATTGGATTGGATTGGTTCGTTTTATTAGATTCTGAACCAGAAAGACACGCCATAAAAATTGCAACCCATAATCTCTCTTTCTCTCTCACACACACACACACTCTCTCTCTCTCTTTCTCTCTCTCTATATATATAGTAAGATATATATATATATATAGAGAGAGAGAGAGACAAGTTACGTTAGGGCCCTAAAATTGATTACGAACCCAAGAACTGCCACAAAACAACACGTGTCATATTCATCTCAAACCGATGCCCTTTATCACTTACCTTCTCCATACAATAACGGAAAACACTTACACAAGCATTGTTGAATCTGTAAGGGTTAGTGTTCGATTTTTGTAATCTATTTAAATACATTGTTTTTTGATTGAACGTCGCTATCAATATACTGTATTTACATTATATACATACATACATACATATATATACATATATATTTGTTTTATTTAAAAATTTAGAGGACAACAACAAAACCAAGAGATTATCCTACGGATTTTTTCGTCGGTAATTATCGACGGGTTTGTGACGGATTATCGACGGATTGACCATACCTGGCGCATTTTTCCGTCGGTAATTGAAAATCCGCCGGTATTGTGCCAATAATCACAATTAGCGGCCAAGCTTTCTCCGGTGATGAGATCTGCCGGGGTGATTGGCTTTATTTGGCAGATTACTGATTAATTTTTTGTAAGTGAAACCTCATTGTTTTGTAGTGGACCCCATTAAAAAAATTCCTCCTGTGGATGAGTTAATCTAATCAAACTTCCCGAGCAAAAAATTAGACCATCACAGCAAAAAGAAAGAAAAAAAACCATTGTAAACTTTCACATGAAAATAAGAATGAACATTCAAATAAAAGACATCCAAAACACAACCAACCTAATTCGAAAAACAAACAAAATAGCAAGAAACACATATGAAACTTTCACAGAGGTCTCATGATTCTCTTGAAATCTAGGTGGTCACACATGAACCCAATCCTCTCTCTTTTTCTATATATATATATATAGAGAGAGAGAGAGAGAGAGAGGGAGAGAGAGAGAGAGAGAACAGTGAGAGATAGAAAGACTCGGATTCAAATGAGAACAGTGACCAAATAATATAACATGAAAACAACCAAATAGAAAATGTGCACTCATATGTAAAATCACATATATATGGTTATGTGAGACCTAGGTCGTCGCAGGTCAGGTTGCTCGTCCACCCATTCGTTGATTGTGTTTCGTGATCACATATGCTTTCAGTGCAAAATCACATGCGATTTTATTGTTCTCAGACATTCTTATTTTGACCATGTTATTGTTTATTCCTCCCTGTACGTATATACGTATACAGGCATTTTCTATATAAAATTGCATATCTAGAATTTTTAATCCACAAGATTAACATGAGATAGTAGTTTCCAATGTGGTGTTATAAGTTGAAACCAAAATTATCTTGTAAACCAAACGAAAAGTAACTAGTAGCATGAGCATACATCCAATGCCTTTAATATATTATTGTCATACTTTGAAACTCTATACATCAAATATTTTAGAGAATATCGTCAATGAAGAATATGGGTGGTTAAAGACTTGAAGTATTCCAAAGTCAATAATGTTTTTCTATAGTAATTAAACTATAAATTGTATCCCTAACTATTATTTAATCCGTAGGTTTAGTTCAAATGTTTTAATGTTAAAATCTTCATCCAACAAAGTTTATCCAGAGCGTACAATTTTGGTCTTTAAAACATTAAAACTAATGATTTTCTATTACAATATCATATGTTTACAACAAGTCATACAACAAGTGTTTAAAACAATGACATTTCGGTCTTTTTAACATTTTTTCTACTTGTCACCAAAATAAATCCTAATTTTCAAAAAAAAAATCTCTAAACTAACTCAATCTACTAGTTCAATTCAAAAGTTCCATTGATCCACTGTGAGTCCAATATGTTTATGTGTAGCGGCATCACCCTTATATCTTCAAAATTAACGGGTTTTTTGTTGATACATCACATTTGTACATTGTATGTGTTTGAGAATTAAAAAAAATAAGTTAATAACTACCAACCACGTGTAATAGGATCGACTTTAATATCATTTTAAAACGCACCGTAACCAAAAGCAATATCTAGCGATCCTTTTATTCGATGATAATAGATGCATTTTTTTTTCCAATTCTATCTCCTATCCAAATTATTATGCGTTTATATAATTTTAATGTCACTTGACGTTTCTCACACCATTTACGTCTACTTTAATCTCATCTTTGATATTTTCTTGAGGTATTAAAAAGTGCCTGTGAATAATAAACTATACAATTCATTTAAGTTTTGATTATTTATGAAAATAATAAACTATACAATTCATTTAGAATGCACCGGTAAAATATATGTTCATACCATTATTTGTTTTTCTTCGATTGTAATAGCTTTTGATCTTTTAAAATGAATGATATACTAAAAGGTTTCTGAAATTCAAGTTATAAATATACGATCAAACCAAAAGAAAACGTAAAAAAAAAAAAATACTAAGTAACTTTCAGATTCTCATAACAAGTGAAAGACAAACAAATTATTGTAATTAGCTTTTTAATTAGCTGCTCTTTCCATAATTTGAGAGTGTTACATTTTCAAGTGTCAAAGGTTCTCAAAATGTTAGGATGAAAACATCTATTTATAGAATAAGAATTTTTGCATACGGAGGACCATAGACATCCAAATTGGTTTGGGGACATTGTCTTTTTGTGAAATATAATTGCGAAAGAGAACAGAATAGTCAGTCAAGCATACTGAAAATTTTGATTTTCTCTTACCCAAACATCAAAAAATTCCTTGCGGACAACTACAACAATCTTGATATGAAAACTTAAAAATCTTCTTTGAAATGGTTGAACATTATTTGACACACAAATGTCCAATTTTTTTGTTTTCTAATCAAAATCAAATTGTTTTCTCTCCATTTTTGCATATGCGGAATTGGTGCATAAATCAGGGAAAGGTTGGGAACGTTGGATAGACTAGCTTGTGGACGTATGAAATCTTCATATTTTCACTATTTGACATTTTTTTTTCAAATATTTCACATTACACGTGTTGAGCATACTTTCTTAGCACAAATATATCATAGCATATTCTAGAGAGTAGCATGTATGTGTTCGAGATTTGTCAAACTAAACATTCCTTTTGGAATCCATTTCTTGTAATGAAAATCATTTAAAGAATAATTGTTATTTGATGTTGCTTTAACAAACTTTCTTTCTTTAAACCATTCACGTCAAGTGATTCATTTTTTGCATTTTCAAATCCGAAATGAGTATCATTTGGAGCTTTTTAATACTCAATATTTTGTTCGACTTATCAATACGTTAACAATTTAATTTTTAAGCATGCAACTTCATGGTTTAACAATTTCTTCATTCAAATTTTTAATTCATCACATTTGTTGGTCTTCAAGAGCTAATTTAGATTTAAGTTCAAGCACTTTATATTCCTTTTTCACTCAATAGTATTTTTCCTCATCAATAACCACAATATCACGAATTAGGGGTGTCAATCAGTTTAGGTAGATCGGATTTGATCCAATCATCCAATATATGTTGGAGTTTGTCATCCGATTCACGCCAATCAACATTGGACATTTGATCCAATCTAATCCAATGAATGACTACTGGATTGGATCGGATTGGTTTCATCTATTGGATATTACTATTGGTTATCCATTACATCATATCAATCCATAATTTTGAAACAATTTTCAACCAATTAATCTACCATTTCAACCAATTATTTATATATTTTCGAAATTTATCGAAAAACACTACGTATAAATATCAACAAAAAAATTAATATCATAAAATGTTAGTAATTATATATAATTATTAATCGGATGGTATGGATGATAATTGGATGCGTAATTTGATTGGTAATTGGATGGTTATTGGATTGGATTGGATTGGTTCGTTTTATTAGATTCTGAACCAGAAAGACACGCCATAAAAATTGCAACCCATAATCTCTCTCTCTCTCTCTCTCTCTCTCACACACACACACACACACTCTCTCTCTGTCTCTCTCTCTCTATGTATATAGTAAGATATATATATATATATATATATATATATATAGATATATATAGAGAGAGAGAGAGACAAGTTACGTTAGGGACCTAAAATTGATTACGAACCCAAGAACTGCCACGACACAACACGTGTCATATTCATCTCAAACTGAGGCCCTTTATCACTTACTTTCTCCATACAATAACGGAAAACACTTACACAACCATTGTTGACTCCGTAAGGGTTAGTGTTCGATTTTTGTAATCTATTTAAATACATTGTTTTTTGATTGAACGTCGCTATCAATATAGTCTATTTACATTATATACATACATATATATATATATACATATGTATTTGTTTTATTTTAAAATTTAGAGGACAGCAACAAAACCAAGAGATTATCCTACGGATTTTTTCGTCGGTAATTATCGACGGGTTTGTGACGGATTATCGACGGATTGACCATACGTGGCGCATTTTTCCTTCGGTGATTGAAAATCCGCCGGTATTGTGCAAATAATCACAATTAGCGGCCAAGCTTTCTCCGGTGATGAGATCCGTCGGGGTGATTGGCTTTATTTGGCAGATTACTGATTAATTTTTCGTAAGTGAAACCTCATTGTTTTGTAGTGGACCCCCTTAGGAAAATTCCTCCTGTGGATGAGTTAATCTAATCAAACTTTCCGAGCAAAACATTAGACCATCACAGCAAAAAGAAAGAAAAAAAAACCATTGTAAACTTTCACATGAAAAGAAGAATGAACTTTCAAATAAAAGACATCCAAAACACAACCAACCTAATTCGAAAAACAAACAAAATAGCAAGAAACACATATGAAACTTTCACAGAGGTCTCATGATTCTCTTGAAATCTAGGTGGTCTCACATGAACCCAATCCTCTCTCTTTTTCTATATATATATATATATATATAGAGAGAGAGAGAGAGAGAGAGAGAGAGGGAGAGAGAGAGAGAGAACAGTGAGAGATAGAAAGACTCGGATTCAGATGAGAACAGTGACCAAATAATATAACATGAAAACAAGCAAATATAAAATGTGCACTCATATGTAAAATCACATATATATGGTTACGTGAGACCTAGGTCGCAGGTCAGGTTGCTCGTCCACCCATTCGTTGATTGTGTTTCGTGATAACATATGCTTTCAGTGCAAAATCACATGCGATTTGATTGTTCTCAGACATTCTTATTTTGACCATGTTATTGTTTGTTCCTCCCTGTATGTATATACGTATACATGCATTTTCTATATAAAATTGCATATCTAGAATTTTTAATCCACAAGAGTAACATGAGATAGTAGTTTCCAATGTGGTGTTATAAGTTGAAACCAAAATTATCTAGTAAACCAAACGAAAAGTAACTAGTAGCATGAGCATACATCCAATGCCTTTAGTATATTATTGTCATACTTTGAAACTCTATACATCAAATATTTTAGAGAATATCGTCAATGACGAATATGGGTGGTTAAAGACTTGAAGTAGTCCAAAGTCAATAATGTTTTTCTATAGTAATTAAACTATAAATTGTACCCCTTACTAATATTTAATCCGTAGGTTTAGTTCAAATGTTTTAATGTTAAAATCTTCATCCAACAAAGTTTATCCAGAGCGTACAATTTTGGTCTTTAAAACATTAAAACTAATGATTTTCTATTACAATATCATATGTTTACAACTAGTTATACAACAAGTGTTTAAAACAATGACATTTCGGTCTTTTTAACATTTTTTCTACTTGTCACCAAAATAAATCCTAATTTTCAAAAAAAAAATCTCTAAACTAACTCAATCTACTAGTTCAATTCAAAAGTTCCATTGATGCACTGTGAGTCCAATATGTTTATGTGTAGCGGCATCACCCTTATATCTTGAAAATTAACGGGTTTTTTGTTGATACATCACATTTGTACATTGTATGTGTTTGAGAATTAAAAAAAAAAGTTAATAACTACCAACCACGTGTAATAGGATCGACTTTAATATCATTTTAAAACGCACCATAACGAAAAGCAATATCTAGCGATCCTTTTATTCGATGATAATAGATGCATTTTTTTTTCCAATTCTATCTCCTATCAAACTTATTATGCGTTTATATAATTTTAATGTCACTTGACGTTTCTTTACCATTTACGTCTACTTTAATCTCATCTTTGATATTTTCTTGAGGTATTAAAAAGTGCCTGTGAATAATAAACTATACAATTCATTTAAGTTTTGATTATTTATGAAAATAATAAACTATACAATTCATTTAGAATGCACCGGTAAAATATATGTTCATACCATTATTTGTTTTTCCTCGATTGTAATAGCTTTTGATCTTTTAAAATGAATGATATACTAAAAGGTTTCTGAAATTCAAGTTATAAATATACGATCAAACCAAAAGAAAAGGTAAAAAAAAAAAATACTAAGTAACTTTCAGATTCTCATAACAAGTGAAAAACAAAACATTTATTGTAATTAGCTTTTTAATTAGCTGCTCTTTCCATAATTTGATAGTGTTACATTTTCAAGTGTCAAAGGTTCTCAAAATGTTAGGATGAAAATATCTATTTATAGAATAAGAATTTTTGCATACGGAGGACCATAGACATCCAAATTGGTTTGGGGACATTGTCTTTTTGTGAAATATAATTGCGAAAGAGAACAGAATAGTCAGTCATACTGAAAGTTTTGATTTTCTCTTACGCAAACATCAAAAAATTCCTTGCGGACAACTACAACAATCTTGATATGAAAACTTAAAAATCTTCTTTGAAATGGTTGAACATTATTTGACACACAAATGTCCAATTTTTTTGTTTTCTAATCAAAATCAAATTGTTTTCTCTCCATTTTTGCATATGCAGAATTGGTGCATAAATCAGGGAAAGGTTGGGAACGTTGGATAGACTAGCTTGTGGACGTATGAAATCTTCATATTTTCACTATTTGACATTTGTTTTTCCAAATATTTCATATAACACGTGTTGAGCATACTTTCTTAGCACAAATATATCATAGCATATTCTAGAGAGTAGCATGTATGTGACCGAGATTTGTCAAACTAAACATTCCTTTTGGAATCCATTTCTTGTAATGAAAATCATTTAAAGAATAATTGTTATTTGATGTTCCTTTAACAAACTTTCTTTCTTTAAACCATTCACGTCAAGTGATTCATTTTTTGCAATTTCAAATCCGAAATGAGTATCATTTGGAGCTTTTTGATACTCAATATTTTGTTTGACTTATCATTACATTAACAATTTAATTTTAAGCATGCAACTTCATGGTTTAACAATTTCTTCATTCAAATTTTTAATTCATCACATTTGTTGGTCTTCATGAGCTAATTTAGATTTAAGTTCAAGCACTTTATATTCCTTTTTCACTCAATAGTATTTTTCCTCATCAATAACCACAATATCACGAATTAGGGGTGTCAATCAGTTTAGGTAGATCGAATTTTGATCCAATCCTCCAATATATGTTGGATTTTGTCATCCGATTCACGCCAATCAACATTGGACATTTGATCCAATCTAATCCAATGAATGACTACTGGATTGGATCAGATTGGTTTCATCTATTAGATATTATTATTGGTTATCCATTAGATCATATCAATCCAAAATTTTGAAACAATTTTCAACCAATTAATCTACCATTTCAACCAATTATTTATATATTTTCGAAATTTATCAAAAAACACTACGTATAAATATCAACAAAAAAATTAATATCATAATATGTTAGTAATTATATATAATTATTAATAGGGTGGTATGGATGATAATTGGATGCGTAATTTGATTGGTAATTGGATGGTTATTGGATTGGATTGGATTGGTTCGTTTTATTATATTCTGAACCAGAAAGACACGCCATAAAAATTGCAACCCATAATCTCTCTCTCTCTCTCTCTCTCTCTCACACACACACACACACACTCTCTCTCTGTCTCTCTCTCTCTATGTATATAGTAAGATATATATATATATATATATATATATAGATAGATATATATATATATATAGAGAGAGAGACAAGTTACGTTAGGGACCTAAAATTGATTACGAACCCATGAACTGCCACAACACAACACGTGTCATATTCATCTCAAACCGAGGCCCTTTATCACTTACTTTCTCCATACAATAACGGAAAACACTTACACAACCACTGTTGAATCTGTAAGGGTTAGTGTTCGATTTTTGTAATCTATTTAAATACATTGTTTTTTGATTGAACGTCGCTATCAATATAGTCTATTTACATTATATACATACATATATATATATATATACATATATATTTGTTTTATTTTAAAATTTAGAGGACAACAAAAAAACCAAGAGATTATCCTACGGATTTTTTCGTCGGTAATTATCGACGGGTTTGTGACGGATTATCGACGGATTGACCATACATGGCGCATTTTTCCTTCGGTGATTGAAAATCCGCCGGTATTGTGCCAATAATCACAATTAGCGGCCAAGCTTTCTCCGGTGATGAGATCCGCCGGGGTGATTGGCTTTATTTGGCAGATTACTGATTAATTTTTCGTAAGTGAAACCTCATTGTTTTGTAGTGGACCCCCTTAGGAAAATTCCTCCTGTGGATGAGTTAATCTAATCTAACTTTCCGAGCAAAACATTAGACCATCACAGCAAAAAGAAAGAAAAAAAAACCATTGTAAACTTTCACATGAAAAGAAGAATGAACTTTCAAATAAAAGACATCCAAAACACAACCAACCTAATTCGAAAAACAAACAAAATAGCAAGAAACACATATGAAACTTTCACAGAGGTCTCATGATTCTCTTGAAATCTAGGTGGTCTCACATGAACCCAATCCTCTCTCTTTTTCTATATATATATATATATATATATATATATATATATATAGAGAGAGAGAGAGAGAGAGAGAGAGAACAGTGAGAGATAGAAAGACTCGGATTCAGATGAGAACAGTGACCAAATAATATAACATGAAAACAAGCAAATATAAAATGTGCACTCATATGTAAAATCACATATATATGGTTACGTGAGACCTAGGTCGCACGTCAGGTTGCTCGTCCACCCATTCGTTGATTGTGTTTCGTGATAACATATGCTTTCAGTGCAAAATCACATGCGATTTGATTGTTCTCAGACATTCTTATTTTGACCATGTTATTGTTTGTTCCTCCCTGTATGTATATACGTATACATGCATTTTCTATATAAAATTGCATATCTAGAATTTTTAATCCACAAGAGTAACATGAGATAGTAGTTTCCAAAGTGGTGTTATAAGTTGAAACCAAAATTATCTTGTAAACCAAACGAAAAGTAACTAGTAGCATGAGCATACATCCAATGCCTTTAGTATATTATTGTCATACTTTGAAACTCTATACATCAAATATTTTAGAGAATATCGTCAATGACGAATATGGGTGGTTAAAGACTTGAAGTAGTCCAAAGTCAGTAATGTTTTTCTATAGTAATTAAACTATAAATTGTATTCCTTACTATTATTTAATCCGTAGGTTTAGTTCAAATGTTTTAATGTTAAAATCTTCATCCAACAAAGTTTATCCAGAGCGTACAATTTTGGTCTTTAAAACATTAAAACTAATGATTTTCTGTTACAATATCATATGTTTACAACTAGTCATACAACAAGTGTTTAAAACAATGACATTTCGGTCTTTTTAACATTTTTTCTACTTGTCACCAAAATAAATCCTAATTTTCAAAAAAAAAATCTCTAAACTAACTCAATCTACTAGTTCAATTCAAAAGTTCCATTGATGTACTGTGAGTCCAATATGTTTATGTGTAGCGGCATCACCCTTATATCTTCAAAATTAACGGGTTTTTTGTTGATACATCACATTTGTACATTGTATGTGTTTGAGAATTAAAAAAAAAAGTTAATAACTACCAACCACGTGTAATAGGATCGACTTTAATATCATTTTAAAACGCACCATAACCAAAAGCAATATCTAGCGATCCTTTTATTCGATGATAATAGATGCATTTTTTTTTCCAATTCTATCTCCTATCAAACTTATTATGCGTTTATATAATTTTAATGTCACTTGACGTTTCTTTACCATTTACGTCTACTTTAATCTCATCTTTGATATTTTCTTGAGGTATTAAAAAGTGCCTGTGATTAATAAACTATACAATTCATTTAAGTTTTGATTATTTATGAAAATAATAAACTATACAATTCATTTAGAATGCACTGGTAAAATATATGTTCATACCATTATTTGTTTTTCTTCGATTGTAATAGCTTTTGATCTTTTAAAATGAATGATATACTAAAAGGTTTCTGAAATTCAAGTTATAAATATACGATCAAACCAAAAGAAAAGGTAAAAAAAAAAAAATACTAAGTAACCTTCAGATTCTCATAACAAGTGAAAAACAAAACATTTATTGTAATTAGCTTTTTAATTAGCTGCTCTTTCCATAATTTGATAGTGTTACATTTTCAAGTGTCAAAGGTTCTCAAAATGTTAGGATGAAAATATCTATTTATAGAATAAGAATTTTTGCATACGGAGGACCATAGACATCCAAATTGGTTTGGGGACATTGTCTTTTTGTGAAATATAATTGCGAAAGAGAACAGAATAGTCAGTCATACTAAAAGTTTTGATTTTCTCTTACGCAAACATCAAAAAATTCCTTGCGGACAACTACAACAATCCTGATATGAAAACTTAAAAATCTTCTTTGAAATGGTTGAACATTATTTGACACACAAATGTCCAATTTTTTTGTTTTCTAATCAAAATCAAATTGTTTTCTCTCCATTTTTGCATATGCGGAATTGGTGCATAAATCAGGGAAAGGTTGGGAACGTTGGATAGACTAGCTTGTGGACGTATGAAATCTTCATATTTTCACTATTAGACATTTGTTTTTCCAAATATTTCATATAACACGTGTTGAGCATACTTTCTTAGCACAAATATATCATAGCATATTCTAGAGAGTAGCATGTATGTGACCGAGATTTGTCAAACTAAACATTCCTTTTGGAATCCATTTCTTGTAATGAAAATCATTTAAAGAATAATTGTTATTTGATGTTCCTTTAACAAACTTTCTTTCTTTAAACCATTCACGTCAAGTGATTCATTTTTTGCATTTTCAAATCCGAAATGAGTATCATTTGGAGCTTTTTGATACTCAATATTTTGTTCGAATTATCATTACGTTAACAATTTAATTTTTAAGCATGCAACTTCATGGTTTAACAATTTCTTCATTCAAATTTTTAATTCATCACATTTGTTGGTCTTCATGAGCTAATTTAGATTAAAGTTCAAGCACTTTATATTCCTTTTTCACTCAATAGTATTTTTCCTCATCAATAACCACAATATCACAAATTAGGGTGTCAATCAGTTTAGGTAGATCGAATTTTGATCCAATCCTCCAATATATGTTGGATTTTGTCATCCGATTCACGCCAATCAACATTGGACATTTGATCCAATCTAATCCAATGAATGACTACTGGATTGGATCGGATTGGTTCCATCTATTAGATATTATTATTGGTTATCCATTAGATCATATCAATCCAAAATTTTGAAACAATTTTCAACCAATTAATCTACCATTTCAACCAATTATTTATATATTTTCGAAATTTATCAAAAAACACTACGTATAAATATCAACAAAAAAATTAATATCATAATATGTTAGTAATTATATATAATTATTAATAGGGTGGTATGGATGATAATTGGATGCGTAATTTGATTGGTAATTAGATTGGATTGGATTGGATTGGTTCGTTTTATTATATTCTGAACCAGAAAGACACGCCATAAAAATTGCAACCCATAATCTCTCTCTCTCTCTCTCTCTCTCACACACACACACACTCTCTCTCTGTCTCTCTCTCTCTATGTATATAGTAAGATATATATATATATATATAGAGAGAGAGAGAGAGAGACAAGTTACGTTAGGGACCTATAATGGATTACGAACCCATGAACTGCCACAACACAACACGTGTCATATTCATCTCAAACCGAGGCCCTTTATCACTTACTTTCTCCATACAATAACGGAAAACACTTACACAACCACTGTTGAATCTGTAAGGGTTAGTGTTCGATTTTTGTAATCTATTTAAATACATTGTTTTTTGATTGAACGTCGCTATCAATATAGTCTATTTACATTATATACATACATATATATATATATACATATATATTTGTTTTATTTTAAAATTTAGAGGACAGCAACAAAACCAAGAGATTATCCTACGGATTTTTTCGTCGGTAATTATCGACGGGTTTGTGACGGATTATCGACGGATTGACCATACAAGGCGCATTTTTCCTTCGGTGATTGAAAATCCGCCGGTATTGTGCCAATAATCACAATTAGCGGCCAAGCTTTCTCCGGTGATGAGATCCGTCGGGGTGATTGGCTTTATTTGGCAGATTACTGATTAATTTTTTGTAAGTGAAACCTCATTGTTTTGTAGTGGACCCCCTTGGAAAATTCCTCCTGTGGATGAGTTAATCTAATCAAACTTTCCGAGCAAAACATTAGACCATCACAGCAAAAAGAAAGAAAAAAAAACCATTGTAAACTTTCACATGAAAAGAAGAATGAACTTTCAAATAAAAGACATCCAAAACACAACCAACCTAATTCGAAAAACAAACAAAATAGCAAGAAACACATATGAAACTTTCACAGAGGTCTCATGATTCTCTTGAAATCTAGGTGGTCTCACATGAACCCAATCCTCTCTCTTTTTCTATATATATATATATATATATATATATATAGAGAGAGAGAGAGAGAGAGAGGGAGAGAGAGAGAGAGAACAGTGAGAGATAGAAAGACTCGGATTCAGATGAGAACAGTGACCAAATAATATAACATGAAAACAAGCAAATATAAAATGTGCACTCGTATGTAAAATCAGATATATATGGTTACGTAAGACCTTGGTCGCAGGTCAGGTTGCTCGTCCACCCATTCGTTGATTGTGTTTCGTGATCACATATGGTTTCAGTGCAAAAGCACATGCGATTTGATTGTTCTCAGACATTCTTATTTTGACCATGTTATTGTTTGTTCCTCCCTGTATGTATATACGTATACAGGCATTTTCTATATAAAATTGCATATCTAGAATTTTTAATCCACAAGAGTAACATGAGATAGTAGTTTCCAATGTGGTGTTATAAGTTGAAACCAAAATTATCTTGTAAACCAAACGAAAAGTAACTAGTAGCATGAGCTTACATCCAATGCCTTTAATATATTATTGTCATACTTTGAAACTCTATACATCAAATATTTTAGAGAATATCGTCAATGAAGAATATGGGTGGTTAAAGACTTGAAGTAGTCCAAAGTCAATAATGTTTTTCTATAGTAATTAAACTATAAATTGTATCCCTAACTATTATTTAATCCGTAGGTTTAGTTCAAATGTTTTAATGTTAAAATCTTTATCCAACAAAGTTTATCCAGAGCGTACAATTTTGATCTTTAAAACATTAAAACTAATGATTTTCTATTACAATATCATATGTTTACAACTAGTCATACAACAAGTGTTTAAAACAATGACATTTCGGTCTTTTTAACATTTTTTCTACTTGTCACCAAAATAAATCCTAATTTTCAAAAAAAAAAATCTCTAAACTAACTCAATCTACTAGTTCAATTCAAAAGTTCCATTGATGCACTGTGAGTCCAATATGTTTATGTGTAGCGGCATCACCCTTATATCTTGAAAATTAACGGGTTTTTTGTTGATACATCACATTTGTACATTGTATGTGTTTGAGAATTAAAAAAAAAAGTTAATAACTACCAACCACGTGTAATAGGATCGACTTTAATATCATTTTAAAACGCACCATAACCAAAAGCAATATCTAGCGATCCTTTTATTCGATGATAATAGATGCATTTTTTTTCCAATTCTATCTCCTATCCAAATTATTATGCGTTTATATAATTTTAATGTCACTTGACGTTTCTTTACCATTTACGTCTACTTTAATCTCATCTTTGATATTTTCTTGAGGTATTAGTAAGTGCCTGTGAATAATAAACTATACAATTCATTTAAGTTTTGATTATTTATGAAAATAATAAACTATACAATTCATTTAGAATGCACTGGTAAAATATATGTCCATACCATTATTTGTTTTTCTTCGATTGTAATAGCTTTTGATCTTTTAAAATGAATGATATACTAAAAGGTTTCTGAAATTCAAGTTATAAATATACGATCAAACCAAAAGAAAAGGTAAAAAAAAAATACTAATTAACTTTCAGATTCTCATAACAAGTGAAAAACAAAACATTTATTGTAATTAGCTTTTTAATTAGCTGCTCTTTCCATAATTTGATAGTGTTACATTTTCAAGTGTCAAAGGTTCTCAAAATGTTAGGATGAAAACATCTATTTATAGAATAAGAATTTTTGCATACGGAGGACCATAGACATCCAAATTGGTTTGGAGACATTGTCTTTTTGTGAAATATAATTGCGAAAGAGAACAGAATAGTCTGTCATACTGAAAATTTTGATTTTCCCTTACGCAAACATCAAAAAATTCCTTGCGGACAACTACAACAATCTTGATATGAAAACTTAAAAATCTTCTTTGAAATGGTTGAACATTATTTGACACACAAATGTCCAATTTTTTTGTTTTCTAATCAAAATCAAATTGTTTTCTCTCCATTTTTGCATATGCGGAATTGGTGCATAAATCAGGGAAAGGTTGGGAACGTTGGATAGACTAGCTTGTGGACGTATGAAATCTTCATATTTTCACTATTTGACATTTTTTTTCCAAATATTTCACATAACACGTGTTGAGCATACTTTCTTAGCACAAATATATCATAGCATATTCTAGAGAGTAGCATGTATGTGACCGAGATTTGTCAAACTAAACATTCCTTTTGGAATCCATTTCTTGTAATGAAAATCATTTAAAGAATAATTGTTATTTGACGTTGCTTTAACAAACTTTCTTTCTTTAAACCATTCACGTCAAGTGATTCATTTTTTGCATTTTCAAATCCGAAATGAGTATCATTTGGAGCTTTTTAATACTCAATATTTTGTTCGACTTATCATTACGTTAACAATTTAATTTTTAAGCATGCAACTTCATGGTTTAACAGTTTCTTCATTCAAATTTTTAATTCATCACATTTGTTGGTCTTCATGAGCTAATTTAGATTTAAGTTCAAGCACTTTATATTCCTTTTTCACTCAATAGTATTTTTCCTCATCAATAACCACAATATCACGAATTAGGGGTGTCAATCAGTTTAGGTAGATCGGATTTGATCCAATCATCCAATATATGTTGGAGTTTGTCATCCGATTCACGCCAATCAACATTGGACATTTGATCCAATCTAATCCAATGAATGACTACGGGATTGGATCGGATTGGTTCATCTATTGGATATTACTATTGGTTATCCATTAGATCATATCAATCCAAAATTTTGAAACAATTTTCAACCAATTAATCTACCATTTCAACCAATTATTTATATATTTTCGAAATTTATCAAAAAACACTACGTATAAATATCAACAAAAAAATTAATATCATAAAATGTTAGTAATTATATATAATTATTAATTGGGTGGTATGGATGATAATTGGATGCGTAATTTGATTGGTAATTGGATGGTTATTGGATTGGATTGGATTGGTTCGTTTTATTAGATTCTGAACCAGAAAGACACTCCATAAAAATTGCAACCCATAATCTCTCTCTTTCTCTCACACACACTCACACACTCTCTCTCTGTCTCTCTCTCTCTATGTATATAGTAAGATATATATATAGATATATATATATATAGAGAGAGAGACAAGTTACGTTAGGGACCTAAAATTGCTTACGAACCCAAGAACTGCCACAACACAACACGTGTCATATTCATCTCAAACCGAGGCCCTTTATCACTTACTTTCTCCATACAATAACGGAAAACACTTATACAACCATTGTTGAATCTGTAAGGGTTAGTGTTCGATTTTTGTAATCTATTTAAATACATTGTTTTTTGATTGAACATCGCTATCAATATAGTCTATTTACATTATATATATATACATATATATTTGTTTTATTTTAAAATTTAGACGACAACAACAAAACCAAGAGATTATCCTACGGATTTTTTCGTCGGTAATTATCGACGGGTTTGTGACGGATTATCGACGGATTGACCATACCTGGCGCATTTTTCCGTCGGTGATTGAAAATCCGCCGGTATTGTGCCAATAATCACAATTAGCGGCCAAGCTTTCTCCGGTGATGAGATCCGCCGGGGTGATTGGCTTTATTTGGCAGATTACTAACTGATTAAATTTTCGTAAGTGAAACCTCATTGTTTTGTAGTGGACCCCCTTAGGAAAATTCCTCCCGTGGATGAGTTAATCTAATCAAACTTTCCGAGCAAAACATTAGACCATCACAACAAAAAGAAAGAAAAAAAAACCATTGTAAACTTTCACATGAAAAGAAGAATGAACTTTCAAATAAAAGACATCCAAAACACAACCAACCTAATTCGAAAAACAAACAAAATAGCAAGAAACACATATGAAACTTTCACAGAGGTCTCATGATTCTCTTGAAATCTAGGTGGTCTCACATGAACCCAATCCTCTCTCTTTTTCTATATATAGATATATATATATATATATACAGAGAGAGAGAGAGGGAGAGAGAGAGAGAGAGAGAACAGTGAGAGATAGAAAGACTCGGATTCAAATGAGAACAGTGTCCAAATAATATAACATGAAAACAACCAAATATAAAATGTGCACTCATATGTAAAATCACAAATATATGGTTACGTGAGACCTAGGTCGCAGAGGTCGCAGGTCAGGTTGCTCGTCCACCCATTCGTTGATTGTGTTTCGTGATCACATATGCTTTCAGTGCAAAATCACATGCGATTTGATTGTTCTCAGACATTCTTATTTTGACCATGTTATTTTTTGTTCCTCCCTTTATGTATATACGTATACAGGCATTTTCTATATAAAATTGCATATCTAGAATTTTTAATCCACAAGAGTAACATGAGATAGTAGTTTCCAATGTGGTGTTATAAGTTGAAACCAAAATTATCTTGTAAACCAAACGAAAAGTAACTAGTAGCATGAGCATACATCCAATGCCTTTAATATATTATTGTCATACTTTGAAACTCTATACATCAAATATTTTAGAGAATATATCGTCAATGAAGAATATGGGTGGTTAAAGACTTGAAGTATACCAAAGTCAATAATGTTTTTCTATAGTAATTAAACTATAAATTGTATCCCTAACTATTATTTAATCCGTAGGTTTAGTTCAAATGTTTTAATGTTAAAATCTTCATCCAACAAAGTTTATCCAGAGCGTACAATTTTGATCTTTAAAACATTAAAACTAATGATTTTCTATTACAATATCATATGTTTACAACTAGTCATACAACAAGTGTTTAAAACAATGACATTTCGGTCTTTTTAACATTTTTTCTACTTGTCACCAAAATAAATCCTAATTTTCAAAAAAAAAATCTCTAAACTAACTCAATCTACTAGTTCAATTCAAAAGTTCCATTGATGCACTGTGAGTCCAATATGTTTATGTGTAGCGGCATCACCCTTATATCTTCAAAATTAACGGGTTTTTTTGTTGATACATCACATTTGTACATTGTATGTGTTTGAGAATTAAAAAAAATAAGTTAATAACTACCAACCACGTGTAATAGGATCGACTATAATATCATTTTAAAACGCACCATAACCAAAAGCAATATCTAGCGATCCTTTTATTCGATGATAATAGATGCATTTTTTTTCCAATTTTATCTCCTATCCAAATTATTATGCGTTTATATAATTTTAATGTCACTTGACGTTTCTTTACCATTTACGTCTACTTTAATCTCATCTTTGATATTTTCTTGACGTATTAAAAAGTGCCTGTGAATAATAAACTATACAATTCATTTAAGTTTTGATTATTTATGAAAATAATAAACTATACAATTCATTTAGAATGCACCGGTAAAATATATGTCCATACCATTATTTGTTTTTCTTCGATTGTAATAGCTTTTGATCTTTTAAAATGAATGATATACTAAAAGGTTTCTGAAATTCAAGTTATAAATATACGATCAAACCAAAAGAAAAGGTAAAAAAAAAAAATACTAAGTAACTTTCAGATTCTCATAACAAGTGAAAAACAAAACATTTATCGTAATTAGCTTTTTAATTAGCTGCTCTGTCCATAATTTGAGAGTGTTACATCTTCAAGTGTCAAAGGTTCTCAAAATGTTAGGATGAAAACATCTATTTATAGAATAAGAATTTTTGCATACGGCGGACCATAGACATCCAAATTGGTTTGGGGACATTGTCTTTTTGTGAAATATAATTGCGAAAGATAACAGAATAGTCAGTCATACTGAAAATTTTGATTTTCTCTTACGCAAACATCAAAAAATTCCTTGCGGACAACTACAACAATCTTGATATGAAAACTTAAAAATCTTCTTTGAAATGGTTGAACATTATTTGACACACAAATGTCCAATTTTTTTGTTTTCTAATCAAAATCAAATTGTTTTCTCTCCATTTTTGCATATGCGGAATTGGTGCATAAATCAGGGAAAGGTTGGGAACGTTGGATAGACTAGCTTGTGGACGTATGAAATATTCATATTTTCACTATTTGACATTTTTTTCAAATATTTCACATTACACGTGTTGAGCATACTTTCTTAGCACAAACATGTGATCGAGATTTGTCAAACTAAACATTCCTTTTGGAATACGTTTCTTGTAATGAAAATCATTTAAAGAATAATTGTTATTTGATGTTGCTTTAACATACTTTCTTTCTTTAAATCATTCACGTCAAGTGATTCATTTTTTGCATTCTGAAATCCAAAATGAGTATCATTTGGAGCTTTTTGAAACTCAATAATTTGTTCGACTTATCATTACGTTAACAATTTAATTTTAAGCATGCAACTTCTTGGTTTAACGATTTCTTCATTCAAATTTTCAATTCATCACATTTGGTGGTCATGAGCTAATTTAGATTTAAGTTCAAGCACTTCATATTCCTTTTTCACTCGATAGTATTTTTCCTCATCAATAACCACAATATCACGAATTAGGGGTGTTAATCAATTTAGGTAGATCGCATGTGATCCAATCATCCGATATATGTTGGATTTTGTCATCCCATTCAAGCCAATTAACATTGGACATTTGATCCAATCTATTCCAATTAATGACTACTCTATTCCAATTAATGACTACTGGATTGGATCGATTAATGACTATTGGATTGGATCGGATCGGACCTGTTCCATCTATTGGATATTACTATTGGTTATCCATTAGATCATATCAATCCAAAATTTTGATACAATTTTCAACCAATTAATCTACCATTTCAACCATAAATTTATATATTTTCTTAATTTATCAAAAAACACTACGTATAAATATCAACTAAAAATTAATATCATAAAATGTTAGTAATTATCTATAATTATTAATTGGGTGGTATGGATGATAATTGGATGCGTAATTTGATTGGTAATTGGATGGTTATTGGATTGGATCGATTCGTTTTATAAGATTCTGAACCAAAAAGACACGCCATAAAAATAGCAGCCCATAATCTCTCTCTCTCTCTCTCTCTCTATATATATATATATATATATATATATATATATATATATATATTGAGAGAGAGAGAGAGAGAGGGGCAGGTTACGTTAGGGATGATCCAAAAATCTTGTGATCGATTTTTACATTTGTGTATTTCCAAGTAACCAAAATGTGTCCATTAACATACGAAGGATAATTTCAACCATTGTTTAATTCTTTTTGAGGAGGTTTCTTAAGATATCATGTAACTGTCCTCAATGTTTCAAGTTCCGATATGGCGTAATAAATAGCTGAAGTATTGCATTTATTTTTATACCAAAGTATCACTAATTCATCATGGTTAAGCAAAACATCATCTCCACCTAAATTGGAAAAGGTTCCCCATTCCAAGTTGGAGACATTGACAATGGATAGCATTTAGCACCGGGATAAATCTAAAAGTATTTAAACTATTGTTAAGTTTTTATCTTTGATCATTTGGTTTTTATTTTCATGAGCTAGTCTTGATAACTGATGAGTCTAAAAAATGCATTTAAACATCCCCTTAACCAAAAGCCATTGGACGAATGCTCTGTTGACGATGACCCATCTGTTGAGGCTATTGGAACATGGGGTGTGGACATGGCGGAATGCCCCACGGCTACTGCAATGCACCCCAAGGACCGTAATTCCACGCATTGTTGTGATAGTGCCTGCCCCTGAGGTTGTTGTCCCATTGCTGGTGGCCTCCGCTATGGTGGTTGTAGCTACGACCTCTACCTTGGTTGTCACCACCTATGCCTCAGTTCCCGCAATTTAGAACGTGAGTAATTTTGTTGTTGGTACAAGTCTCAACATGGCTTTGAGCATGAGGATAGGCATAATTTCTAGCAGAGGAGTCGTAGTTGGAGTTTAGGGCAGTGGAAACAAGAGTCGCACCAATGGCGTTGGAGGTGTTGATGGCTTTTTTGGTCTTGCGAGTCTCTTCTAAAACAAGCCTTAAACGAGCCTCATAGAAAGGATTTCTCTGTTGAATGAAAGTAGCAATACCATCATAGTTCACACTTAAACCTGCTACTAGTTGAATAACTAACCTGTGACTGGAGACTGGTGCCCTGACGTTCGATAATTGGTCAACAAGCATCTTCAATTCTCAGCAGTAAGTCGGGATATTAGAGAAGTCATCCATATGGACGTGAGAAAATTGGTTCTCCAAGTACACAACACGAGAATTTTTATTGTCCTGGAAGATGTTCCTCAAGCTTTCCCATGCATGTTGTGTCGTAGAATCAGGTTCAATGATGGTGTGGAGATCGTCATTTGATATCGTGTCATATATCTATTGAAGTATCGTGGCATCTAAGCTTAACCATAGTTGTTGATCAACAATAGTTGCCTTATCTTTTTCGGTTTCAGTAGGTTTGAGTGGTAGAATACTGTGATCAAGGACTTAATGCACATGCCAATGGATTTTAAATAACTCTGTCCACAAGGAATATTGCCCTTTTTTCCATCTCGAGAACAACTAGAATGGAGTTTCTAATGTTTGTGATAGCAAGGGCCAGATGAAACTTTAGTTCAGCCATCAAAGTGAATGAAGGCAGTAAGAAGGAGAAGGAGGATGGAAAATGATACAAAATGTCCACACCCCATGTTCCAATAGCCTCAACAGATGGGTCATCGTCAACAGAGCATTCTTGGCAAAAAGAAATGTGAAGCGGATCAAAAATGATACAAAATGTATTAAAATGCTTGCAATCTCCACAATCAATTTATTCAAAAGGATACATTATTATTTTATCAACATAGTTTTGTAATCATATTAATACATTATTTTTTATTTAAAAAAGTAAAAATGACAGAAAAGTAATGACGGACCCATCTAACTTTTTATGATCTGATCTTGTTTTAACCCGTTACTTAATTAACATGTTCGATGTGATCATATTAATACAATAATTATATATTAAAAAAATAAAAAATGACAGAAAAATTGATGGACCAATCCAACTTATTTTGATCTGATCTTGTTTTAACCTGTTACTTAACATGTTCGATGTAACACCCTAAAATTTCGGAAAACTTTAAAAATTGAAAATTCGGCAATATATCATTTATAAATAGGGCTAACCACCCAAAATGGGCAAAGCGTGAGCATTTACAAAACCTGTGATAATGCATGGGGGAAACAACAACAAACTAATCTAAACTACATCTAGCTAGATTACATTGGTTGTCAACCCAATACCAAAAATGAATAATTGTCTCAATGCTAAAGCTTCCAAAAGTTCTATCATTCAAAAACACCCTCAAGAGACCACACTCTTCTCTCAACCCCTTGACGTCCCGCCGCTAAGGGAACCTATACATATTATTTGAGAAAAAGTGTCAGGCTTAAAGCCTAGTGAGAACATACAGTTTATATGAAAGACAGTAAAATAATTAGTTGCAATATAAATAAACTGTTTTCATCAACACCCTTGAAAATGGTTTAATAAACACATAGTGACCTTCCGGTCCAGACCTCATCTTGCGATGACGGGTGTAAACCCGGATTCCAAGGATTGTGGAGAAACACAAAGTAATTCATTTTCCGAGTTTTGAGCTCACCATACTAGGATCAAGGCCGTGAACACGCCGACTAAAATAAAGATGTGGGGGGGATGGCACCCAATGATCCTAGTCATACTCATTCACTAGGATTTACATTTACGACCCACGGCTAGTGACCGGTCCCGCATAACCGTACCAAGTTGCCCTCTAGGGTCCAATGTCTCAACTAGCTACATATGGGTGTTACCCCCAAATAATAAGTCAACTAAATACCTATGGATCCATTAGTAATAGTCTAGACTCGTCACAATACACTTGTGACCAACTATAATCAAACATATAGTTCATATTGTCATTTAGTTCGCAAATAACATTTTGATGGTTAACTGCTGATAAGAAATACAAAGCCCATATATAAAACATAAGGCTATCATCTCATTTTCACATGTAATTCCTTACCAAGTAAACACTTCAAGTGTAAAAACCATTTAACGGTAACATGAATTTCCTCAAGACCAAACCATTTATTTCCTTTTTCCAAGATGACCCCTTTCAACCAAAATACCCATAATATGTTTAAAACATAAACTTGACTAAGAAGCCATAAGTTGAACATTTGCTTCATCAAAATATGAAACCAACCACATTTGTAGTTCAAAGGTATGGGTTATTTCTTTATTTTACAAAATGGTAAGAAACCCTAGAAATCCCCAAAATAACAAGTTTGGTCAAAACTCATCAACAATGAAAATGTAAACAAGGAGATATCTAGAAGTCAAAAATGCATTTTGATGTGTATAAAGTTTGATAAAAAGGAAGTAGGAACTCACCAAGTAGGTTTTAGAAGAAAACACAAAACCCTAATTTTTGACCTCTTGGAGAAGATGAAGATGGAAATGGTGGTGAAGCTTCCAAAACCGGATCCTTGGATGGTGCTCTAAGTTCTAGCACTAAATGGTGAGGAAAGTACTAGGACCAAACTCTAAGTGGAGTAAATGAAGAGGGAGGGTTTAAGAGAGAAGAATTGGGAGGTTGAAATGAAAAGTGAAAAAGATTTGGGGGAAAAATCTAATTTAACCCGAGTTGTACCTTCTGATGCTAGGCACGACCCGTGCCAATTTTGTGAAGCAAAGAGCACGACCTGTGCCAATGCTTCTGTGCCTAGGCACGACCCATGCCAAAAACTGAAGAAAGGCGCACGGGTCGTGCGCCCTTCAGACCACCGAAAGTATGACCATTTCTTCTTTTCTTCTTCTTCCTCGATTTCACTTAATGAACCTTAATTCCCAACATACAGAATATAGAGAGATACAAGGGGTTTCTTATAAGATTGAAAATTCATGGTGTTACAATCCTCCCCTACTTAGAAATGATTTCGTCCTCGAAATCTCAACTACACGAACAGATGAGGATATCTCCGCTTCATATCCTCCTCGGCTTCCCACGTCACGTTGGCACCTCGATGATGTTTCCACTGAACTTTGACCATGGTGACTTCTTTGTAGCGAAGCTTCTTTGACTTTTTCTCCAAAATAGCTTCAGGCTCTTCAACACAACGGTTACCTTCATCCACTCTAAACTCGAAAAGAGGGATAACACTCTCTTCTTCCGCCAAACATTTTCGGAGATAGCAGATGTGGAATGTGTTGTGGATCCCGTTCATTTGTGGAGGAAGTTCCAACTGGTAGGCTTGCAAGCCCACACGCTTAAGCACTTTAAATGGTCCAAGGAAATGATGACTTAACTTCCCGCGTTTTCCGAACCGAATAATGCCTTTCCATGGCGACACTTTCAACATCACACGATCGCCCACTTGGAATTCCATCGGTCGCTTCTTCTTATCGGCATAGCTCTTCTGCCGATCTTGGGCCGCTTTCAATCTTTCCCGGATGCCCTTGACCTTATCGGCCGTCTCTTGCACGATTTCCGGTCCGACAAATTGCTTCTTTCCCGCCTCAAGCCAACATACGGGAGTTCTACACTTCCGCCGGTACAAGGCTTCAAACGAAGCCATTCCGATACTCGAGTGGTAGCTATTGTTATAAGCAAACTCCACCAAAGGTAGATGAGAGTCCCAACTACCCCCGAAGTTGATAACGCAAGACCTTAACATGTCTTATAGCGTTTGGATCGTTCTCTCGCTTTGACCGTCGCTTTGAGGATGGTAGGCCGTACTCAACTTTACGCGCGTACCAAGTTCTTTCTGTAGGTCATCCCAAAAATTGGAAGTTAACCGACTATCACGATCAGAAACAATAGATAAGGGCACTCCATGCCTTGAAACCACCTCATCGATGTAAAGCTTCACTAACTTATCCATCGGTAATGTCTCACGCATGGCCAAGAAATGAGCGCTCTTGGTCAACGGATCAACTATTACCCATATGGTATCGTGACCTCGAAGAGTCTTCGGCAACTTAGTTACGAAGTCCATGGTAATATGTTCCCATTTCCACTCGGGGATCTCCAAGGATTGAAGACTCCTGTACGGTCGTTGATGCTCGGCCTTCACTTGGAAACAGGTCACACAATGCTCTACATAACGTGCCACGTCAAGTTTTATCACTGGCCACCAGTAATGTAACTTCAAGTCCCGGTACATCTTTGTACTACCCGAATGAATCGAATATTTGGACTTGTGAGCATCCTCAAGAAAAAGTTCCCGATTGCCACCAACCTTGGGCACCCACATACGGCCGTTGAACAATTTCACTCCAAGACTATCTTCTGTTAAGAGCAAACGTTGTTTCGTCATAACTTCTTCTTTGAGGTTTTCTTCCAACAAAGCTTCCACTTGAGTTGTCCGGATTTTTTCAATGAGACTCGACACGAGCTCGATTCTTGAGAGGGTAGCCCGAATGCTTCCACTATAGTTCTTCTGACTCAAAGCATCGGCTACCACAATTTCCTTACCGGGATGGTAAAGCAACTCACAATCATATTCTTTGAGTAACTCGAGCCACCGCCTTTGCCTCATATTCAATTCTTCTTTATAAAAGAAGTACTTCAAACTCTTATGATCTGTGTACAGAGTACACTTGGTGCCATAGAGATAGTGTCACCAAAGCTTCAAAGCGAACACCACCGCCGCCAACTCTAGATCATGGGTAGGGTAGTTCTTTTCGTGAATATTGAGTTGTCTCGATGCGTAAGCGATTACTTTGCCTTTTTGCATCAACACACAACCCAAACCCATCTTCGAAGCGTCGCTATAAACCACGAAGTCCTCTGATTCTTCGGGTAGCGACAAGATTGGAGCTTCACACAACTTCTTTTGCAAAGTCCGGAACGCCTTCTCTTGCGTCTCGGTCCAAACAAACTTCACATTCTTCCTCGTCAAAGTCGTCAAGGAAGAAGCGATTTTGGAGAAGTCTTGTATGAATCTACGATAGTAGCCCGCCAAACCCAAGAAACTTCGGATTTCAGACGGACTCTTGGGAGGCTCCCAATTCATCATTGCTTCAATCTTGGAGGGGTCCACCTTCACTCCGTCTCGAGTGACAACGTGGCCCAAGAATTGAACCTCTTCAAGCCAAAAGTCGCACTTGGAAAACTTGGCAAACAATCTTTCTTTTCTCAACACTTCTAAGAATTCGCGTAGGTGTTGCTCGTGTTCTGACTCGCTCTTGGAATACATGAGTATGTCATCAATGAATACAATAACCGATTTGTCGAGGAACGGTCGGCACACTCTATTCATCAAATCCATAAACACCGTCGGTGCATTAGTTAGACCAAACGGCATCACAAGGAACTCATAATGGCCGTAACGCGTTCTAAAAGCCGTCTTCAGAACGTCTTCCTCTCTCACCTTAACTTGGTGATATCCCGAGCGCAAATCGATCTTCGAGAAATAACCTTCTCCTTGGAGTTGGTCGAATAAGTCGTCGATCCTCAGGAGTGGATACTTATTCTTCACCGTGGCCTTATTCAGTTCACGGTAATCGATGCACATCCTCATCGTGCCATCCTTCTTCTTGACGAACAAGACCGGAGCTCCCCAAGGCGACGAGCTTGTTCTTATAAATCCCTTCTTTAGGAGTTCTTGAAGTTGAGTCATCATTTCTTGCATCTCCGATGGCACCAACCGGTAAGGAGCTCGCGCAATTGGAGCCACCCCCGGTATAAGATCAATCCGGAACTCCACTTGACGATCGGGTGGCAAACCGGACAAATCATCCGGAAAGACATTGGAAAATTCGCACACCACCTTCACGTCCCCGGGCTTCTTTTTCTCGAGTTTCGCGTCTATCACACAAGCTAGAAAGGACGAACATCCTTCACCAAACACTTTCGCGCCTTAGCCATGGTGATAACCGCCACATCATCTTTCCTTCTCTTGCCATAAACTACCACCATGTCACCATCCGATATAAGGAGTCAGATTATTTTTTGGAGCATAAGATTTCGGTATGATTGTCCGCCAACCAATCCCTACCAACCACCACGTCGAATCCACCAATGACCATTGGCATCAAGTTGATTAGGAACTTCTTTCCTTCAATGCTAAGCGTACAATCCTTCAAGACGTCACGGATTAACACTTGATCACCATTAGCTATCTCTACCACTAAAGCATTCTCAAGACTATTAGTGGGCATGGCAAGTTTTTCACGAAACACAACAGATATGAAAGAGAAGCTGGCACCCGAATCCAATAGCACACGAGCAGGTACGGAGTTTAGAAGAAACGTACCCGATACCACATCAGCGGATGCCTTGGCCTCATCGGCCATCATCTGGAAAGCTCGTCCAGGAACTCTGGGAGGGTTCTCTTTCTTCTCTGGGGCGCTCCCCGTCTTCCACTTTGGGTAATCCTTTCGAAAATGCCCCGGCATCTTGCACTCGAAGCAAACAATTCCCTTGATCGGGCAGTCTTTAACCTGATGACCGGTCTTACCACATTTGGCATAAGAAATGGAACTAGGATTACAGTTGCCGTAATGCTTGCTTTTACATCTTTGGCACCATCGTGCCTCCTGCCGGTTGTTGAATCTCCTATTCCCAACAAAAGGTTGATTCCTCCTAGGAGGTGCAGAATTGTTCTCTCACTTTCTCTTGTCCCCAACCGCTTTTGTTTTCTACGCCTTGCTTCTCGCAAATATTTCTTCCATGAATTGAGCTTCCTCAATTGTCTCGCGAAGATTGGAAGCCTTGGAGTTGTGGACCATGGACAACATGTCCGCCGGTAGGCCATTGAGGTAGGCCTTTATCTTATCTTTCTCCGTTGGGGCCCCATGCCCCACCAAATCAAGTTTCTCCATAAATTGACGGGTGTACTCCCTCACCGTCAAATTCCCCTTTACTAGAGACCGAAACTCCTTTTCGATGCGGTCCATAGATCTCTCGCTACAGAACTCTTCCATAAGCTTCCTTTTTAAACTCAGCCCAAGACAACTGAGCCAATATGGTAGGAGAGAGAGTGGATTGAGTAACATTCCACCAGGTGAGTGCCGAATCTCGCAGCAGCTGGGTGCCAAACCGCACTCTCTTATCGTCTCCACATTCCGAGGAGCCAAAAGCTTTCTCAACAGCTCTAATCCACTTCACGCATAAAATTGGGTCGTCAAAACCAGAGAACTCTGGCGGCCCGCATCCTAGAAAGGATTTGTATGAGCAGCTTCTTCCACTTTTTTGAGCACCCACAACTCTGTGCTCTTCCGTTCGGATACCCGGACCGGTGCCACCAGACCTAACCAAAACGTTCTCAGCAACCGCCTCATTTCTCTTGAAGTTGACATCACGATCCTCCAACATCTTCATGAACGCTTCTTGCTGCTTTTCCATTGCCGTCGATACCATTTGTATGATGTTGGCCATCATGTCAGTTTGAGGGATCACCTCCTGAACCGCCGGGTTTGTGGATGCCAACTCCACTCTCGGCACTTGTTCCACCTCACTCGTGAATATAGGTGGCATACCCGGAGGGATGACTGTCGCCGCCCTAACCACCGGGTTTTGCTCGGGCGAGCTATCTTCACGCAAATCCCCATCGACTAACGGTCAACTACGAGTGTTCACCATATTAGAATAATGGCTGTCACACAAGCACGAGAAAGAGTAAGAAAGAGGTTAACCGAAACAAACACGAAAGTAACGTACAACTACATCTACCAATTGTCATAACATTAGCAAACCAAGTACACTTATGTAAAATATCCTCATAATAACATTAGCTAAGTGAGATTATGAACATATAACATATAAGGGTTCTTGTTACCATCATCACAACGCTTGATGAATATAACTTCCGTCGACTCTAAGACTAACCCATCTTAGAAGTTCTACCCAACTCACAAATCAATGCCTCACATAATCAGTCTAAGTCTAGACATCTTAAATTCATGCCTAGTTCACTTAATCTAGAGCTCTGATACCAACTTGTAACACCCTAAAATTTTAGGAAATTTTAAAAATTGAAAATTCGGCAATATATCATTTATAAATAGGGCTAACCACCCAAAATGGGTAAAGCGTGAATATTTACAAATCCTATGATAATGCATGGGGGAAACAACAACAAACTAATCTAAACTACATATAGCTAGATTACATTGGTTATCAAACCAATACCAAATATGAATAATTGTTTCAATGCTAAAGCTTCCAAAAGTTCTATCATTTAAAAACGCCCTCAAGAGACCACGCTCTTCTCTCAACCCCTTGACGTCCCGCCGCTAAGGGAACCTGTTATACACATTATTTGACAAAAAGTGTTAGGCTTAAAGCCTAGTGAGAACATACAGTTTATATGAAAGACAGTAAAAGAATTAGTTGCAATATAAATAAATTGTTTTCATCAACACCCTTGAAAATGGTTTAATAAACACATAGTGACCTTCCGGTCCAGACCTCATCTTGCGATGACGGGTGTAAACCCGGATTCCAAGGATTGTGGCGAAACACAAAGTAAGCCATTTTCCGAGTTTTGAGCTCACCATACTAAGATCAAGGCCGTGAACACGCCGGCTAAAATAAAGATGTTGGGGGATGGCCCCTAATGATCCTAGTCATACTCATTCACTAGGATTTACATTTACGACCCACGGCTAGTAACCGATCCCACATAACCGTACCAAGTTGCCCTCTAGGGTCCAATGTCTCAACTAGCTACATACGGGAGTTACCCCCAAATAATAAGTCAACTAAATACCTACGGATCAATTAGTAATAATCTAGACTCATCACAATACACTTGTGACCAACTATAATCAAACATATAGTTCATATTGCCATTTAGTTCCCAAATCACATTTTGATGGTTAACTGCTGATAAGAAATACAAAGCCCATATATAAAACATAAGGCTATCATCTCATTTTCACATGTAATTCCTTACCAAGTAAACACTTCAAGTGTAAAAAACATTTAACAGTAACATGAATTTCCTCAAGACCAAACCATTTATTTCCTTTTTCCAAGATGACCCCTTTCAACCAAAATACCCATAATATGTTTAAAACATAAACTTGACTAAGAATCCATAAGTTGAATATTTGCTTCATCAAAATATGAAACCAACCACATTTGTAGTTCAAAGGTATGGGTTATTTCTTTATTTTACAAAATGGTAAGAAACCCTAGAAATCCCCAAAATAACAAGTTAGGTCAAAACTCATCAATAATGAAAATGTAAACAAGGAGATATCTAGAAGTCAAAAATGCATTTTGATGTGTATAAAGTTTGATAAAAAGGAAGTAGGAACTCACCAAGTAGGTTTTAGAAGAAAACCCAAAACCCTAATTTTTGACCTCATGGAAAAGATGAAGATGGAGATGGAGATGGTGGTGAAGCTTCCAAAACCGGATCCTTGGATGGTGCTCTAAGTTTTAGCACAAAATGGTGAGGAAAGTGGTAGAACTAAACTCTAAGTGGAGTAAATGAAGAGGGAGGGTTTGAGAGAGAAGAATTGGGAGGTTGAAATGAAAAGTGAAAGAGATTTGGGGGAAAATCTAATTTAACCCGAGTTGCACCTTCTGATGCTAGGCACGACCCGTGCCAATTTTGTGAAGCAAAGAGGACGACCCGTGCCAATGCTTCTGTGCCTAGGGACGACCCGTTCCAAAAACTGAAGAATGACGCACGGGCCGTGCGCCCTGCAGACCACCGAAAGTATGACCATTTCTTCTTTTCTTCTTCTTCCTCGATTTCACTCAATGAACCTTAATTCCCAACATACAGAATATAGAGAGATACAAGGGGTTTCTCATAAGATTGAAAATTCAAGGTCTTACATTCGATGTGTTCATTTTGTCACTTGTAAGTTGTCATTTCTTTTTTTCTTTCACTTTCATAAAAATTCTGAAAACCATATTCTACGATGTCAAACTTTTTCCTTCCACTCATTAACGATGAAGTCTCTTTGAATAAAAATTTGTATGTGTTTGTTGGATTAAATATTTGAAAAGTGATAACTATCTTTCGTGGAGAAACTTCTATCTCTTCGGTTATTAAAGAATATTTAATAATATAAAAACACAAGAGTCGTATATGAGGGTTGTAGTAAATTTTGTCGATTTAAATGTTAAAACTTTTCTAGACAAACATTCTCATTAAACAACTGTGTTGTGTTGTGTTGTGTCGTGTCGTGTCGTGTCGTGTCGTGTCGTGTCGTGTCGTGTCGTGTCGTGTCGTGTCGTGTCGTGTCGTGTCGTGTCGTGTCGTGTCGTGTCGTGTCGTGTCGTGTCGTGTCGTGTTGTGTAGTGTTGTGTTGTGTTGTGTGTGTGTGGTTGAATACAAGTCACTATGAGGCAATTTGGTTTGAAATTTTGAATGACATTTTTGAAATCATATTCAAGTACACGTCGAGAGCTTTGAATCATAGATTTTCTTATATACTTTCAAATAAATCTTTTACAATGATAATAATATCAACTGAAGAACACAAGTGATTTTAATATTTAGTTGGATGAGTGTGTATGTATTGAAATCTCTTAACAAAATTATTGGATTTTTGGAGAGAATATCATTGAGTTTTTCAAGTGTCAAAGGTTCTCAAAATGTTAGGATGAAACATCTATTTATAGAATAAGATTTTTTGCATACGGAGGACCATAGACAGCCAAATTAGTTTGGGGACATTGTCTTTTTGTGAAATATAATTGCGAAATAGAACAAAATAGTCAGTGAAAAATTGGATTTTCTCTTACTTAAACATCAAAAAATTCCTTGCGGACAACTACAACAATCTTGATCTGAAAACTTAAAAATCTTCTTTGAATTGGATGAACATTATTTGACACAAATGTCCAATTTTTTTTGTTTTCTAATCAAAATCAAATTGTTTTCTCTCCATTTTTGCATATGCGGAATTGGTGCATAAATCAGGGAAAGGTTGGGAACGTTGGATAGACTAGCTTGTGGACTATGAAATCTTCATATTTTCACTATTTGACATTTTTTTTTCTAAATATTTCACATAACACGTGTTGAGCATACTTTCTTAGCACAAATATATCATAGAATATTCTAGAGAGTAGCATGTATGTGACCGAGATTTGTCAAACTAAACATTCCTTTTGGAATCCATTTCTTGTAATGAAAATCATTTAAAGAATAATTGTTATTTGATGTTGCTTTAACAAACTTTCTTTCTTTAAACCATTCACGTCAAGTGATTCATTTTTTGCATTTTCAAATCCGAAATGAGTATCATTTGGAGCTTTTTAATATTCAATATTTTGTTCGACTTATCATTACGTTAACAATTTAATTTTTAAGCATGCAACTTCATGGTTTAACAATTTCTTCATTCAAATTTTTAATTCATCACGTTTGTTGGTCTTCATGAGCTAATTTAGATTTAAGTTCAAGCACTTTATATTCCTTTTTCACTCAATAGTATTTTTCCTCATCAATAACCACAATATCACGAATTAGGGGTGTCAATCAGTTTAGGTAGATCGGATTTTATCCAATCATCCAATATATGTTGGATTTTGTCATCCGATTCACGCCAATCAACATTGGACATTTGATCCAATCTAATCCAATGAATGACTACTGGATTGGATCGGATTGGTTCCATCTATTAGATATTACTATTGGTTATCCATTACATCATATCAATCGAAGAACACAAGTGATTTTAATATTTAGTTGGATGAGTGTGTATGTATTAAAATCTCTTAACAAAATTATTGGATTTTTGGAGAGAATATCACTGAGTTTTTCAAGTGTCAAAGGTTCTCAAAATGTTAGGATGAAAATATCTATTTATAGAATAAGAATTTTTGCATACGGAGGACCATAGACATCCAAATTAGTTTGGGGACATTGTCTTTTTGTGAAATATAATTGCGAAAGAGAACAAAATAGTCAGTGAACTTTTTGATTTTCTCTTACACAAACATCAAAAAATTCCTTGCGGACAACTACAACAATCTTGATCTGAAAACTTAAAAATCTTCTTTGAAATGGTTTAACATTATTTGACACACAAATGTCCAATTTTTTTGTTTTCTAATCAAAATCAAATTGTTTTCTCTCCATTTTTGCATATGCGGAATTGGTGCATAAATCAGGGAAAGGTTGGGAACATTGGATAGACTAGCTTGTGGACGTATGAAATCTTCATATTTTCACTATTTGACATTTTTTTCAAATATTTCACATAACACGTGTTGAGCATATTTTCTTAGCACAAATATATCATAGCATATTCCAGAGAGTTGCATGTATGTGACCGAGATTTGTCAAACTAAACATTCCTTTTGGAATCCATTTATTGTAATGAAAATCATTTAAAGAATAATTGTTATTTGATGTTGCTTTAACAGACTTTCTTTAAACCATTCACGTCAAGTGATTCATTTTTTGCATTCTCAAATCGAAAATGAGTATCATTTGGAGATTTTTTATACTCAATATTTTGTTCGACTTATCATTACGTTAACAATTTAATTTTTAAGCATGCAACTTCTTGGTTTAACAATTTCTTCATTCAAATTTTCAATTCATCACATTTGTTGGTCTTCATGAGCTAATTTAGATTTAAGTTCAAGCACTATATATTTCTTTTTCACTCGATAGAATCTTTCCTTATCAATAATAACAATATCATGAATTAGGGGTGTTAATCGGTTTAGGTAGATCGGATGTGATCCAATCATCCAATATATGTTGGATTTTGTCATCCGATTCAAGCCAATTAACATTGGACATTTGATCAAATCTAATCCAATTAATCACTACTGGATTGGATCGGATCGGTTTCATCTATTGGATATTGTTGTGGTTATCCATTAGATCATATCAATCCAAAATTTTGATACAATTTTCAACCAATTCATCTATCAATTCATCTACCATTTCAACCAATTATTTATATATTTTCTTAATTATCAAAAAACACTACGTATAAATATCAACTAAAAATTAATATCATAAAATGTTAGTAATTATATATATTTATTAATTGGGTGATATGGATGATAATTGGATGCATAATTTGATTGGTAATTGGATGGTTATTGGGTTGGATTGGATCGATTCGCTTTATTAGATTCTGAACCAAAAAGACACGCCATAAAAATTGGAGCCATAATCTCTCTCCCTCTCTCTCTCTCTCTCTCTATATATATATATATATATATATAGAGAGAGAGAGAGAGAGGGGCAGGTTACGTTAGGGACCTAAATTGATTACCAACCCAAGAACTGCCACAACACAACACGTGTTATATTTATCTCAAGATGAAGCCCTTTATCAATTACTTTCTCCATACAACAAAGAAAAACACTGACACAACCATTGTTGAATCTGTAAGGGTTAGTGTTCGATTTTTGTAATGTACTTAAATACATTGTTTTTGGATTGAACGTCGCTATCGATATAGTCTCTTTACATTATATATATATATATATATATATATATATATATATATATATATAAACATATGTATATTTGTTTTATTTTAAAATTTAGAGGACAATTTCAAAAACCAAGAGATTCTCCTATACAAATTTTTCGTCGGTAATTACCGACGGGTTTGTGGCGGATTATTGAAACACCCTTAAATCTGAAGATATCAACTTATAAAAATTTTCTAAATACATCAATAAATACTTCGAACTACAACATAAATTGAGAATTAACTTCAACGCTCACGTTCATCCTATACATACACTATATGAAAAGGACTGGTGTTACGGAACCCAATAACAGTTACTAACTCCAACCTGCGGAAGACTTCACCGACTACTCACTCTTGTATAAAGCTAAGGCTCAATCCTCATTGCACTTGCTAGAACCGAAATCCCAACTGGAACCTGATGCACATGCCGATAAATAAAAAGGTTAGGCTTAACGCCTTGTGAGCTCAAGAGTTTTAACATGAATGAATATATATCTTTAAAAGAGGGGAAATCAGTTTTAAAGCAAGATCCTTCGAAATATTATACTTCAAAATGGAAACGACACATTTTCCTATAATATACATTTTTAAAGACAATGCTTCCCAAACATGCATTTCTTATAAAACGATGCAACCCGTAACTCACCCAAAACGGGGTTATAGTTCGATACTCAAAGATGCTAAAATGTAAATAATACTTCATAGCCCAAAACACCCAAAAATCGGGTGGAACATAATACTCGACCCTTAAATAACGGAAAACAATCCATATAAATATGATACGCCATTAAAACATGGAACTGAAACTTCATACTCACGCGACCATAAAATGAAATGAAATCCGAATATTAAAACATGGACAATTAAAAATCCAAAATACAGCGGGCCAACGACGGGGGATACCCGTATCCGTTGAGAGCGAAGGAACACAAAAGTATGTCACTCAACAACGTTGATCATATGACACTTTACGACATGAAAGCCCAAGTGCCTCTACGACCTCTTGACAAGTTTCACCCAAAGAGACAGTTAACCTTAGCGAACACAACCGGAATTACCGCCAAAGGCTCGGCACACGGGGGATACAACGAAGGCATTGCCCCACATGGCGAAGGTCCCAAACGCCCATCAGAGGACTACCTATAGTCATAATAGCTCAACCGGACTCAGCCCCTCCTAGTGCGTACTTGTAAAAACAAGGTCATAAACCATGAGTCCCGGAGTCCAAACCCGTACCACTCAATTGACCATCAAATAAGACTGACGTACGTGCCTATGGATCCAATGCAACACAGTCTAAAATTACACGACTACTCATGAATGACTAAGGCACTCGAGCTTGTAACTATCGATAATATGCAATAAAATGCATTAAAATGTAAATCACAAATTGGACTCTACATCGAGACATTAAAACCGGACAAATGTCCTCAAGACTCTTTTAAGCCAATACCGAGCTAAAATGCTCAAACTCCACTTGACCAACAATTACAGGTCCCCCAAGTAATAAAATGTTTTTAAACAACGTTTACGAAGACACGTACCTCAAAGACGAGATTAACCCAAAACTCAACGCGTAATGGGACCAAAGGTTTTCCAAAGGGTTTATGAATGCAAATACACCAAAATGCATATAACATGAAATAGACTCCATTTGTACAAAATCATCGAAGATGCATAAATCATAAGATAAATCTTACTTGTACAAAATCACCAAAAATACGCAAATCATGCTATTTAGTTGTCGAAATGTTCAAAACCCAATATAAGCATTTTAAGAGGTTAACACAACCCAAGTTTACTAAATATGAAAACTTACCAAAATACTCATTCTTTGACATATAACCAAGTAAGACATATTTTTACTTCCAAATACACAAAACTTATCAGCAGTTAACCATTTTATGTAAAACACTTTAAAATAAACATTTTGGCATGTACACCGTTTTCACAAATCAATTTGAACTCACCTTGCTAGATTTAGGTTAAATCTAGGTTTTACCCAACGAGCTATTTTGAAGGGCGCTTGAATCCTCAAGCCAAAAACTTCCAAAACCTAGATCCAAACACTCCAAACCATAAATATCCATAATCAACCACATAGAAACATTCTCCAACATTATATACCAAAATCCCTAAACGAGATAAAACTCTAGTTTCTCCAAAACTAACAAATCCGAGATCTGATAAACCAAACATTAGGGAAACATCCAAAGAATATTTATAACCTTAAATCAAAGAAGCTTACCATTAAAGATGACGAGACTTTTCGAAAACACCCAATCCAACTTTTCAACCCGAGCTCCCACTCTTTGAACTTGATGAGGAAGATGAAGATGGAGGTTTTGTGGTTCAAGAGGGAAAAACTCTCAAAATAGGTTAGGTTCAACTTTGGGGGTTTGGGGGCCGGTTTGGGAGAGAAAGGGGAAGAAGATTTAGGGTTTGGGATTGAGAGAAATGAGGCTAAAGGCTGAAAAATCGGTTTTTAGCTCGACAGTGGGATTACGCGGGTTACGCCGCGACCTTAAGTTGCGGCATAAGTCGCCCGTTTACCTAGGACTCACTTCCAGTGAGTAGCCGCGACTCTAAGTCGCGCCACAACTCGCGGTAACCGAAAACTCCGTTTTCTCGCGTCTTCGCGCCTTGTTCTATCCTCGATGATTCCATAGTAAAATCTCCTGATTTCTTGGCACCTTTTCGTTCCAATAGTCCAACGGCTCCCGAATTATTACTAATGGAAAACTCCAATTCACGGGTGTTACAATCCTCCTAACCTTAAAAGAGATTTCGTCCTCGAAATCTGGCACCGACTAAACACCTAACACCGCCTTCGACGAGATCAATTGATTCTCCACCCAACCGGAAGGCCTCCACCATACCTTGTCTTATGCACGACCCGAGTATAACTAAATTTCGAAATTCGCAACGTCTTGCGGATGATGGGACGAACGTCGAGTCCTTATCGACCACTTTACCACCCCCAAGGTCTCGGCTGTCTCCCAACCTTAGATGACAATTACTATCTTCAGGGTAGTTTGTGAACTGAACTTATCAACAACCAAACCACTTCGAATTTGCACGATTCTGAATCCAAAGCCAAGAATCGTCAACGAACTCTTAAAATCCTTAGTTTTCGACTGACCCATTCATAGCACTCATAAAGTTGACCTCTCAAGGCGCACCAATACGTCCTTCAGGTAACTGGTTAGCCTAGATTCGACTATCGCTCAACTCCGTTCCAATCCCAACCTCACAACATTCTCATAACAAATTCCTTAATACCACGGGGATGTTTACACATATCGGCACCTAAACATCAACACCTAACCTTCTTTTACTCTTCCATCACCGAAAGGTCCTTATTTCCCATAATCCAACCGGAATACTTCCAAACAATCCACGGTTCATTGACTTCAAGAAAACAAGTTGATGCCTAGGACTAAACAGTGACCTCGAAAACGTTGATGTCTCGCCTCAATTCCAATCCAGACAGATTGTTGCACCAAGGTTGACTCCTACCAGAAAGCTAGAACTCCAAGTCTTACATTTCTAACAAACCGATCACCAAAATTTCCTTTAATCGCGGAACCCGCCAAAACGGTACACCAGTTAACCTACACCATGATGTCACGCCGACGAACAATCCATCAAAGCGAATTCAAAATAAGCGCAGATAATCACATAAGACCTTATCTCGCATGATTACCGAAGTAAAATCACTCCTCAATTAACTGAGAAAACTTAACTCTACCACTTCCATAATACAAACGCGCACAGATTCAAAATTGAAACCCAAAAATCCAGATTGACCACAAGTCGAATCATCCGACACTTCAAATCCCAAGGACTCCCTTAGTCCCTAAATACAGTTGCCCTCACGCCATGGGTGTAAGTCTATAGGCCTAATGAGTTCAAGGTTTTCAACTAATGCCGATTTAAACTTTTATAAAACTTTCAAATACATACGCTTTATAACAATTAACCGTACTGTGAAAATACACTATCGTTCGATCTGATAAGTTTCAAAAACTGGTTACCAACACTACGCATATGAAACCATTTCCAACGCGCTTGATCAATTCTTACGTAAATAAAACGGTAACAAACGTGTGTAGCAAAATTTACATTATTAACATGAAAGTAAATTCCTACGCCTCGGCGTGCGCAATAAAAGTTTGTACGACTCCAAAAGAGAATTTCACAATTTTAACTTTAAAATTCTTACTCTTTAACTAAAAGACGTTGCAGGACAAAAGTATCAACAACCCCATATGCAACAGTTTATTTCCCCAAAACTCGGTAAAACGATGAAACGTAAATAAATTTCAAATTGGGTTTGAAACTTGAGCCGCACAGATAAAACACACTTGACCAAAGCGGTAATTACAATGACATGCAAACGGAAAATTCATTTCACGTACTGCGGAAGATTTCTAACAGTAAAATCAATAACTGAAATATATTCAGAACAAAAGTTCTATCTGAAATAACATAAATCTTTTATAAGATTACTCACACCAACAATATAATTTAATCGAACTACAATTAGTATACAACGATTAACAATTGTATAAAACCCGAAAGGGAAAAACATCAGGTTTTGAAATTTCCCAAAAGAGCACTTGGGATGACATATATTAACAAAACTTATACATTAACGCACACAATAATGCAAGTATACACGTTTCACAATTTATCTACGCGACGTAAAATGTCGTAAGATAAAACACCATAAAGCCCGACTAAATGTTCATAAAACTCCTTAACGCTGAAATCAAACTGCGTCAAAATCTTTCATTTCCCAATCATAAACAAAAACATATGGCAACACTAAGTCTAAAACATTAGACTTCTAAGAGTTTCCTCTTTTTAATGCAATGAAAGGTAAAATGACATTTTTCTACAAAATTTATATTGGACACAACGCCGAATAAACTCGCAAGTTTAGACGAAGCAAAAGTAAAACCCACGCACCAAAAGACATCGCGAAGCCATACTCCATGAAATTTAGCAAAAATCGTACAAACTAAAATTCTCAAGAAATTCCGACGCCAAACATGGGATTAACTTTTCCTTTAAAACCATTGACATACGTGGAGGAGATCCAATGTCTAGGTTAAAATCTCATAGTTACTTGCACAATACCCAAACGACATTAAAACATGAACATTACAATATCCAGAAATAGCATTAAACACGAGGTGTAACTAAAAGAATTTTGATAACAATTTGCAATCATGTGCAACGAAACAATTTCATGCATGCTTAAACTCACAGTTTAAAATCTGATGAATGCTAAATGCTTTACTAAGACTTTATAGTGAAAATCACTTTATACTTAGCGAACATGAAAACAATTTATGCAAACTCACATTAGAAATAAATTTAGTGCATGAATTTGGCCGACACCCGGCATCACAGGGCAACACTCCTCAATTTCCCCAGACCAAAGGTCCTCAACTTCCTGGCAGACTATTGTCATCCGGATACTTGCATATCTTAAGACCAAATCAAGGATCTCGTAGGTTCATCTTACAATTTCTCCTTGACAACACCGATTTAAAAGCCCAAGGTTCTAATCCAGCCAATCACTCTGACTTGAAACTATCCACTTAATGCAATCACCAAGCTTACCATCACTCCACGTAACGAATATATTAAAATCCTCAACTCCTCCTAAGGGCTACCATGGAAAAATTTCTTCACTACCCCAACGGTTATCCTGCCAAGGCAGTTCAAGCATACACACGTAACTCGTAGGCTTACCATAATACTGGCCATGTGCTATTATGAACGTACTGTACATGATCATCCTTGCCACCTTCGGCGTAATTCCCGTTCCTAATGACCCCATTCACCTCGAATCATCAAATCTTAAAGTGCCTAATTGCGCAACCTCGCATTCAATTACTTACAATCACGCTAGTTTGATTCTAGGCATCCAAAAATCAATACCTAGCTCTCTCAAACTTAAGCTCTGATACCAACTTGTAACAGCCTTAAATCTGAATATAGCAACTTATAAAATTTTTCTAAATACATCAATAAATACTTCGAACTACAACATAAATGAGAATTAACTTCAACGCTCACGTTCATCCTATACATACACTCTATGAAAAGGACGAGTGTGACTGAACCCAATAACAGTTACTAACCCCAACCTGCAGACGACTTCACCGACTACTCACTCTTGTATAAAGCTAAGGCTCAATCCTCATTGCACTTGCTAGAACCGAATCCCCAACTAGAACCTGATGCACATGCCGACAAATAAAAAGGTTAGGCTTAACGCCTTGTGAGCTCAAGAGTTTTAACATGAATGAATATATCTTTATAAGATAGGAAATCAGTTTTAAAAGCAAGATCCTTCGAAATATTATACTTCAAAATGGAAACGACACATTTTCCCATAATATACATTTTTAAAGACAATGCTTTCCAAACATGCATTTCTTATAAAACGATGCAACCCGTAACTCACCCAAAACGGGGTCATAGTTCGATACTCAAAGGTGCTAAAATGTAAATAATACTTCATAGCCCAAAACACCCAAAAATCGGGTGGAACATAATACTCGACCCTTAAATAACGGAAAACAATCCATATAAATATGATACGCCATTAAAACATGGAACTGAAACTTCATACTCACGCGACCATAAAATGAAATGAAATCCGAATATTAAAACATGAACAATTAAATATCCAAAATACAGCGGGTCGACGACGGGGGATACCCGTATCCGTTGAGAGCGGAGGAACACAAAAGTATGCCACTCAACAACGTTTATCGTATGACACTTTACGACATGAAAGCCCAAGTGCCTCTATGACCTCTTGACAAGTTTCACCCAAAGAGACAGCTGACCTTAACGAACACCACCGGAATTACCGCCAAAGGCTCGGCACACGGGGGATACAACGAAGGCATTGCCCCACATGGCGAAGGTCCCAAACGCCCATCAGAGGACTACCTATAGTCATAATAGCTCAACCGGACTCAGCCCCTCCTAGTGCGTACTTGTAAAAACAATATCATAAACCATGAGTCCCGAGTCCAAACCCGTACCACAAAATTGACCATCAAATAAGACTGACGTACGTGCCTATGGATCCAATGCAACACAGTCTAAAATTACACGACTACTCATGAATGACTAAAGCACTCGAGCCTGTAACTATCGATATACTGCAATAAAATGCATTAAGATGTAAATCACAAATTGGACTCTACATCGAGCCATTAAAACCGGACAAATGTCCTCAAGACTCTTTTAAGCCAATGCCGAGCTAAAATGCTCAAACTCCACTTGACCAACAATTACCCGTCCCCCAAATAATGAAATGTCTTTAAACAACGTTTACGAAGACACATACCTCAAAGACGAGATTAACCCAAAACTCAACGCGTAATGGGACCAAAGGTTTTCCAAAGGGTTTATGAATGCAAATACACCAAAATGCATATAACATGAAATAGACTCCATTTGTACAAAATCCTCGAAGATGCATAAATCATAAGATAAATCTTACTTGTACAAAATCATGAAGAATACGCAAATCATGCTATTTAGTTGTCGAAATGTTCAAAACCCAATATAAGCATTTTAAGAGGTTAACACAACCCAATTTTACTAAATATGAAAACTTACCAAAATACTCACTCTTTGACATATAACCAAGTAAGACATATTTTTACTTCAAAATACACAAAACTTATCAGCAGTAAACCATTTTATATAAAAATTTTAAAATAAACATTTTGGCATGTACACCGTTTTCACAAATCAACTTGAACTCACCTTGTTAGATTTAGGCTAAATCTAGGTTTTACCCAACGAGCTATTTTAAAGGGCGCTTGAATCCTCAAGCCGAAAACTTCCAAAACCTAGATCCAAACACTCTAAACCATAAATATCCATAATCAACCACATAGAAACATTCCCCAACATTATATACCAAAATCCCTAAACGAGATCAAACCCTAGTTTCTCCAAAACAAACAAATCCGAGATCTGATAAACCAAACACTAGGGAAACATCCAAAGAATATTTATAACCTTAAATCAAAGAAGCTTACCATTAAAGATGACGAGACTTTCCGAAGACACCCAATCCAACTCTTCAACCCGAGCTCCCACACTTTGAACTTGATGAGGAAGATGAAGATGGAGGTTTTGTGGTTCAAGAGGGAAAAACACTCAAAATAGGTTAGATTCGACTTTGGGGGTTTGGGGGCCGGTTTGGGAGATAAAGGGGAAGAAGATTTAGGGTTTGGGATTGAGAGAAATGAGGCTAAAGGCTGAAAAATCGGTTTTTAGCTCGATAGTGGGATAACGCGGGTTACGCCGCGACCTTAAGTCGCGGCATAAGTCGCCCGTTTCCCTAGGACTCACTTCCAGTGAGTTACGCAGCTTGTGCCGCGACTCCAAGTCGCACCACAACTCGCAACAACCCAAAACTCCGTTTTCTCGCGTCTTCGCGCCTGGTTCGATCTTCGATGATTCCATAGTAAAACTCACCTGATTTCTTGGCACATTTTCGTTCCAATAGTCCAACGGCTCCCGAATTATTACTAAAGGAAAACTCCAATTCACGGGTATTACAATTATCGACGGATTGACCATCCCTGGCGCATTTTTCCGTCGGTGATTGAAAATCCGCCGCTATTGGGCCAATAATCACAATTAGCGGCCAAGCTTTCTCCGGTGATGAGATCCACCGGGGTGATTGGCTTGATTTGGCAGATTACTGATGAATTTTTCGTAAGTGAAGCCTCATTGTTTTGTAGTGGTCCCCCTTACTAAAATTCCTGGCTCCGTCCCTGGCATGTGGATGAGTTAATCTAATCAAACTTTCAGAGCAAAAGATTAGACCGTCACAACGAAAAAAAAAAGAACAAAAACCATTGTAAACTTACACATGAAATAAAGACTGAACTTTCAAATAAAAGACATCCAAAACACAACCAACCTAACTGGAAAAACAAACAAAATAGCATGAAAAGTATGAAACTTTCACAGAGGTCACATTAATGACTACCGGATTGGATCGGATCGGATTGGATCGGTTCCATCTATTGGATATTACTATTGGTTATCCATTAGATCATATCAATCCACAATTTTGATACCATTTCAACCAATTATTTATATGTTTTCTTAATTTATCAAAAAACACTACGTATAAATATCAACTAAAAATTAATATCATAAAATGTTAGTAATTATATATAATTATTAATTGGGTGGTATGGATGATAATTGGATGCGTAATTTGATTGGTAATTGGATGGTCATTGGATTGGATCGATTCGTTTTATAAGATTCTGAAACAAAAAGATATGCCATAAAAATTGCAGCCCATAATCTCTCTCTCTCACTCTCTCTCTCTCAATATATATATATATAGAGAGAGAGAGAGAGGCAGGTTACGTTAGGGACCTAAAATTGATTACGAACCCAGGAACTGCCACAATACAACACGTGTCATATTCATCTCAAAAGGAATCCCTTTATCACTTACTTTCTCCATACAACAACGGAAACCATTGTTGAATCTGTAAGGGTTAGTGTTCGATCTTTGTAATGTACTTAAATACATTGTTTTTTGATTGAACGTCGCTATCAATATAGTCTCTTTACATTATATATATATATATATATATATAAACATATGTATATTTGTTTTGTTTTAAAATTTAGAGGACAATTACAAAACCAAGAAATTCTCCTACAATTTTTTCGCCCGTAACGACGGGTTTGTGGTTGATTATCGACGGATTGACCATCCCCGGCGCATTTCCCCGTCGGTGATTGAAAATCCGCACGTATTGTGCCAATAATCACAATTAGCGGCCAAGCTTTCTCCGTTGATGAGATCCGCCGGGGTGATTGGCTTTATTTGGCGGATTACTGATGAATTTTTCTGAAGTGAAGCCTCATTGTTTTGTAGTGGACCCCCTTACTAAAATTCCTAGCTCCGTCCCTGGACTATGAATGAGTTAATCTAATCAAACTTTCAGACCAAAAGATTTGTTGGGAACTGAAGATGTGACCAAGTCATTAATGTTGCTAGTTCAGAGTTAGTACTGCCAGAGGATCTCAAAGATTAAAGAGGATCTCAAAGATTAATACTGCTAGGTATTACTACTTCTAGTAGAATTAATACTGCTAGTCAAAGTTAGTGTTGCTTGAACAAAGTTAGTACTGCTTAGCTAGTTAGTACTGCTAGTGGTTAGTGTTGCTTAGTAGTTAATGCTGCCAAGACTCAGTTAATGCTTCTAAGGTGATCAAGATGATTAATGTTGCTTCTGAGATAATGTGAAGATAATATTGAAAGAGATCGGGTCTGAAGATAAACATGGAAAGCGTGGAGATAATTATGAAGATTATTTTGAAGATCTTTTTATGTTTAGTAATTATCTTTTATTCTTCAGTATATGTATAGAATTGTTTAGAATAGTTAAGATAATTAATTCTGTTTTTTTGTTCTAGAGAGAATCAACCTCAAGGCATAGTTCCTAATTCTAGAGAATTAGAATTCGTCTTGAAAGAGTCTGTTCTTCAAGATTGAGGTTGTAAGTGAAAAGCTTGTAACTTGAATCATTAAATAAAGTTTACAAGTTCTGATTCATACTGTTTCTTTCTGTTTACTGAATATTAAAGTGTTTTTCCGCAACTTCTTTAATATTGTTTCTGAGTATTTATAATTCTTGTTAAGAATTCGATCCTGACAAGTGGTATCAGAGCCTGTTCTCTCAGAAACAGTCATTCATTCATCATGGAAAACTTTGCAGAATCAAACAGTACTCTTGTCTCTAAGGTTCCAATGCTCAAACCCAATGAGTTTGACATGTGGAAGATCAGAATCAGGCAATACATTCTACTCACTGACTACTCAATGTGGGATGTCATTGAGAATGACCCCTCTACTGAAGGCTAGATTGGACCAGATGGGAAAAGATCTCCACCAAAGACAGATGGTGAGAGGATGATCAGACAGACAGAGATGAAGGCCTTGATCACTCTGCTCTTGGCCATCCCCAATGAATATCAGCATCAATTATGTAACTGCACTGATGCTCAGATTCTCTGGAATGCTCTAGAGAAAAGATTTGTTGGAACTAAAAGCACCAAAAGAAATCAAAGGGATGTTCTGAAGCAGTAGTATGAGAACTTCACTTCTTCAAAGAATGAGTCTATGACTCAAACTTTTGACAGGTTCAACAAGCTTATTGGTGAACTGGCTACTGTTGGAGTGAAGAAGGAGCAAGATGATATCAACAGGAAGTTCCTCAGATCTCTTGGGGATGAATGGACTATGTACACTGTCTCATATAGACAGAGTGCCAATCTAGAAGAGAAGGAACTAGATGATTTGTATAATGATCTAAGAGTTTTTGAATCTGAAGTAGAAGCTAAGAAGAAGCCCACTGGGTATATTCATAATGCAGCACTTCTATCAGCATCTACTGATACTACTGCCAACCCTGAAGCAGTTAGTGTTGCTAGTGGAGTGAATTCAGAAAAAGGTACTGAAACTGTCTTTGAAGCCTTTTTGTCCAGTCACAGCAACAACTCCTTGATTAATGATGATCTGGAACAACTTCACCCTGATGATCTGGAGGAGATGGACATTAAATGGCAGATGGCCATGTTATTTATGACGGTGAAGAAGTTTATTAAAAGAACTGGGAGGAACAATTTCTCTCAAAGAAGAGAAGATGGAGCTGGTTTTGACAAGACAAAGGTGGAATGCTATAAGTGCCACATGAAGGGACACTTTGCTAGATAGTGCAGAAGTGGTGTGCCAAATAACAACCACCAACAAGCTCAGAATGGAGGCCACAATCAAAACAAGAACTCTGCTCAAGCCCTTGTTTCTCAACAAGGAATGGGATTTGACTGGAGTGACCAAGCTGAGGAAGCCATTCAGAATCAAGCTCTTATGGTAGAGGTGTCTGATCTCCCCTCTGAGGTAATTTCTAATCTTTGTACTCAATCTTGCATAGACACTGTCAAAAGGTACAGGGATCACAACCAAAACATGTGTGATGACCTCAAAAGATTAAAAAAGGATAGAAGAGATTATGTGTTGATAGTTTAGAGGTTTGAAGAACAAATCAAAGGCTTCCAAGCCAATGAGCTTCAACACTCTTATGACACAAACTACTGGAAGTGGGAAAAGAATGAGTTAGAGACCAAACTGTTTAAGTCAAAAGAAGAGAATGGCAAGTTGAAAGAAGAACTAGCTAATATTAAACTTGATGTAGAAAAGTTTTCATATGCTTCAAAAGCAATGGATTCTCTTCTAAAGGCTCAGATTCATGATAAGATGAAGCCTGGTATTGGATACAACAACACACCCCCTCCTTACAACAACAACTACATCCCTCCTATATCAGACTTGTTAGAGACCAAGGAGAAAAAGGACTTGTCTGAGTAAGCCTTCAAGATAGATCCCTTGGATGAGGTGGTTGTTGAGGGTATGACTGAGAAAGAAGTCAGTGAGAATAGAAACAATGTTGTGAGTAAAAAGATACCCTTAGAAAACAACATTGTTACCAATGAGGGTGGTGGAAGGATCTGGGTTAAGTCTAAAGAGATAGAGAAGACCAAAGGAAAGGCCAACAAGGTCCATTACAAACAGACTACTGTTGTGAATCCTGGCCCTTGTAAACAGTGTGCTTGCAATAAAACCGAGAGCCTAAATTCTGGTACAAAAAGAGGTAATCAAAGAAACTGGAATAATCAATGGGCTCAGAAACAAGGAGTTGATCTGAGTAAAATAATCAGACCAAAACCTTGTTTCATATGTGGCAAGTTGAATCATTTGGCTAAGCACTGTTTCTTTAACCCTATTAACCAAAGGATGAACTTTCAAAGATTTGTGCAAAAACCTATTGGTTATAGGAAGGCTGGAAAGAAACATGTGGCTAAGAAATCTGTTGAAACCAAAGGCCAAATGAAGAAAAAGGTTTTAAAAGAGAGTATTAAAATATGGGTGCCTAGAAGCACTAAAACTGTTAGTACTGCTACATCAAATAGTACTGCTGACAGGGATAGTGCTGCCAGAAGTAATACTGCTGCTACCAGTGTTAGTACTGCTGAGAATTTTAATGCTTCTAACACTGTTAGTACTTCTTCAAAGGTTACTACTGCTAACACAATTACTGCTGCTGAAACAGTTGCTACTTCTAACAATGTTAGTACTACTAAGCATGCAAGTGCTGCTAATGCAGTTAGTTCTTCTAAAACCTGTACTGCTTCTAGCAAATGTGCAGCCAAACCCATTATTGTAACAAAGTACTCCAGCAATGAGGAGTCAAAGTTTAAAAATCTTGTCAAGAAGGAATGCAAATATTTTGATGAGAAAGGGGTACCCAAGACCACTTTGGCTTGGGTTCCTAATCAATACTAACTGATTTATCTTATGTGCAGGGAAACCAACAGCTCAAGGGGAAGAGCGTCTGGCATGTTGATAGGGGTTGCTCTAGGCACATGACAGGCAACATGTCATGCCTTCAGGATTTCAAGCATATCAATGGAGGACGTGTTGCATTTGGAGACAATCTTGCAGGTGGAAAAATAAGTGGAAAAGGTAATGTTACAAAAGGTAAGATGACGTTTGAGGATGTCTACTATGTTGATCAGTTAAAGTACAACCTGTTAAGTGTATCACAGGTTTGTGACAAACAACATAGTATATTATTTACCAATACAGAATGTATGATCCTTGCTCCAGGATTCAAAGTAGTTGATGAAAGCATGATACTACTTATAACTCCAAGAAAGGACAATGTGTATTGTCTAGATATGGACAATGTTTCAAGTGATTCATCCCTGAACTGTCTTGTCTCAAAAGCTTTTGTGGATGAATCCTCTCTTTGGCACAGAAGGATGTGTCACATGAATTTCAAGACAATGAACAAACTTGTTAAAAACAACCTTGTAAGAGGTTTACCATCAAAAGTCTTTTCATGTGATGATCATTGTGTTTCTTGTCTTAAAGGCAAACAACATAAAACTTCTCATAAGTCCAAAGAGTTAAATACAATTTCTTCTTGTCTCCAGTTATTACATATGGATCTGTTTGGCCCTACAAATGTGATGAGCATAGGGAAGAAATCATATTGCCTAGTTATTGTTGATGATTACTCTAGATTCACTTGGGTGTATTTTCTAAGGACTAAGGATGAGACAAGTGGACTGATCAAATCCTTTATCCTAAGAATAGAAAACCAAACAAATCAAAAAGTAAAAGTCATTAGATCAGACAATGGAACTGAATTTAAAAATATTGATCTAAACACCTTTTGTGAAGAAAAAGGCATTGAGAGACAATATAGTGCTCCTAGGACTCCACAACAAAATGGAGTTGCTGAGAGAAGGAATAGGACACTAATTGAGGCTGCTAGATCTCTGTTAGCAGATTCAAAACTGCCAATTACTTTCTGGGCTGAAGCAGTTAATACTGCCTGTTATGTCCAAAACAGAGTCCTAGTGGTCAAGCCAAAGAAAAAGACACCTTATGAGCTCTTAAATAAAAGAAAACCCTTTATTGGATTTTTTAAACCTTTTGGGTGTCCTTGTACAATTCTCAATACCAAATCCCACTTAGGAAAGTTTGATAGCAAGGCAGATGATGGATTTCTTGTGGGTTATTTATCTCAAAGTAAGGCCTACAGAGTTTTTAATACTTCTTCTAGAATAATTGAGGAAAGTGACAATGTCAAATGCAATGAGAGCACACCAAATCCTATTGGGTCTGGTCCTCAGTGGCTGTTTGACATTGATTCACTAACTAACTCTTTTGGTTTCAGTAGTAATGATTATGCAGGTTCAGGCAGTGGAGGATCAGGGACTACACAAGCTCAAGATAGTATACCTCAGTCTGTGATTTTTCCCATACCTACAGTGGATCCTGTTGAAGACTGTGAAAAGGAGCCAACTACTAAACCAAATCAGAGTGAAGAAGAAAGAAGAGATGAGGAGAGTCAAGAAAATAGAGAACCAGAAGTAGCTGCTGAAATCACCTAGTCATCAAACAAGAACAATGACTCCAATCTAGAGGTGGGACTCAATGAAGAACCTAGTCATCAAACAAGAACACAAAAGAATCATCCTCCTCAGCTGGTAATAGGAGATATCTCTTCTCCTATGATGACTAGAAATCAAAACAGGTTGCAAGATATGCAAGACCAACAGCATACAGTGCTTTCTTGCTTTCTATCCCAGCTTGAGCCTAAGAAGGCTTATGATGCTATGAAAGATTCCAGTTGGATAGAAGCCATGCAAGAAGAACTGCTACAATTCAAGCTGCAAGATGTTTGGGATCTGGTAGATCTTCCAAAAGGTCAAAGAGCAATAGGCACAAAATGGGTCTTCAGGAATAAGAGACATGAGAGAGGAATAGTAATAAAGAACAAAGCAAGGTTGGTGGCACAAGGGTATACACAAGAAGAAGGAATAGATTATGAAGAAGTATTTGCACTAGTGGCTAGGATAGAAGCAATCAGATTGTTCCTGGCCTATGCTTCTTATATGAAGTTTAAAGTCTATCAAATGGATGTAAAAAGTGCATTTCTATATGGCTCAGTTGAAGAAGAAGTATACGTTTGTCAACCAACAGGGTTTGAAAACCCAAGCTATCCAGACAGAGTATACAAACTGAAGAAAGCACTTTATGGACTGCATCAAGCACCAAGAGCATGGTATGACACTCTGTCATCCTATCTCTTGGAAAATGGCTTTGAAAGAAGAGTCATTGATAAGACTCTGTTCATCAAGAGAAAGAAGAAGGACATCTTGTTGGTCCAAATCTATGTGGATGATATCATCTTTGGATCCACAAGAGACAATATGTGCAAGGAGTTTGAGGACCTAATGCATCAAAGGTTCAAAATGAGTTCCATGGGGGAACTTACTTTCTTCCTTGGACTCCAAGTCCAGCAGAAGTCAGATGGTATTTTTATTTGTCAGTCCAAGTATGTGCAGGACATTCTAACCAAGTTTGGTTTCTCAGACTCAAAGCCTGCTAGCACACCTATGGAGACACATAAGCAGATAACAGCAGATCTTGAGGGGGAGGATATGGATGTTCATCACTATAGGAGATCCATGATTGACTCTCTCATGTATCTTACAGCCTCTAGGCCAGATATAATATTTCCAGTCTGTGTGTGTGGAAGATTTCAAGTTAGGCCAAAGCAATCACACTATCAAGTTGTTAAGAGGATATTTAGATATCTCAAAGGGCAACCTCGATTGGGACTTTGGTATCCTTATGACTCATCATTTGACCTACTTGCATACTCAGACAGTGACCTAGGTGGAGCAAACTTGGACAGAAAATATACTTCTGGAGGATGCCAGTTTTTGGGTGCAACACTAGTATCATGGCAGTGCAAGAAACAAACCACAGTGTCCACATCTACAACAGAAGCAGAGTACATAGCAGCTACAAGTTGTTGTTCTCAAGTCTTATGGATTCAAAATCAAATGTTGGACTATGGGGTAACCTTTCTACACACTCCAATCTTTATTGATAATAGCAGTGCTATTAGCATTGTTAATAATCCTGTCAAGCACTCAAAGACAAAGCACATTGAGATCAGATATCACTTTATAAGAGACTGCAATGAAAAGAAACTTATTCAAGTTGTAAAAGTTCATACTGACAACCAGTTTGCTGATTTATTCACCAAAGCCTTTGATGTGGGTAGATTCACTTTCCTGGTAACAAGTGTGGGAATGATCAACTCTGAATAAGCTCCTACTTAAAAAGTGGTTCAATTCCTATATATTGTTTATGCTTGGTGTTACTAATTTTCTTTCTCAGGAAATGTATAGCAGTACTCAGTTCATCACAAGCTTAAAAGTGTAAGTATGGTTAATACTGCCAGTACAATTTTACTACTGCCAGTGCACAGTTAATACTGCTAAGTAGTTAATACTGCTAGTTAGTTAATACTGCTAGTGGTTAATAATGCTCTCACTTAATACTGCTAGTTAGTTAATACTGCTAGTGGTTAATATTGCTCTCAGTTAATACTGCTAGTTAGTTAATACTGCTAGTGGTTAATACTGCTCACTGTTAATACTGCTTTCACTATCTTTTTAAGGTTAATACTACTTATAATCCAAAATTTATAAATACCCTTTCCCCGCCTAAAAGTTCATAACGACTCTTTGCATATTGTTCATCTTCTCTCTCACTCTTTTCTCTCAAGTATCCAGTGCTCGATAGTCAAGAATCCCTGCGTACAGATGGCTTCAATGGTGTTTGTTGATGAGCACAATGAGATAGCCATGCTCCAAAAGCCAAAACAAGCCGAAGGTTTTCACCAGATAGTCGACTTTCTGAGGTCAAGTCACATCGCTCATGCTCTCACTGTGTCTCTTACCATCTTCGTAGAGTATCAAAGGCAGTTCTGGGCCAATGCCACTACTAGCACTGAAAACGGAGTGTCGTGCATCAAAACAAGGGTTTGTGACAAACCCTTGACAGTTACTGAGGAGACCATTCGCATCTGTCTACGTCTAGACGATGCTTCAGGTATATCTTCTATTCCAAATGAGGATTTGTTTTCAAACCTCACCAGAATGGGATATGAAGGACAATTGGGGATTTTTCAAGTTTTTCAAAGCTCAATTTTCACCCCAATGGAGGTTTTTTGTTCATACCCTGATGCACTGTATTTCCAAGAAAACCACTGGCTGGAGCCAATTTAGCAGTCCCATTGCCTATGCTTTGGTTTGTTTATCTACTGCTAGAAAATATAATTTTTCTCTGATGATCTTCAATGATCTTGTCTCAAACCTGGACAACAAGAAGAGTTTCATCATGTATCCCAGGTTTGTTCATACAGTTATAACTAATGAATTGGCGGATATACCTCACTTTGATGAGGTATATGTACCTAAACCCCCTAAAGGCAAGGTCTTCTCAAACATGAGGAGATCTGCTAGGGACTCGGAAGGAGTTGACACCCCATTGTTCTCAACAATGATAGTCGTGTCCCAACCACAAGAAGGTATGGTCTCAGGGTCAAGGCCCTCATTAGATCAACCCACTGAGAACCAATCCCAACCTTCACTCTCTCAAAATTTTCCTCAGTCCTTTGCTGCTAAACCCACTCCAATGATAACCAAGACTTATGTCAAGAGAAAGGTACACAAGGCTCCTTCCCTTGTTGTACCTACTATTAACCAAGAGCCTCAAAGCCCTCTATTGGGGCATTCTCCAATAGAGAATATCCAAAGGGAATCCAATAGGGTGTCTCCCAACCCTGAGGAGGTGCTCTCTAACGAGATGGATGAGCATATAGGTGAGAAGGATGCCACTACTTCTGCTAGCACAGAGAAGGACAGTGGTAACATCTCTAAGACCTTCCCCATGGCAACTTTGACTGAGAAATCAACCAAAGGACACCCGGAGCCAAGAAACCAAGGGGGTAGTTGGTGCTTCTGCTAGGCAGAAGGCCACTACTACAAGATCCAAGGATCCCTCAAGGATGGGCAACACATCCAAAAAGGGTGAGGACAGATCTGAAACTGATGAATTGATGGCAAACTGTTCCAAGGATCCTTCAAGGGTGGGTGAAACACCTATAGAAGGTGAGGATAGCTATACTTACTTGGAATTGATGGAAACAATAGCCAACATCAATGTTGATGTGGTTAATCAAGGAAAGGAAATCAAAGCATTGCAGCAAGTAGTCATCTCCCAACAAGAGCAAATTTCAAAACTCAAGCATCTGGTGAGAAAGCTCATGGCCAAGAAAATAAGAAGACAGTTTGTTCTAAGGAGGAGAAAGGGGGCAACCAACAAGGAAAATGAGAATGATTCCAAAAAGGGGGAGAGTTCAAGCTCAGAAAAGTTAGATCAACAGATTGAAGGGGAGTTTGTTGAAGTACAGGGAGAGTTTGATGAAGAAAAAGTTGATGGTGTAATAGAAACAGAAATTGCCAAAGAAGCAGAAACAACACCAGCAGCAGTAACAACCCCAGCAGCAGAAACTGTTAGTGCTGCTGAAACTTCACAAGCAGCAGTAACAGGGTTAACACCAGCAGAGATTGAAATAGCAGAGATGCTTGTCAAAGCAAAGAATGACACTCCCAAAGCAAAGGGAGTGGTCATAAATTAAGGGGGAGCAAAGAGAATAGAAAAGAAAGAAATGGCTGCAGATGCAAAGAAGAAAGGAAAAGAAAAGATAATAGAATCTGATCAACCAACCAAAAAGCAAAAGATGGTTGAGTCAGATGAAGCATTAGCCAAGAAACTGCAAGAAGAGTTAGATCAAGCAGAGAAAGAGCAGGTTGAGAAAGACAGAGAAATAGCCAGAGCACTAGCCAATGAATTAAATGAAGCATTTCAGAAAGGCTTGGAAACAGAGAAAGCAAAGCAAAGAGCAATAAACTTGAGAAAGGCTATGATGGCTAGATCAAGTGCAAAGAAGAGAAGACCTTCACAAACTTACCTTGCAACTCAGGAAAGAAACAAAATGATAACTTTCTTGAGGAGTGTAATTGGTGTGAATAAAGAAATGTTTGAAAAGATGACTTTTGATCAAGTCAAAGACCTATATGAGAAAGAAATGAGAAAACTGAAGGGTAATGAAAAGGACAGAGTGGAGTTTGAAAAGAAAGCCAAAGAGAGACATGATGTGAACATTAATCAACCCTTCCCTGAAAGTGAAGAAGGAACTCCAACAAAAGAAGAAGCATAGATTAAGGAAGAAAAGAAGAAGGAAGCTAATACAGAGCAAAGTCAAAGGATTCTAAAGAGAACTAAGATGATGGCTAAAAGAAAGAAAACTGAAAAGAAGTCTAGGGTAGAAGACGAGAAAAAGGTTGCTGAAGAAGAAGAGGCACCTAAGAATGAAGAAAAGAAAGCTGAATTTCAGGAAGTACCACAGAGTTCAGATGTAAATATGTACATGGTGGTAATGGATAAAATTCCAAAGCCTATCACAGCTGAACCTATTGGAGTCAAACCTCCTGAAGTTATCCACTGGGATATTATGATGGTGGATGGTAAGGAGTATATTAGACTGAAAAGAAAGGATGAAAAGTACTATGTGTTTGCAACATGGAACAAAATTGTCAGAGAATGTTCAAGATCTGATTTGGAAGAAATGTTTGAAGTTGGTATGAAGTTACATGCAGATCAGTTGAAAGCTCCAGGGTTACCAATTGTGAAGCTGGTTATGGAGTATTTGTGCATGTTATTCAATCCAAAAGCAGTGAAGCATTTAATCAGAAATGTGTTTAAAACTGTTAGAGGATGGACTCTGTATGAAAGGAGTGGAGTCTATGAATTAGCCTTGGATACTTTTCACATGGAGTATTACTTGGTGGATAGGGTCTACAATCACACACGTCTAAAGCTTCATGCCATGTTAAAGAAGAAGCTGGGTTGTGCACCAAATTCAGAAATGGCAAAGTATTTAATTCAGAGAACTATCAATCAGAGCATGGGACTGGATCCTAACCTTGGACTGAATCAATGAAAGTTTTGGAATCATCTGAAGAACTTGACTTCTCTTTCTAAAAGTCAAGTTAGGTGGATATTGTTGGGAACTGAAGATGTGACCAAGTCATTAATGCTGCTAGGTATTACTACTTCTAGTAGAATTAATACTGCTAGTCAAAGTTAGTGTTGCTTGAACAAAGTTAGTACTGCTTAGCTAGTTAGTACTGCTAGTGGTTAGTGCTGCTTAGTAGTTAATGCTGCCAAGACTCAGTTAATGCTTCTAAGGTGATCAAGATGATTAATGCTGCTTCTGAGATAATGTGAAGATAATATTGAAAGAGATCGGGTCTGAAGATAAACATGGAAAGCGTGGAGATAATTATGAAGATTATTTTGAAGATCTTTTTATGTTTAATAATTATCTTTTATTCTTCAGTATATGTATAGAATTGTTTAGAATAGTTAAGATAATTAATTCTGTTTTTTTGTTCTAGAGAGAATCAACCTCAAGGCATAGTTCCTAATTCTAGAGAAGTAGAATTCGTCTTCTAAGAGTCTGTTCTTCAAGATTGAGGTTGTAAGTGAAAAACTTGTAACTTGAATCATTAAATAAAGTTTACAAGTTCTGATTCATACTGTTTCTTTCTGTTTACTGAATATTAAAGTGTTTTTCCGCAACTTTTTTAATATTGTTTCTGAGTATTTATAATTCTTGTTAAGAATTCGATCCTGACAAGATTAAACCATCACACCAAAAAAAAGAAAAAAAAAACATTGTAAAATTTCACATGAAAGAAAGACTTAACTTTCAAATAAAGGACATCCAAAACACAACCAACCTAACTGGAAAAACAAACAAAATAGCATGAAACACATGAAACTTTCACAGAGGTCTCTTGATTATCATGAAATCTGAAATTTGGGTGGTCTCACATGAATCCAATCCTCTCTCTCTCTCTCTCTCTCTCTCTCTCTTTCTATATATATATATATAGAGAGAGAGAGAGAGAGATAAAGATAGTCGGGTTCAAATGAGAACAATTCAAAATAATAGAACATGAAAACAACCAAATATAAAATGTGCACTCATATGTAAAATCACATATGGTTACGTGCGGTCGCACATCACGTTGCTCGTCCACCCATTCATTGATTGTGTTTCGTGATCACGTATGCTTTCAGTGCAAAATCACATGCGATTTGATTGTTCTCATATATTCTTATTTTGACCATGTTATTATGTGTTCCTCCCTGTATATACGTATACAGGCATTTTCTATATAAAATTGCATATCAAGAATTTTTAATCCACAAGAGTAACATGAGATAGTAGTTTCCAATGTGGGGTTATAAGTTGAAACCAAAATTATCTTGTAAACCAAACAAAAAGTAACTATTAGCATGAGCATACATCCAATGCCTTTAATATATTATTGCCATACTTTGAAACTCTATACATCAAATATTTTAGAGAATATCGTCAATGAAGAATATGGGTGGTTAAAGACTTGAAGTAGTCCAAAGTCAATAATGTTTTTCTATAGTAATTAAACTATAAATTGTATCCCTTACTATTATTTAATCCATAGGTTTAGTTCAAATGTTTTAATGTTAAAATATTCATCCAACAAAGTTTATCTGGAGCGTACAATTTTGGTCTTTAAAACATTAAAACTAATGATTTTCTATTACAATATCATATGTTTACAACTAGTCATACAACAAGTGTTTAAAACAATGACATTTCGGTCTTTTTAACATTTTTTCAACTTGGTACCAAAATAAATCCTAAATTTCAAAAAAAAAATCTAAACTAACTCAATCTACAAGTTCAACTCAAAAGTTCCATTGATACACTGTGAGTCCAATATGTTTATGTGTAGCGGCATCGCCCTTATATCTTCAAAATTAACGGGTTTTTTGTTGATACATCACATTTGTACATTGTATGTGTTTGAGAATTAAAAAAAGGTAATAACTACCAACCACGTGTAATAGGATCGACTTTGATATCATTTTAAAACGCACCATAACCAAAAGCAATATCTAGCGATCCTTTTATTCGATAATAATAGATGCATTTTTTTCCAATTCTATCTCCTATACAAATTATTATGCGTTTATATAATTTTAATGTCACTTGACGTTTCTTTACCATTTACGTACTTTAATCTCATCTTTGATATGATATTTTCTTTACGTATTAAAAAGTGCCGGTGAAAATTTTGTGCATAATATTAACAAAACGTTATTAAATATATATATATATATATATATATATATATGTTGTAAAACCTATACCACTGCCCAAGTTTTTATTATTTAAGAAAATAATAAACTATACAATTCATTTAAATATATGTTCATACCATTATTTGTTTTTCTTCGATTGTAATAGCTATGTTTACAAAAGTATAGATTTTGATCTTTTAAAATAATGAATGATATACTAAAAGGTTTCTGGAATTCAAGTTATAAATATACGATCAAACCAAAAGAAAAGGTAAAAAAAAATACTAAGTAACTTTCAGATTCTCATAACAAGTGAAAAACAAAACATTAATCAAGTTTCAACTTAAGCCTTTTGGGGACTTTTCTTAAGAATAAAAAACAGTATTTTCTAAATTGAAAGCAATTATCTAATCCTGTACTTTTCTAAAAACATAAATAATAGTTAGATCTTGTTTCCTTACATATTCCATTTGCATTAGTTTAATAAAGAAATGTCTATTAGAGGTGCCTAAGACGTCAAACAAGATTAACAATTACGACCATAATAGTTAGCTTTTTAGAAATAAAAATAATAAATTATACAAATTAGAAAACTAATATTTTGAAAAGGTCACAATAATGGGCTCATGAACACCTATAAAAGCACAAACGCACAACCAAAAACTCAAACCAATACCTTTTCTTTGAACACGTACAAAATCTTCATTCTTCAATCTCATATTGAAAAACAAAAATGGATCAAATTAAGCACAATTACGTCCAAGTCGACGGGTTGAAGCTCCATGTAGCCGAGATTGGGTCGGAATCATCGCCGGCCGTGCTTTTCTTTCACGGATTTCCAGAGATATCCTACACTTGGCGCCATCAAATGATTGCCATCGCAAACGCCGGTTTCAGAGCCATTGCACCGGATTACAGAGGATATGGACTATCCGACATCCCGGCAGAACCTGAGAAGACGTCATTCGCTGATTTGGTCGCAGATACGGCCACCATCCTAGATTCTCTTGCCATCTCTAAAGTGTTTGTGATTGGTAAAGATTTTGGAGGAATGGTTGGATACATATTTTCCCTTTTCTTCCCAAATAAAATTGCAGGAATCATAACACTTGGTATTCCATACATGCCTCCTGAGGCTTTGCAACAACTTCAAACCCTCCCTGAAGGTTTCTACATGCGAAGATGGCAGGTACTATATACACCTTTTCTCACACTCTTTGCTTCAATAATTCTCCAATGCAATTTAATTAACAATACAAATGAAATCTTTATTAGGAACCAGGAAGAGCTGAAGCTGATTTCGGTCGGTTTGATGCTAAAACAGTGGTCAGAAAGATCTACACTTTGTTTTCTAGAAGTGAAGTACCCATAGCTAGTGAAAACCAGGAAGTACTGGATTTGGTGGAATTGTCGGCTCCTCTACCCTCTTGGTTCACGGAGGAAGATCTTGAGACCTATGGTGCTTCCTATGGGAAGTCTGGATTTTTGACCGCACTCCAAGTTCCTTACAGGTAATTTATCTAAACCAATCATTACAATATATTTCTTTACAAACTTTCTATCTCGTAAGACGAGTGCTAATCAAAATTCGACCAATTTTAAATAATTTAGAACACAAAATATAGAAAGGTGATTCTTGTAGCTCAATTTTCTCCTTAGTTTCCATGTTGTCCTCAAATTCGTCAAACCTTGCAGGTCACTATTGGCGAGAGTTGAACCTCCAAACCGAGACCCGAATGCACCGATAGTTGTAGCTCCAGCACTGTTTATCACAGGCGAGAAAGATTTCTTTTTCAGCTTTCCCGGGATGGAAGAATACTTGAACAATGGGATCAAGAACTACGTACCAAACCTAGAGATCATATACATTCCCGAAGGTTCTCATTTTGTTCATGAACAATTCCCCGACAAAGTGAATCGACTCCTACTCAATTTCCTCAGTCACAACAAATATTAGCGCCTTCACGCTTCCTTAGGTGATCCAAAAATCTTGTGATCGATTTTTACATTTGTGTATTTCAATGTAACCAAAATGTGTCCATAGACATACGAAGGATAATTTCAACCATTGTTTAATTCTTTTTGAGGAGGTTTCTTAAGATATCATCATGTAACTGTCCTCAATGTTTCAAGTTCTGATATGGCGTAATAAATAGTTGAAGTATTGCATTTATTTTTATACCAAAGTATCACTAATTCATCATGGTTAAGCAAAACATCATCTCCACCTAAATTGGAAAAGGTTCCCCATTCCAAGTTGGAGACATTGACAATGGATAGCATTTAGCACCGGGATAAATCTAAAAGTATTTAAACTATTGTTAAGGTTTTATCTTTGATCATTTGGTTTTTATTTTCATGAGCTAGTCTCTTGATGACTGATGAGTCTAAAAAATGCATTTAAACATCCCCTTAACCAAAAGCCATTGGACGAATTATGATCAATATATCCAAAAAAATGGATCAATAATTGTTATATTATATATGTCTTTTCTGCATCAAACATAAATTTAAAATGTGAGCCAAAAAGAAATGTGAAGCGGATCAAAAGTGATCCAAAATGTATTAAAATGCTTGCAATCTCCACAATCAATTTATTCAAAAGGATACATTATTATTTTATCAAGAGAGTTTTGTAATCATATTAATACATTATTTATTTATTAAAAAAATTAAAGATGAGAGAAAAGTTATGACGGACCCATCCAACTTATTTTGATATGATCTTGTTTTAACCCGTTACTTAACATGTTCGATGTAATCATATTAATACATTAATTATTTATTAAAAAAATAAAAAATGATAGAAAAGTTGACGGACCAATCCAACTTATTTTGATCTGAGCTTGTTTTAACTTGTTACTTAACATGTTCGATGTGTTTATTTTGTTACTTGTAAGTTGTCATTTCTTTTATTCTCTCACTTTCATAAAAATTCTGAAAACCATATTCGAGAATGTCAAACTTTTTCTTTCCACTCATTAACGATGAAGTCTCTTTGAATAAAAATTTGTATTCGTTTGTTGGATTAAATATTTGAAAAGTGATAACTATCTTTCGTGGAGAAACTTCTATCTCTTCGGTTATTAAGGTATATTTAATAATATAAAAACACAAGAGTTGTATATGAGAGTTGTAGTAACTTTTGTCAATTTAAATGTTAAAACTTTTCTAGACAAACATTATCATTAAACAACTGTGTTGAGTTGTGTTGTGTGGTGTGGTTTGTGTATGTGTGTGTGTGGTTGAATACAAGTCAATATGAGGCAATTTGGTTTGAAATTTTGAATGATTTTTTAAATCAGATTCAAGTACACATTTTCCCCCTTCGTCGAGAGCTTTGAATCATGGATATACTTTCAAATAAATCTCTTACAATGATAATAATATCAATTGAAGAACACAAGTGATTTTAATATTTTGTTGGATGTGTGTGTATGTATTGAAATCTCTTAACAAAACTATTGGATTTTTGGAGAGAATATCACAGAGTTTTTCAAGTGTCAAAGGTTCTCAAAATGTTAGGATGAAAACATCTATTTATAGAATAAGAATTTTTGCATACGGAGGACCAAAGACATCCAAATTGGTTTGGGGACATTGTCTTTTTGTGAAATATAATTGCGAAAGAGAACAGAATAGATACTGAAAATTTTGATTTTCTCTTACGCAAACATCAAAAAATTCCTTGCGGACAACTACAACAATCTTGATCTGAAAACTTAAAAATCATCTTTGAAATGGTTGAACATTATTTAACACACAAATGTCCAATTTTTTTGTTTTCTAATCAAAATCAAATTGTTTTCTCCCCATTTTTGCATATGCGGAATTGGTGCATAAATAAGGGAAAGGTTGGGAATGTTGGATAGACTAGCTTGTGGACATATGAAATCTTCATATTTTCACTATTTGACATTTTTTCAAATATTTCACATTACACGTGTTGAGCATACTTTTTTAGCACAAATATATCAAAGCATATTCCAGAGAGTAGCATGTGACCGAGATTTGTCAAACTAAACATTCCTTTTGGAATCCGTTTCTTGCAATGAAAATCATTTAAAGAATAATTGTTATTTGATGTTGGTTTAACAAACTTTCTTTATTTAAAGCATTCACGTCAAGTGATTTATTTTTTGCATTCTCAAATCCAAAATGAGTATCATTTGGAGCGTTTTGATACTCAATATTTTGTTCGACTTATCATTACGTTAACAATTTAATTTTTAGCATGCAACTTCTTGGTTTAAGGATTTCTTCTTTCAAATTTTCAATTCATCACATTTGTTGGTCATGAGCTAATTTAGATTTAAGTTCAAGCACTTCATATTCCTTTTTCACTCGATAGTATTTTTCCTCATCAATAAGCACAATATCCCGAATTAGGGGTGTTAATCAATTTAGGTAGATCGGATGTGATCCAATCATTCAATATATGTTGGATTTTGTCATCCGATTTAAGCCAATTAACATTGGACATTTGATCCAATCTATTCCAATTAATGACTACTCTATTGCAATTAATTAATGACTACCGGATTGGATCGGATCGGATCGGTTCCATCTATATGTTATAAAACCTATACCACTGCCCAAGACTAGTTTCAATAAGTTTTGATTATTTAAGAAAATAATAAACTATACAATTCATTTAAATATATGTTCATACCATTATTTGTTTTTCTTCGATTGTAATAGCTATGTTTACAAAAGTATAGATTTTGATCTTTTAAAATAATGAATGATATACTAAAAGGTTTCTGGAATTCAAGTTATAAATATACGATCAAACCAAAAGAAAAGGTAAAAAAAAATACTAAGTAACTTTCAGATTCTCATAACAAGTGAAAAACAAAACATTAATCAAGTTTCAACTTAAGCCTTTTGGGGACTTTTCTTAAGAATAAAAAACAGTATTTTCTAAATTGAAAGCAATTATCTAATCCTGTACTTTTCTAAAAACATAAATAATAGTTAGATCTTGTTTCCTTACATATTCCATTTGCATTAGTTTAATAAAGAAATGTCTATTAGAGGTGCCTAAGACGTCAAACAATATTAACAATTACGACCATAATAGTTAGCTTTTTAGAAATAAAAATAATAAATTATACAAATTAGAAAACTAATATTTTGAAAAGGTCACAATAATGGGCTCATGAACACCTATAAAAGCAAAAACGCACAACCAAAAACTCAAACCAATACCTTTGCTTTGAACACGTACAAAATCTTCATTCTTCAATCTCATATTGAAAAACAAAAATGGATCAAATTAAGCACAATTACGTCCAAGTCGACGGGTTGAAGCTCCATGTAGCCGAGATTGGGTCGGAATCATCGCCGGCCGTGCTTTTCTTTCACGGATTTCCAGAGATATCCTACACTTGGCGCCATCAAATGATTGCCGTCGCAAACGCCGGTTTCAGAGCCATTGCACCGGATTACAGAGGATATGGACTATCCGACATCCCGGCAGAACCTGAGAAGACGTCATTCGCTGATTTGGTCGCAGATACGGCCACCATCCTAGATTCTCTTGCCATCTCTAAAGTGTTTGTGATTGGTAAAGATTTTGGAGGAATGGTTGGATACATATTTTCCCTTTTCTTCCCAAATAAAATTGCAGGAATCATAACACTTGGTATTCCATACATGCCTCCTGAGGCTTTGCAACAACTCCAAACCCTCCCTGAAGGTTTCTACATGCGAAGATGGCAGGTACTATATACACCTTTTCTCACACTCTTTGCTTCAATAATTCTCCAATGCAATTTAATTAACAATACAAATGAAATCTTTATTAGGAACCAGGAAGAGCTGAAGCTGATTTCGGTCGGTTTGATGCTAAAACAGTGGTCAGAAAGATCTACACTTTATTTTCTAGAAGTGAAGTACCCATAGCTAGTGAAAACCAAGAAGTACTGGATTTGGTGGAATTGTCGGCTCCTCTACCCTCTTGGTTCACGGAGGAAGATCTTGAGACCTATGGTGCTTCCTATGGGAAGTCTGGATTTTTTACCGCACTCCAAGTTCCTTACAGGTAATTTATCTAAACCAACCATTACAATATATTTCTTTACAAACTTTCTATCTCGTAAGACGAGTGCTAATCAAAATTCGACCAATTTTAAATAACTTAGAACACAAAATATAGAAAGGTGATTCTTGTAGCTCAATTTTCTCCTTAGTTTCCATGTTGTCCTCAAATTCGTCAAACCTTGCAGGTCACTATTGGCGAGAGTTGAACCTCCAAACCGAGACCCGAATGCACCGATAGTTGTAGCTCCAGCACTGTTTATCACAGGCGAAAAAGATTTCTTTTTCAGCTTTCCCGGGATGGAAGAATACTTGAACAATGGGATCAAGAACTACGTACCAAACCTAGAGATCATATACATTCCCGAAGGTTCTCATTTTGTTCATGAACAATTCCCCGACAAAGTGAATCGACTCCTACTCAATTTCCTCAGTCACAACAAATATTAGCGCCTTCACGCTTCCTTAGGTGATCCAAAAATCTTGTGATCGATTTTTACATTTGTGTATTTCAATGTAACCAAAATGTGTCCATAGACATACGAAGGATAATTTCAACCATTGTTTAATTCTTTTTGAGGAGGTTTCTTAAGATATCATCATGTAACTGTCCTCAATGTTTCAAGTTCTGATATGGCGTAATAAATAGTTGAAGTATTGCATTTATTTTTATACCAAAGTATCACTAATTCATCATGGTTAAGCAAAACATCATCTCCACCTAAATTGGAAAAGGTTCCCCATTCCAAGTTGGAGACATTGACAATGGATAGCATTTAGCACCGGGATAAATCTAAAAGTATTTAAACTATTGTTAAGGTTTTATCTTTGATCATTTGGTTTTTATTTTCATGAGCTAGTCTCTTGATGACTGATGAGTCTAAAAAATGCATTTAAACATCCCCTTAACCAAAAGCCATTGGACGAATTATGATCAATATATCCAAAAAAATGGATCAATAATTGTTATATTATATATGTCTTTTCTGCATCAAACATAAATTTAAAATGTGAGCCAAAAAGAAATGTGAAGCGGATCAAAAGTGATCCAAAATGTATTAAAATGCTTGCAATCTCCACAATCAATTTATTCAAAAGGATACATTATTATTTTATCAAGAGAGTTTTGTAATCATATTAATACATTATTTATTTATTAAAAAAATTAAAGATGAGAGAAAAGTTATGACGGACCCATCCAACTTATTTTGATATGATCTTGTTTTAACCCGTTACTTAACATGTTCGATGTAATCATATTAATACATTAATTATTTATTAAAAAAATAAAAAATGATAGAAAAGTTGACGGACCAATCCAACTTATTTTGATCTGAGCTTGTTTTAACTTGTTACTTAACATGTTCGATGTGTTTATTTTGTTACTTGTAAGTTGTCATTTCTTTTATTCTCTCACTTTCATAAAAATTCTGAAAACCATATTCGAGAATGTCAAACTTTTTCTTTCCACTCATTAACGATGAAGTCTCTTTGAATAAAAATTTGTATTCGTTTGTTGGATTAAATATTTGAAAAGTGATAACTATCTTTCGTGGAGAAACTTCTATCTCTTCGGTTATTAAGGTATATTTAATAATATAAAAACACAAGAGTTGTATATGAGAGTTGTAGTAACTTTTGTCAATTTAAATGTTAAAACTTTTCTAGACAAACATTATCATTAAACAACTGTGTTGAGTTGTGTTGTGTGGTGTGGTTTGTGTATGTGTGTGTGTGGTTGAATACAAGTCAATATGAGGCAATTTGGTTTGAAATTTTGAATGATTTTTTAAATCAGATTCAAGTACACATTTTCCCCCTTCGTCGAGAGCTTTGAATCATGGATATACTTTCAAATAAATCTCTTACAATGATAATAATATCAATTGAAGAACACAAGTGATTTTAATATTTTGTTGGATGTGTGTGTATGTATTGAAATCTCTTAACAAAACTATTGGATTTTTGGAGAGAATATCACAGAGTTTTTCAAGTGTCAAAGGTTCTCAAAATGTTAGGATGAAAACATCTATTTATAGAATAAGAATTTTTGCATACGGAGGACCAAAGACATCCAAATTGGTTTGGGGACATTGTCTTTTTGTGAAATATAATTGCGAAAGAGAACAGAATAGATACTGAAAATTTTGATTTTCTCTTACGCAAACATCAAAAAATTCCTTGCGGACAACTACAACAATCTTGATCTGAAAACTTAAAAATCATCTTTGAAATGGTTGAACATTATTTAACACACAAATGTCCAATTTTTTTGTTTTCTAATCAAAATCAAATTGTTTTCTCCCCATTTTTGCATATGCGGAATTGGTGCATAAATAAGGGAAAGGTTGGGAATGTTGGATAGACTAGCTTGTGGACATATGAAATCTTCATATTTTCACTATTTGACATTTTTTCAAATATTTCACATTACACGTGTTGAGCATACTTTTTTAGCACAAATATATCAAAGCATATTCCAGAGAGTAGCATGTGACCGAGATTTGTCAAACTAAACATTCCTTTTGGAATCCGTTTCTTGCAATGAAAATCATTTAAAGAATAATTGTTATTTGATGTTGGTTTAACAAACTTTCTTTATTTAAAGCATTCACGTCAAGTGATTTATTTTTTGCATTCTCAAATCCAAAATGAGTATCATTTGGAGCGTTTTGATACTCAATATTTTGTTCGACTTATCATTACGTTAACAATTTAATTTTTAGCATGCAACTTCTTGGTTTAAGGATTTCTTCTTTCAAATTTTCAATTCATCACATTTGTTGGTCATGAGCTAATTTAGATTTAAGTTCAAGCACTTCATATTCCTTTTTCACTCGATAGTATTTTTCCTCATCAATAAGCACAATATCCCGAATTAGGGGTGTTAATCAATTTAGGTAGATCGGATGTGATCCAATCATTCAATATATGTTGGATTTTGTCATCCGATTTAAGCCAATTAACATTGGACATTTGATCCAATCTATTCCAATTAATGACTACTCTATTGCAATTAATTAATGACTACCGGATTGGATCGGATCGGATCGGTTCCATCTATATGTTATAAAACCTATACCACTGCCCAAGACTAGTTTCAATAAGTTTTGATTATTTAAGAAAATAATAAACTATACAATTCATTTAAATATATGTTCATACCATTATTTGTTTTTCTTCGATTGTAATAGCTATGTTTACAAAAGTATAGATTTTGATCTTTTAAAATAATGAATGATATACTAAAAGGTTTCTGGAATTCAAGTTATAAATATACGATCAAACCAAAAGAAAAGGTAAAAAAAAATACTAAGTAACTTTCAGATTCTCATAACAAGTGAAAAACAAAACATTAATCAAGTTTCAACTTAAGCCTTTTGGGGACTTTTCTTAAGAATAAAAAACAGTATTTTCTAAATTGAAAGCAATTATCTAATCCTGTACTTTTCTAAAAACATAAATAATAGTTAGATCTTGTTTCCTTACATATTCCATTTGCATTAGTTTAATAAAGAAATGTCTATTAGAGGTGCCTAAGACGTCAAACAATATTAACAATTACGACCATAATAGTTAGCTTTTTAGAAATAAAAATAATAAATTATACAAATTAGAAAACTAATATTTTGAAAAGGTCACAATAATGGGCTCATGAACACCTATAAAAGCAAAAACGCACAACCAAAAACTCAAACCAATACCTTTGCTTTGAACACGTACAAAATCTTCATTCTTCAATCTCATATTGAAAAACAAAAATGGATCAAATTAAGCACAATTACGTCCAAGTCGACGGGTTGAAGCTCCATGTAGCCGAGATTGGGTCGGAATCATCGCCGGCCGTGCTTTTCTTTCACGGATTTCCAGAGATATCCTACACTTGGCGCCATCAAATGATTGCCGTCGCAAACGCCGGTTTCAGAGCCATTGCACCGGATTACAGAGGATATGGACTATCCGACATCCCGGCAGAACCTGAGAAGACGTCATTCGCTGATTTGGTCGCAGATACGGCCACCATCCTAGATTCTCTTGCCATCTCTAAAGTGTTTGTGATTGGTAAAGATTTTGGAGGAATGGTTGGATACATATTTTCCCTTTTCTTCCCAAATAAAATTGCAGGAATCATAACACTTGGTATTCCATACATGCCTCCTGAGGCTTTGCAACAACTCCAAACCCTCCCTGAAGGTTTCTACATGCGAAGATGGCAGGTACTATATACACCTTTTCTCACACTCTTTGCTTCAATAATTCTCCAATGCAATTTAATTAACAATACAAATGAAATCTTTATTAGGAACCAGGAAGAGCTGAAGCTGATTTCGGTCGGTTTGATGCTAAAACAGTGGTCAGAAAGATCTACACTTTATTTTCTAGAAGTGAAGTACCCATAGCTAGTGAAAACCAAGAAGTACTGGATTTGGTGGAATTGTCGGCTCCTCTACCCTCTTGGTTCACGGAGGAAGATCTTGAGACCTATGGTGCTTCCTATGGGAAGTCTGGATTTTTTACCGCACTCCAAGTTCCTTACAGGTAATTTATCTAAACCAACCATTACAATATATTTCTTTACAAACTTTCTATCTCGTAAGACGAGTGCTAATCAAAATTCGACCAATTTTAAATAACTTAGAACACAAAATATAGAAAGGTGATTCTTGTAGCTCAATTTTCTCCTTAGTTTCCATGTTGTCCTCAAATTCGTCAAACCTTGCAGGTCACTATTGGCGAGAGTTGAACCTCCAAACCGAGACCCGAATGCACCGATAGTTGTAGCTCCAGCACTGTTTATCACAGGCGAAAAATATTTCTTTTTCAGCTTTCCCGGGATGGAAGAATACTTGAACAATGGGATCAAGAACTACGTACCAAACCTAGAGATCATATACATTCCCGAAGGTTCTCATTTTGTTCATGAACAATTCCCCGACAAAGTGAATCGACTCCTACTCAATTTTCTCAGTCGCAACAAATATTAGCGCCTTCACACTTCCTTAGGTGATCCAAAAATCTTGTGATCGATTTTTACATTTGTGCATTTCCATGTAACCAAAATGTGTCCATAGACATACGAAGGATAATTTCAACCATTGTTTAATTCTTTTTTAGGAGGTTTCTTAAGATATCATCATGTAACTGTCCTCAATGTTTCAAGTTCCGATATGGCGTAATAAATAGTTGAAGTATTGCATTTATTTTTATACCAAAGTATCACTAATTCATCATGGTTAAGCAAAACATCATCTCCACCTAAATTGGAAAAGGTTCCCCATTCCAAGTTGGAGACATTGACAATGGATAGCATTTAGCACCGGGATAAATCTAAAAGTATTTAAACTATTGTTAAGTTTTTATCTTTGATCATTTGGTTTTTATTTTCATGAGCTAGTCTCTTGATGACTGATCAGTCTAAAAAATGCATTTAAACATCCCCTTAACCAAAAGCCATTGGACGTATTATGATCAATATATCCAAAAAAATGGATCAATAATTGTTATATTATATATGTCTTTTCTGCATCAAACATAAATTTAAAATGTGAGCCAAAAAGAAATGTGAAGAGGATCAAAAGTGATCCAAAATGTATTAAAATGCTTGCAATCTCCACAATCAATTTATTCGAATGGATAAATTATTATTTTATCAACATAGTTTTGTAATCATATTAATACATTATTTATTTATTAAAAAAATTAAAGATGACAGAAAAGTTATGATGGACCCATCTAACTTATTTTGATATGATCTTGTTTTAACCCGTTACTTAACATGTTCGATGTAATCATATTAATACATTAATTATTTATTAAAAAAATAAAAAATGACAGAAAAGTTGACGGAGCAATCCAACTTATTTTGTCAAACTAAACATTCCTTTTGGAATCCGTTTCTTGTAATGAAAATCATTTAAAGAATAATTGTTATTTGATGTTGCTTTAACAAACTTTCTTTATTTAAACCATTCACGTCAAGTGATTTATTTTTTGCATTCTCAAATCCAAAATGAGTATCATTTGGAACTTTTTGATACTCAATATTTTGTTCGACTTATCATTACGTTAACAATTTAATTTTAAGCATGCAACTTCTTGGTTTAAGGATTTCTTCATTCAAATTTTCAATTCATCACATTTGTTGGTCATGAGCTAATTTAGATTTAAGTTCAAGCACTTCATATTCCTTTTTCACTCGATAGTATTTTTCCTCATCAATAACTACAATATCACGAATTAGGGGTGTTAATCAATTTAGGTAGATCGGATGTGATCCAATCATCCAATATATGTTGGATTTTGTCATCCGATTCAAGCCAATTAACATTGGACATTTGATCCAATCTATTCCAATTAATGACTACTCTATTACAATTAATTAATGACTACCGGATTGGATCGGATCGGATCGGTTCCATCTATTGGATATTACTATTGGTTATTGTGAACTCAAGATCTTAAGATTCTAGAGAGAGAAAGATAGAGAGAGAGAGAATGTGGAGCCAAAAATATATGATATGAAAATGTAGTCTGTTATTGTCAAAAACAACTAACACAAGGGTTTATATACCCTCAAAGTAAAATAAATACAAAGGTTACAACTAAAAATGATCTAACAATCTCCCCCTTTGTAACCTTTGGCACCGAGCTCTAAAATCAAGAAAATCTTCTGATATCCACTTGAGCTTCAAGGCGACGTATAGCATTTCGAAAGTTGATTCTGTCTTGAATTACATCAATTGCCTTCTCCAATCTCAGTAACTCTTTGTTTCCTTCTTTTTGTGGATAAAAATTGAATCTCTATTTGTTTGCCACATTCTGCTTTTCATAATTCAACTTCTAAATTAGATGCATCTTGATAAGCTTCAAAGTTCCATCAGAATACTTGCAGACTTCTTCAAATCTCATAAAACAATGACGACCCTTCAAGTTTCTGTACACCACTCCATACGGTTCATCAACAACAGTAAATAATAAGAAACTTTCAATATTGTCGAGCTTCTGTTTTGGCTTGTGCAAGTTGATCGTAGGTTGATGATTTTCAACACCCAACTGAAAGTCAAATAAGCTATAAAAGCGAATAGTTCTGATAATATGTCTTCTTACAGTGTTGAAGGCTCTATTCATATCATCTGATCGTTCATTGAGAGGGCTGAAGAAATTGAATAGAAACTCAATATCATCCACATGAACTTCATTAAAATCTGCTTCTGTGAAGGTATAGTCTTTGCAGTCTCTTCGTTGAACAGTGAAATTAGAAACCCAGATGTTGAATATGTTGAACATTGAAACACATTTAACTTGTACAATCCCCTTCTCAGAATATACTTTTTCTTTCCCTTGTCTCAAATACCTCATGGCCATCAAATAGTTCTGTTTAACAAGATCAGACTCTTTTTCAATGCCCAAGAAAAACTCAAAACTCAAAGCAGTCTTGTGTTTCACAAAAATACTTCTGTGAGTATCTTCAAGGTATACATTTCGAAACACCTGTCTCATATCTCTAGCCTCAAACCTTTGTCGTCTATGCTCTCTTGAAATAGGAATTCCAGAAGATCTAAGATTTTCTGGAATAAAATCAGGAGCCATAAAATTAGGATCCACTGACTTACCAGATTTACTTGTTGGAGCACGATGAATCTTGGTAGGTGGAATCATAACTGGAATAGACACATTAGAAACACTCGCTGGAAGCTCAGAGACAACTGATGTAGAAGATATAAGAGTTGTAGAGACAATCAGAGGATTTGAAACTGCTTCAGACTGAATCTGAGAAGAATCATCTTGTGGAGAATTCTGTTCATCTTGAAAAGGAAATCTAACTTCTTGAGATGAAAGATCTGCATACAATACATCAGTATCACTATCATCATCATCTTCTTCTTCTTCTTCTTTGACTTTCCAAAAACTTTCAAACTTGGCATCAATTTCATTTTCAGAATCCACATCAATAATATTTTCATAAGATGCTCTGAAATTCTCAAACGCTTCAGCCTCAGACATATTCACAGATTTTGGTATAACAGAAGAAACTGGCTCAGAATCTGGATCAACATAAAGTACCAGTTGTAAATTGTTTTCTGTAGAAATATCAGTCTCTGGAAGATTTACTTTGCTCAACATGTCTTCAAACATAGACTGCATTTCTGTTTCTGCTTCTTTAGGCTTTTCTTTATCAGCAGAGCATGTTTCACTTGGAGCGGTTTCTGCTTTACTTTCGTTAGAAAGATCAGCTGCAGACTCATCCAAGCGTCTCTTTTTCTCCCCCTCATGATCAGGTTGAGAATCATCATGATCATGTGAACGCTTGTTAGATGGTCCAGCTTCAGCACGACACGAGACATTTGGAACCTGCAAGTGTTGAGCAATAGCAAAAACAGTGGATTGCAACTGACCCAAACCTAACTGTACCTCATCTCTAAATTTCTCAAAATCTGATCTTAAAGCAGAGAGAGAATCTTCAGTTGTAGGTGGTCGAAATGATGACTAAAAAGATCTGAGAAGAGACAAAAGATCGATGGACTGTTGATTTGTTGGAGCCATAGATGCAAGACGAGCTCTTAAGTGTTCAGCTACTTCCTGAACAGAAAGATCATCAATACAAGGACCTGCAGGAGTAGAAGAAGAAGATGCACCCGCAAAAGTTGTTGACATAGTAGAACATGAAGTCATTTGAGCAGAAGAAGATTGAAGACCCAATGACATAGTAGAAGACGAAAAAATCGGTGCAGATAGTGAAGGTGCAGAACCCAGAGCTGCTGACTGAGAAAGATGAAGTTCTATTGGTTTGCCTGTCAACAACTGTGGAGGGATAATAGAAGGATCAATATTTGACAGATTTCCTTGCAGAAACGCCTCCATCCTGGCTAATTGAGTATCCCTTTCTGCATCCATAGAAGCCTTTGTTGTCCGTAGAAGATTATGAACAACGTCTAATTTTGAAAAAGAGTGCAAACCAGAAGAAGTAAACCCCATAGCCAATGTTGAATCAGTTGTAGATACAACAACAGTAGAAGATTCATGAGCAGCAGAAAATTTCTTCAGTGAAAGATCAAGTTCGTCTACAGCAAGATGGCCAACACTTGGATTTATTGGAACAGACTCATCATCAGAACCTTCTTGATTGGATTGAAAATCAACAAACTCTTGATTATCATCATCAGCATGTAATTCCTCAAGTTCATCTTCAATGACAAAGTGAATATCTGAACCTGATTCAGGGATTGCCTGAACCAAACGAGAACCAACAGGGAATTCCTGTTGTTGTTTCTGAATTTGCTCTGCAACTTCTTGAACTTCATCAGCTTGTTCCTCTGCAATCTGGTCTTGAACTTGTTGTTGTAATTGAGCAACTTGAACATCTGTATCAGCATTCTCTGACTGTGGAATCTCATAATCATGATCTAGTATATATTCGACCACAGCTTCATTTGTCAGATCTGCATAATTCACGATAAGAATTGCTGGAATGGGCATCCATTTATCTTCATTCGTAAACGTATGCTTTTGAATCTGGAAGTATTTACACTGATAATCAGCAATGCGAGGCCACTGTGTGCGAGCAGGAAAATTCTTTGTGCTATCCATAATGCTTCGAACAAATATCTTCAAAAATCGCAAAAACGGCACAAACTTTCTCCTATTGTTTGTCGCCTTAGCATATACAACTTCTGAAAGACCAGTCCAGATGGCCAAAGTATAATCGATATGAAGGTCGTGAATAACATAGTAGAATAGCTTCAGGATCGGCATGCTTGTGCTATCTGTACCAGTAGCCTTTGAAGTTAAGCACCGATTGAATATAGAGAAGAAATCATACCAGAGAGGTGGAAGCTTAGCCTTGTGAAACTGAGTCACTTTCCTGAGTTCACCATTATAACCAAGTGCAATAATGCCATCAAGAACAGTTTGATCAGAAGGGAACGGATCATAAGCAACTTTGCCTGGTCTGGAATCAGGGCCTGGAAATTGTAGAAGCACTCGTAACCTTCTGAAAGTAAGCCGAGATTCAAACTGATCGACATTTATCAGGAAATGTGGAGGATTTACTTTATCATTCTTTGAAATATAGTGCCAGGCTTGCTGCACATATACCTCAGGAACATTAACTGTTTTTGTCAACGCATAAGCAAGGGGATGTCCTCTTAAAATTTCTTTCACCACTCCACGTATGTTCAGATGTCCAAAATCAACATAATGATTATTTCCCTTGTAAGGAAGGAAGTGAGAATGATGTAGAAAATCATCCGGAACTAGTCCTTGAGCAGATTGATCAGCAGTTGTGGAAGGCTGAGAAGGCATAGGACGAAGCCTAGAAATTTGTTCTTGATCATTAAGATGATCCAAGAGATCATTCTCATCTTGTTGTACTTGAACATCAGCCATTAAGTCTGAAAAGTAAGCATAGTTAAAAAAATTAGGACATAATCAATCTGAAAGAACCAAGTGAGGTTTTCGGTTGTAGAACAAACCGAAAAGCATAAAATTCGGTTGAAACAAGAACCGAAAAGCAAGATTCTCGTTTGAACTAAGAACAGAGAAGAGAGTTTCTCGGTTATAACATAGACCGAGAAATGAGCTTCTCGGGTATGTAATGAACCAAGAAGCAAAGATGGCAAAACATAGAGTAAACCAAGGTGAAGTACTCGATTGAATGGATGGAACCGAGAAATGAAGTTTTCGGTTAGTGAGAGAATCGAGAATTGAAGTTCTCGGTTGATGAGAGAACCGAGAAGTGAAGTTCTCGGTTGATGAAAGGACCGAGAAGTGAAGTTCTCGGTTATGAGTGAACCGAGAAGTGAAGTTCTCGGTTATGAGTGAACCGAGAAGTGAAGTTCTCGGTTATGAGTGAACCGAGAAGTGAAATACTCATTCCAGATTAAAATCGAAAGAACTTCCTTTGCTCCCCCTACAAAAATGCATACATAAAACCTTTCAATTGAATCATAAGAGTAGAAAACATACCTGTAATGCGGAATTTGTTAAAAGACAAAAAAAATCGACTTAAAATCTTGAAGAACAAGTCGATTCGAATACTCCCCCTGAACTTCACCACCACCGAAATGAGCAAATCGATTCGTAGAAGAATCGGCGAACCACAAAACACACAAATGAAATTAAAAACCCAAAGTAACCCAAAGAAATCGGCTGGAAAAAGAAAATGAAGAAGAAGATGAATAGTTACCTTGGGAAAAGTAAAATTTTGAAAACCGTTTAAATGACCCGGGTTTTCTAGAAAAACACAAAAAAAATTGATAAAAGAAAATCATTTAATATTACATCAACATTTTTAGAAAATAAAATTTGAACAAGATTTTGTAATTACTGAGTATTTTAAAGAATAAAAAATAATTGACAAATAAAATTTGACCTAATATAATTTTCATAAAATAAACCATCTAATGAAATCCTATGCATGCTTTTGGAACTATAGACATGTATTATTGCATAAAGAGTTTATATAAGTTCGAAAACAAAGATTTTCATCCTTCTAATAGGTGGACAAACATGAGAAAAAAATGACCAGTCTTAAGAAAAATTTATTTCACTATATAAGAGTAAAATCAGCTGATACTCTCACTCAAAAAAAATATCTTTCATAGCTTTACAGGTTTATCATATCTTAGCAGTTTTACCAAGTATCATGAGATGTTGTGCACATTGGCATCTTTTTGTACAGTGTGCACATTGGCATCTTCAAATGAGTGTGCTTTTATAGCATCTTTTGCATTTGTGCACTTTGGCATCTTTTTAACCAGAGAGTTTAGTAAGCCTGGAAAACATCGTAAACATAACTTTCTATCTGATCCTATAGCAGGTTTTCTGATCAGCCGCTCCCAGACCATAAAATAGCCTTAGGGGACTAGGTGACAAGCACCCCTCGGAACTTACTTACCCAGATCAGAAAGGCTATATCGATATTCCCTAAGCCCATTCATATCAGTAGAACATGACTTTCTAACTGGTTTTATAGCAGAATTTCTGATCGACCGCTCCCAAACCGTAGCCTTAGGGGGTCAGTTGTTAAGCAACCCGCGGATCTTACTCTTCCAAACCAGAAAGGTCACAGATATGAACTATCAAACTAAATGATTTCTGTATTATGAAATATGAATTGTTTTATCATCTCAATCACTAGGATCAACTAACTAATTAGTTTAGCCTATATCTCCATAATCATCAATAAACTTTGTATAATAGGATTTCAAAGCTTTGATGACTATTATATATTGACCTGCATATCTTAAAACACATATCAAAATTTTCATGAAATTGACCATTCGAGATCAGAAATTTTGAAATTTGAACAAATAACACTCATTTATAAACAATAAACTTGTAAATATTTCCTAGGCATGCACAATCAATCAAAAGATAGAAAATTTATTAAAATTCTATTCTGTTAAACAATATTTGTTAATCATTTTGAATCTTTAAATTAAGCATTCCAATTTTCGACAGAAGAAAATTAAAGCGTTTTTCATCCAATGCTTTAGTAAAGATATCAGCTAATTGATACTCAGTAGGTACAAAATAAAGTTCAATCATACCTTCTTCGACGTGATGCTTTATAAAATGATATCTCATATCAATATGCTTTGTTTTAGTGTGCTGAACCGGGTTTACAGAAATAGCAATGGCAGATTTGCTATCACAATAGATTGGAATCTTGTTGTAATTCATCCCATAGTCCCACAGCTGTGTTTTCATCCATAACACTTGAGCACAGCAGCTTGCAGCAGCCACATATTCTGCTTCAGCAGTACTGATTGACACACAGTTCTGTTTCTTTGATGACCAGCTAATCAAACGATCTCCCAAAAACTGGATATGTCCGGAAGTGCTTTTGCGATCAAGCTGATTACCTTCGTAATCTGCATCTGAAAAAGCTGTTAATGAATAATCAGAAGATTTAGGATACCACAAACCTAGATATGGTGTTCCTTTGATGTAACGGAAGATCCGTTTTACAGCTAACATATGAGATTCCTTTGGATTCGCCTGAAATCGTGCAAGTAAGCATGTTGAAAACATGATGTCCGGTCTACTAGCAGTTAAATACATTAGAGATCCTATCATGGCTCTGTAAGTCTTGATGTCAATAGTTTTTCCATCTGGGTCCAAGCCTATCTTTGCACCATGAGCCATTGGAGTTCCAATGCTTGTAGATTTATCCATATTGAACTTCTTCAGAATGTCAAAGACATATTTAGCTTGATTGATAAAAATCCCATCTGAAAGTTGCTGAACATTGAGTCCGAGAAAGAATTTAATCTCTCCCATCATACTCATCTGAAATCTAGAAGTCATGAGATCGGAAAACCAAGTACAAAGTGAAGGATTAGTAGCGCCGAAAATAATGTCATCAACATAAATTTGAACTAAGCAAATATCAGAATCTTTTCTAAAAACAAACAGAGTAGTATCGATTAAACCTTTTGTGAAACCTGAGCTTAGTAGAAATGCAGACAATTCGTCATACCACGCTCTTGGAGCTTGTTTCAAGCCATACAATGCTTTGTCTAGGATGTAAACATGATCTGGATGATCTTTGTCCATAAAACCTTCTGGTTGAGTGACATAGACCTCTTCTTTTAGGCGACCGTTAATAAACGCTGTCTTTACATCCATCTGATAAACTTTAAAGTTCTGATAAGCAGCAAAAGCAAGAAACATTCGAATAGCTTCAAGACGTGCAACGGGAGCAAATGTCTCATCATAGTCTATCCCTTCTTGTTGACGATAGCCTTTTGCAACAAGTCTTGCTTTGTTTCTGACAACAATACCCTCTGAATCTTTCTTGTTTTTAAAGATCCACTTTGTTCCGATAATGCTCTTTCCTCGTGGTTTTGGAACAAGACGCCATACCTTTAATGCCTTGAACTGATTCAGTTCTTCTTGCATTGCAATGATCCAGTCTGGGTCGGCCAATGCTTCAGAAACTTTTGTAGGTTCAAGCTTGCTTAGAAAACAAGTGAACAAACATTCATTTGAAGAAGCAACTTTTGACCTAGTTGAGACCGAAGAAGCAGGATCACCAATGATTTGATGAAGAGGATGCGCCTTTGTCCATTTTGTCAAATGAGGTAGAGGAATTATTTCATCTTGAACACTTTGAATATCATGACATGAAATTATGAGAGGTTCTGAATCAGAAGAGATAATCTGTGTAGTTTTAATTGTTGGAGGAGGGACTACTTCAACTGATTCAGATAAAGTAACATCTGGAAATGTTGTTTGAGAGTCATCAGAAATAGCTGGAGCATCTTCAGATTGATCTGGTGGAGAAAAATTCAGCTCTATAACAATGGATGGTTCCAATTGAGATGAAGTTTCAACTGCTGATGTAGGAAGTTCAGTCACAGTAACATCTGGAATTGCATCATCAGCGGAAGAACTTGTAGAAGCAATGCCAGGTTCCTGTAATACAGCAGTAGAAACATTAGAAGAATTAGTTTTAGGTGCATCATCATAAAAATTTTCAAATAATAAATCAAGATCAGTAAGAATAATAGATGAAGTATTAGATGAAAAAACTTGATTATCAGAAATCTTCACTGGTTCTGATCTTGATTGATCAGAAGCATTCTTAATAACACCGGGTTCTGATCCAGGCTGGTCAGAAGCCAATCCAGCAGCTTCATCAAATCTGACATTGACACTCTTGATGACTTTGCGTGAAGAAGTAAGATATACTCGATAAGAAACTGAAGAAATTGAATAACCAAGAAAAATTGCTTCATCAGCCTTTGGTGCAAACTTGTTGAGGTTATCTCGATCGTTCAGAACATAACATTTTGACCCAAACGCTTTGAAGTATTTGATATTTGGCTTGATTCCATTCATCAATTCGTATGGAGTCTTATTGAATCTGCAATGAAGAATCGAACGATTCTGAGTATAACAAGCAGTAGAGATAGCCTCGGCCCAAAGATAGATAGGAAGTCCAGAGTAAGCAAGCATGGAACGAGCAGCTTTTACAAGCGTACGATTGCGGCGTTCAACAACTCCGTTCTGTTGTGGTGTACGTGCGGCAGAAAACTGTTGTTGGATGCCATGATCATTATAAAAAGCTTGTAAAATGTTGTTCTTGAATTCTGTACCATTGTCTGATCTGACAATCTTAACTGGCTTTTGCTTGTTAGTCTGAGTAGTCTTGATGAGAGTGATAAGTATCTCCGGGGTTTCGTCTTTGGATTTCAGAAAACGAACCCAAGTGTATCTTGAATAATCATCAACAACGACCAATACATATCGTTTCTTACCAATGCTCTTTGTCTTCATTGGGCCACACAAGTCTACATGAAGGATTTCTAGAATATCCTTTGTGCAAAAATCAGGCTTTGGCTTGTGTGCAACTTTCTTCATTTTGCCTTTCTCACAATCTCGGCAAAGTTTGTCTGATTGAAATCGAAGAGTCGGAAGACCACGAACTGAGTCGTTTTTAGCAAGACGATCAATGTACTTGAGATTGAGATGAGCTAGCCGTCTATGCCACAACCAGCTTTCTTGAACTGAAGCCTTTGAAAGAAGACAAGTCTTGGAAGGAAACTTGGCTGTTGAGAAGTCAATAGTGTAAAGATTTGACCGTCTTCTACCAATGAGAAGTTCCTTACCACTGTCATCTTTGACTGTAACTCTTTTTGATTTAAAATTGACTCCCAAATTCTTATCACAGAATTGCCCAATACTAAAGAGATTGAAGTCGAGGCCTTCAACATAGCTAACTCTTTTAATCGTTATGTTGCCTTGTACAAGATCGCCATAGCCAAGAATAGGAGAAGTATCTTTGTTTCCGAACCTCACACGACCTCCAGACTGTTCTTTAAAATTTGACAATAAAGATTTATTGCCAGTCATATGTTTTGAACATCCAGAGTCCATATACCAGAGATGACTAGGCTGCATTCATGTAGAAAAACTCACAAAGATTTAGGAACCCACTTCATAATGGGTCCCTTTTTATTAGAACATTCCATGAGTTTGTTAAAGAAAATTGTATTTTTCACAAAAGATTTTGCATAGTGAAACACAGAAGAGTTAGTACATTTAGATGAAATGTGTAAAGCAATAGAAAATAGATCACATGGAGAAGACAAACTAGCAAATGTGTTTTTATTACAAGTATCATCACGTTTATCTAATACATGTATATCATCTATTTTTCTATTCTTCACCCGCCATTCCATCTTGATTTCCTTTCTCAAAGGCCGATCTGAAAAGGAATAATCAGAATCAGATTTATCAGACTCATCCTTATCTTTCTTCTTAGACTTTCTTGACCGTCTTCTTTTTCTTTTCTTTGAAAAATAAAAATCATTGAAAGTCAAAGAATCATCTATTTGATCAGACAACTTATATGATTCCCCTTCAGTAGCATAAGTCGTAAAATTATCACATTGATAAGAGTAAGAATCTGGTTTTCGTTCCAAGGATGAACCGAAAACTGATGTTTTCGTTTCTAACTGAAACCGAGAAATTCCAGTTTTCGTTTCCAACTGAGACCGAGAACCAACACTTGATGAAAATCCCATTTTATTTTCAACTGAAACCTCAGAAAATCCAGAAATTTGTTTTTCAGAAATAACATTCTCTTTAAAACTCGATTTAAAAACAGTAAAAATGATATCTTTTTCCAAACTGTTTTGAATAAAATCATCATCTATCTTATCTTCCAACTCAACAATTTTAGATTCTAAAATCAAAGGAGGAACGTATTTCTTAGTATCATAAGATGTTTTAGAAACACTATCCTCATTTTTGTTTACAATATAAGAATCAAAATAGTCGTTTGGTAAAGTTGTTTTGTTAGATGAGTCTGTATTTAAAAATATCCCAGATTTCTTTTTCTTTTGAGGATCAGGAAAATATTTTGCATTTTCACGCGAATAAACAAATGGGAGTTCCATTCTAGTGTTTTCCGTTCTTCTCTTAGCCTCAATATCTAAGATTTGCTGTTCATTCATCCAATCTATTATAAATTGGGGAGCATAACGAGCAAGTCTCAAATATTCAAAGTGATATATAGTGGGGGATTTGTTAATGGCTAAATTTAAATATTTAGGACTTTCATATCCAAGCCCCCACTTTTCTTTAATGGACTCATAACTACGAGGTTTATTCATATTAATTGTTTGTTCAGTTTGAGCTCTCATATATAATTTTTCTTCTAAATCAACAATGTTATTTGAAAGCTCATTTTTAGAAGTGGTCAAGCTAGTCAATGAATCAAGATAAGTCTTGTTTGAACTTTCCAGCTCATTTATTTTATTTTGCAAATTTTCTTTGGTATCGTTTAGTATCAATTTTTGATCTTCCAAAGAAATTTGTAATTTTTCAATTTTATAAGACTTTTCTTGACTCACTTCCTTTTCAGATTTAAGCATTTTTCGAAAATTTTGCAAGGCAGAAATGATAATATCAAACTGAGAGTTAATGAATTTAATATTTAAGTCAGAATATACCTCAGACTCATCAGTTGAATCATCATCTTCATCATCAGATTGATCATCACCAATAAAGCACATTGCTGCAGTTTCCTCTTTTTCTTCTTCATTATCAGAGAAATCAATAAATGATTCTTCCTCAGCTAAGAGAACAGCTCCACTTTCCTTCTTTTTCTTCATATCAGCCTTCTTTTGATAGTAGGTAGAATCTCGAACCACCTTTGTTCGGCATTCTTTAGAGTAATGACCTACTTTACCACAGTTGTAGCATGTGGGAGGTTTCTTCTCATCCCTCTTTTCTTCCACAATCTTTGGATGATCAGGTTTTGGATAGATAGTCTTTGACCTAGAAAAATCCACCTTCCTTGACCCAGATGAAAGTCGAAGATTGTTGTTGGAGCTGGCCCGATTAGGAAACATTCGTGCAAATTGTTGAGAAAGTAAGATTATTGCTTTTTGAAGAGCTTCTCCTTCATCATCAATATTCCCATCATAAGTATTCTCAAAGGCTTGCTCAGTAAATTTTGCAGTCATTAGAGCAATAGGATCTACATCTTTTCCTTTATTCTTCTTTTCTTGCTTTTCTTTCTTTGCCACAATCAGATTTTCTTCATTCAGGAGAATTTCAAACATTTCTTGAATTGGCATGATTGAAATCTTTGGATCAATACGAAGTCTGTGACATGCCTTTGTCCATTCAGGTTGAAGAGCGTTCAGAAACTTTAAGTTTGTTTCCAACGGGGACTTTTCCACACTAATCTTGTATAAATCATTTATCACAGCACAGAATCTATCAAAGACAGTCTTCAAATCCTCCCCACTCTTTGCTTTGAACTCCTCAAAACTGTTCATGTATCTCGTTTTTCGAAGTTGAGTAGCCACCACTGAGCCAAGCATGATTTTCTCCAAATGAGTCCACATGAGCTTTAGATTGTTCTTGTAACAATCTACACGATTATATATGTGATTTGGCAAGGCAAGAATGAGATTAGACTTAGCAATTCTTTCTCCGTTGTACTTTAAAGATTCTTCTTCATTGTACTCATCAACTGGCTTTAGTATTGTGGATTGTTCAGTATTAGCAGTGGCTGGAATGATCTTGACAGGTCTCTCAAAAGGAGGATTGGTTAAAGCATGAACCATGTAATCCCCATTTTGTTGTCTCTCAAGAAAATTAATAAATCGGTCTCTCCATTGAGAATACTCATTCTCATTAATGAGCACAGGTGGACGTGTATCTGTCCCGAGAGACATCATCAACTCATTCTTATAGACTTGAGATTGAAGAGACATGCTGAGTAGTAGCAGAGAACTTTTCGGCTGAAGAAAATAAGAACCGAAAACCACGCTTTTCGGTTGTTGATGAAACCGAAAACCAAACTTTTCGGTTGTAAAAGAAACCGAAAACTTAGCTTCTCGGTTGAAGAGGAAACCGAAAGACTAAGATTGAAACTGAAAAGAGCGAAAAACCCTTAGCCGAAAACCTTAGCCGGAAACCTTATTCGAAAACCTTAGCCGAAAAGAACACAATCCAGAAGAATGAACCGAAAACCCTGAAGAATAACCCGAAAACTCTTAAGAATGAACCGAGAATCGATTCTGTCCAGTTTTCGAACGAAGAAAATCACACAAGTCCAACATTTCTCAAAACACTCTCACGGAATTCACTTAGAAACTGGTTCAAACACCAAAACTAATCCAAATATAGATCAAACATCCAAAAATCAACAAGAATTCGCGAAGAACAGAAAAAAAAAAAAACTCGAGAACTTTTCTGGAATATTCAAAATGACAAATTCGATAACAGAATGATCAAATCTTTGCACGAATCAAGAACAAAACATGTTCTACACTGAATTCCGAAGCAATTGAATCCAAATTCACTTAAAATCGATCAGAAAATCAACATAGATCTAGAAAAAAAATTCAGAAAACTATTTTCTTGAAAAAAAATTCTGACGAATTAGAAAATCAATTGAACTGATTAACACGAAATTTAGTACTCTACTCTCAAATCTCTCAAAATCTAACCTGCTTTGATACCAATTGTGAACTCAAGATCTTAAGATTCTAGAGAGAGAAAGATAGAGAGAGAGAGAATGTGGAGCCAAAAATATATGATATGAAAATGTAGTCTGTTATTGTCAAAAACAACTAACACAAGGGTTTATATACCCTCAAAGTAAAATAAATACAAAGGTTACAACTAAAAATGATCTAACAGTTATCCATTAGATCATATCAATCCAAAACTTTGATACAATTTTCAACCAATTAATCTACCATTTCAACCAATTATTTATATATTTTCTTAATTTATCAAAAAACACTACGTATAAATATCAACTAAAAATTAATATCATAAAATGTTAGTAATTATATATAATTATTAATTGGGTGGTATGGATGATAATTGGATGCGTAATTTGATTGGTAATTGGATGGTCATTGGATTGGATCGATTTGTTTTATAAGATTTTGAACCAAAAAGACACGCCATAAAATTTGCAGCCCATAATCTCTTTCTCTCTCGCTCTCTCTCTCAATATATATATATATATATATATATATATATATATATATATATATATATATTGAGAGAGAGAGAGAGAGGCAGGTTACGTTAGGGACCTAAAATTGATTACGAACCCAGGAACTGCCACAACACAACACGTGTCATATTCATTTCAAAAAGAAGCCCTTTATCACTTACTTTCTCCATACAACAACGGAAACCATTGTTGAATCTGTAAGGGTTAGTGTTCGATTTTTGTAATGTACTTAAATACATTGTTTTTTGATTGAACGTCGCTATCAATATAGTCTCTTTACATTATATATATATATATATATATATATAAACATATGTATATTTGTTTTGTTTTAAAATTTAGAGGACAATTACAAAACCAAGAAATTCTCCTACAGATTTTTCGCCCGTAACGGCGGGTTTGTGGCGGATTATCGACGGATTGACCATCCCCGGCGCATTTTTCCGTCGGTGATTGAAAATCCGCACGTATTGTGCCAATAATCACAATTAGCGGCCAAGCTTTCTCCGATGATGAGATCCGCCGGGGTGATTGGCTTTATTTGGTGGATTCGTGATGAATTTTTCTTAAGTGAAGCCTCATTGTTTTGTAGTGGACCCCCTTACTAAAATTCCTAGCTCCGTCCCTGGACTATGGATGAGTTAATCTAATCAAACTTTCAGAGCAAAAGATTAAACCATCACACCAAAAAAAACAAAAAAAAACATTGTAAACTTTCACATGATAGAAAGACTTAACTTTCAAATAAAGGACATCCAAAACACGACCAACCTAACTGGAAAAACAAACAAAATAGCATGAAACACATGAAACTTTCACAGTGGTCTCTTGATTATCATGAAATCTGAAATTTGGGTGGTCTCACATGAATCCAATCCTCTCTCTCTCTCTCTCTCTATATATATATATATATATAAAGAGAGAGAGAGAGAGAGAGAGAGAGTGAGAGTCGGGTTCAAATGAGAACAACTCAAAATAATAGAACATGAAAACAACCAAATATAAAATGTGCACTCATATGTAAAATCACATATGGTTACGTGCGGTCGCACATTAGGTTGCTCGTCCACCCATTCGTTGATTGTGTTTCGTGATCACGTATGCTTTCAGTGCAAAATCACATGCGATTTGATTGTTCTCAGATATTCTTATTTTGACCATGTTATTATCTGTTCCTCCCTGAATATACGTATACAGGCATTTTCTATATAAAATTGCATATCAAGAATTTTTAATCCACACAAGAGTAACATGAGATAGTAGTTTCCAATGTGGTGTTATAAGTTGAAACCAAAATTATCTTGTAAACCAAACGAAAAGTAACTAGTAGCATGAGCATATATCCAATGCCTTTAATATATTATTGCCATACTTTGAAACTCTATACATCAAATATTTTAGAGAATATCGTCAATGAAGAATATGGGTGGTTAAAGACTTGAAGTAGTCCAAAGTCAATAATGTTTTTCTATAGTAATTAAACTATAAATTGTATCCCTTACTATTATTTAATCCATAGGTTTAGTTCAAATGTTTTAATGTTAAAATCTTCATCCAACAAAGTTTATCTGGAGCGTAAAATTTTGGTCTTTAAAACATTAAAACTAATGATTTTCAATTACAATATCATATGTTTACAACTAGTCATACAACAAGTGTTTAAAACAATGACATTTCGGTCTTTTTAACATTTTTTCAACTTGGTACCAAAATAAATCCTAAATTTCAAAAAAAAAATCTAAACTAACTCAATCTACAAGTTCAACTCAAAAGTTCCATTGATACTGTGAGTCCAATATGTTTTTGTGTAGTGGCATCGCCCTTATATCTTCAAAAGTAACGGGGTTTTGTTGATACATCACATTTGTACATTATATGTGTTTGAGAATTAAAAAAAGGTAATAACTACCAACCACGTGTAATAGGATCGACTTTTATATCATTTTAAAACGCACCATAACCAAAAGCAATATCTAGCGATCCTTTTATTCGATAATAATAGATGCATTTTTTTTCCAATTCTATCTCCTATCCAAATTATTATGCGTTTATATAATTTTAATGTCACTTGACGTTTCTTTACCATTTACGTCTACTTTAATCTCATCTTTGATATTTTCTTGACGTATTAAAAAGTGCCGGTGAAAAATTTGTGCACAATATTAACAAAACGTTATTAAATATATATATATATATATATATATATGTTATAAAACCTATACCACTGCCCAAGACTAGTTTCAATAAGTTTTGATTATTTAAGAAAATAATAAACTATACAATTCATTTAAATATATGTTCATACCATTATTTGTTTTTCTTCGATTGTAATAGCTATGTTTACAAAAGTATAGATTTTGATCTTTTAAAATAATGAATGATATACTAAAAGGTTTCTGGAATTCAAGTTATAAATATACGATCAAACCAAAAGAAAAGGTAAAAAAAAATACTAAGTAACTTTCAGATTCTCATAACAAGTGAAAAATAAAACATTAATCAAGTTTCAACTTAAGCCTTTTGGGGACTTTTCTTAAGAATAAAAAACAGTATTTTCTAAATTGAAAGCAATTATCTAATCCTGTACTTTTCTAAAAACATAAATAATAGTTAGATCTTGTTTCCTTACATATTCCATTTGCATTAGTTTAATAAAGAAATGTCTATTAGAGGTGCCTAAGACGTCAAACAAGATTAACAATTACGACCATAATAGTTAGCTTTTTAGAAATAAAAATAATAAATTATACAAATTAGAAAACTAATATTTTGAAAAGGTCACAATAATGGGCTCATGAACACCTATAAAAGCACAAACGCACAACCAAAAACTCAAACCAATACCTTTGCTTTGAACACGTACAAAATCTTCATTCTTCAATCTCATATTGAAAAACAAAAATGGATCAAATTAAGCACAATTACGTCCAAGTCGACGGGTTGAAGCTCCATGTAGCCGAGATTGGGTCGGAATCATCGCCGGCCGTGCTTTTCTTTCACGGATTTCCAGAGATATCCTACACTTGGCGCCATCAAATGATTGCCGTCGCAAACGCCGGTTTCAGAGCCATTGCACCGGATTACAGAGGATATGGACTATCCGACATCCCGGCAGAACCTGAGAAGACGTCATTCGCTGATTTGGTCGCAGATACGGCCACCATCCTAGATTCTCTTGCCATCTCTAAAGTGTTTGTGATTGGTAAAGATTTTGGAGGAATGGTTGGATACATATTTTCCCTTTTCTTCCCAAATAAAATTGCAGGAATCATAACACTTGGTATTCCATACATGCCTCCTGAGGCTTTGCAACAACTCCAAACCCTCCCTGAAGGTTTCTACATGCGAAGATGGCAGGTACTATATACACCTTTTCTCACACTCTTTGCTTCAATAATTCTCCAATGCAATTTAATTAACAATACAAATGAAATCTTTATTAGGAACCAGGAAGAGCTGAAGCTGATTTCGGTCGGTTTGATGCTAAAACAGTGGTCAGAAAGATCTACACTTTATTTTCTAGAAGTGAAGTACCCATAGCTAGTGAAAACCAAGAAGTACTGGATTTGGTGGAATTGTCGGCTCCTCTACCCTCTTGGTTCACGGAGGAAGATCTTGAGACCTATGGTGCTTCCTATGGGAAGTCTGGATTTTTGACCGCACTCCAAGTTCCTTACAGGTAATTTATCTAAACCAATCATTACAATATATTTCTTTACAAACTTTCTATCTCGTAAGACGAGTGCTAATCAAAATTCGACCAATTTTAAATAATTTAGAACACAAAATATAGAAAGGTGATTCTTGTAGCTCAATTTTCTCCTTAGTTTCCATGTTGTCCTCAAATTCGTCAAACCTTGCAGGTCACTATTGGCGAGAGTTGAACCTCCAAACCGAGACCCGAATGCACCGATAGTTGTAGCTCCAGCACTGTTTATCACAGGCGAGAAAGATTTCTTTTTCAGCTTTCCCGGGATGGAAGAATACTTGAACAATGGGATCAAGAACTACGTACCAAACCTAGAGATCATATACATTCCCGAAGGTTCTCATTTTGTTCATGAACAATTCCCCGACAAAGTGAATCGACTCCTACTCAATTTTCTCAGTCGCAACAAATATTAGCGCCTTCACGCTTCCTTAGGTGATCTAAAAATCTTGTGATCGATTTTTACATTTGTGTATTTCCATGTAACCAAAATGTGTCCATAGACATACGAAGGATAATTTCAACCATTGTTTAATTCTTTTTGAGGAGGTTTCTTAAGATATCATCATGTAACTGTCCTCAATGTTTCAAGTTCCGATATGGCGTAATAAATAGTTGAAGTATTGCATTTATTTTTATACCAAAGTATCACTAATTCATCATGGTTAAGCAAAACATCATCTCCACCTAAATTGGAAAAGGTTCCCCATTCCAAGTTGGAGACATTGACAATGGATAGCATTTAGCACCGGGATAAATCTAAAAGTATTTAAACTATTGTTAAGTTTTTATCTTTGATCATTTGGTTTTTATTTTCATGAGCTAGTCTTGATAACTGATGAGTCTAAAAAATGCATTTAAACATCCCCTTAACCAAAAGCCATTGGACGAATTATGATCAATATATCCAAAAAAAAATGGATCAATAATTGTTATATTATATATGTCTCTTCTGCATCAAACATAAATTTAAAATGTGAGCCAAAAAGAAATGTGAAGAGGATCAAAAGTGATCCAAAATGTATTAAAATGCTTGCAATCTCCACAATCAATTTATTCGAATGGATAAATTATTATTTTATCAACATAGTTTTGTAATCATATTAATACATTATTTATTTATTAAAAAAATTAAAGATGACAGAAAAGTTATGACGGACCCATCCAACTTATTTTGATATGATCTTGTTTTAACCCGTTACTTAACATGTTCGATGTAATCATATTAATACATTAATTATTTATTAAAAAAATAAAAAATGACAGAAAAGTTGACGGAGCAATCCAACTTATTTTGTCAAACTAAACATTCCTTTTGGAATCCGTTTCTTGTAATGAAAATCATTTAAAGAATAATTGTTATTTGATGTTGCTTTAACAAACTTTCTTTATTTAAACCATTCACGTCAAGTGATTTATTTTTTGCATTCTCAAATCCAAAATGAGTATCATTTGGAACTTTTTGATACTCAATATTTTGTTCGACTTATCATTACGTTAACAATTTAATTTTAAGCATGCAACTTCTTGGTTTAAGGATTTCTTCATTCAAATTTTCAATTCATCACATTTGTTGGTCATGAGCTAATTTAGATTTAAGTTCAAGCACTTCATATTCCTTTTTCACTCGATAGTATTTTTCCTCATCAATAACTACAATATCACGAATTAGGGGTGTTAATCAATTTAGGTAGATCGGATGTGATCCAATCATCCAATATATGTTGGATTTTGTCATCCGATTCAAGCCAATTAACATTGGACATTTGATCCAATCTATTGCAATTAATGACTACTATATTCCAATTAATTAATGACTACCGGATTGGATCGGATCGGATCGCATCGGTTCCATCTATTGGATATTACTATTGGTTATCCATTAGATCATATCAATCCAAAATTTTGATACAATTTTCAACCAATTAATCTACCATTTCAACCAATTATTTATATATTTTCTTAATTTATCAAAAAACACTACGTATAAATATCAACTAAAAATTAATATCATAAAATGTTAGTAATTATATATAATTATTAATTGGGTGGTATGGATGATAATTGGAAGCGTAATTTGAGTGGCAATTGGATGGTCATTGGATTGGATCGATTCGTTTTATAAGATTCTGAACCAAAAAGCACGCCATAAAAATTGCAGCCCATAATCTCTCTCTCTCGCACCCTCTCTCTCTCTCTCTCTCTCAATATATATATATATACATAGAGAGAGAGAGAGGCAGGTTACGTTAGGGACCTAAAATTAATTACGAACCCAGGAACTGCCACAACACAACACGTGTCATATTCATCTCAAAAGGAAGCCCTTTATCACTTACTTTCTCCATACAACAACGAAACCATTGTTGAATCTGTAAGGGTTAGTGTTCGATTTTTGTAATGTACTTAAATACATTGTTTTTTGATTGAACGTCGCTATCAATATAGTCTCTTTACATTATATATATATAAACATATGTATATTTGTTTTGTTTTAAAATTTAGAGGACAATTACAAAACCAAGAGATTCTCCTACAGATTTTTCGCCCGTAACGACGGGTTTGTGGCGGATTATTGACGGATTGACCATCCCCGGCGCATTTTCCCGTCGGTGATTGAAAATCCGCAAGTATTGTGCCAATAATCACAATTAGCGGCCAAGCTTTCTCCGATGATGAAATCCGCCGGGGTGATTGGCTTTATTTGGCGGATTCCTGATGAATTTTTCTTAAGTGAAGCCTCATTGTTTTGTAGTGGACCCTCTTACTAAAATTCCTAGCTCCGTCCCTGGACTATGGATGAGTTAGTCTTATCAAACTTTCAGAGCAAAAGATTAGACCATCACACCAAAAAAAAGAAAAAAAAACATTGTAAACTTTCACATGAAAGAAAGACTTAACTTTCAAATAAAGGACATCCAAAACACAACCAACCTAACCGGAAAAACAAACAAAATAGCATGAAACACATGAAACTTTCACAGAGGTCTCTTGATTATCATGAAATCTGAAATTTGGGTGGTCTCACATGAACCCAATCCTCTCTCTCTCTCTCTCTCTCTCTTTCTATATATATATATATATATAGAGAGAGAGAGAGAGAGAGAGAGAGATAGAGAGAGTCGGGTTCAAATGAGAACAGTTCAAAATAATAGAACATGAAAACAACCAAATAAAAAATGTGCACTCATATGTAAAATCACATAATGGTTACGTGCGGTCGCACATCAGGTTGCTCGTCCACCCATTCGTTGATTGTGTTTCGTGATCACGTATTGTTAGATCATTTTTAATTGTAACCTTTGTATTTATTTTACCTTGTGGGTATATAAGCCCTTGTCTTAGTTGTTTTTTAGGACAAGAGATTACATTTTTCATATCTTGAATATAGAACTAATTTTGGCTCCACATTCACTTTCTCTCTCTAGCTTTCTCTCTCTAGAATCTTTAGATCTTGTGTTCACAATTGGTATCAGAGCAGGTTAGATTTTGAGAGATTGGAGAGTAGAGTACTAATTTCGTGTTATCAGATCAATCGATTTTCTAAATCGTTAGAAATTTTTTTAAGAAAATCGTTTTCTGGACATTTCTCTAGATCTAGGTTGATTTTCTGATCGATTTTCAGTGACTTTTGATTCAATTGCTTCGGAATTCAGTTTAGAACAAGTTTTGTTCTTGTTTCGTGCAAAGATTTGATCATTTTGTAATCGAATTTGTCAATTTTGTAAATTCCAGAAAGTTCTCGAGTTCTCTGTTCTTCGCGAATTCTTGCTGAATTTTGATGTTTGATCTATAATGAATTCCGCGAAAGTGTTTTGAGGAATTTTGGACTTGTGTGATTTTCTTCGTTCATAAACTTGACAGAATCGATTTTCGGTTCTTTCATAAGGGTTTTCGGGTTATTCATCAGAGTTTTCAGTTCATTCTTCAGGGTTTTCGGTTCATGCATAATAGTTTTCGGGTACTTATCTGGATTTTGGGTATTTCGGGAAGTTTTCGAATAGTTATTTTCGGCTAAGGTTTTCGGCTAAGGTTTTTCGATCTACTCAGTATCACACTTAGTTTTTCGGTCCCCTCTATAACCCAAAGGTTTGGTATTCGGTTTCTTCAACAACCGAAAAAAAGGTGGTTTTCGGTCCTTATTTTCTTCAGCCGAAAAACATTATGCTTCTATTCAGCATGTCTCTTCAATCACAAGTTTATAAGAATGAGTTGATGATGTCTCTCGGGACAGATACACGTCCCCCTGTGCTTATCAATGAGAATGAGTATTCTCAATGGAGAGATCGATTTATTAATTTTCTTGAGAGACAACAAAATGGGGATTACATGGTTCGAGCTTTAACAAATCCTCCTTTTGAGAGACCTGTCAAGATCATTCCAGCCACTGCTAATACTGATCAAACCACAATACTAAAGCCAATTGATGAGTACAATGAAGAAGAATCTTTAAAGTATAACGGAGAAAGAATTGCTAAGTCTAATCTCATTCTTGCCTTGCCAAATCACATATACAATCGTGTAGATTGTTACAAGAACAATCTAATGCTCATGTGGACTCATTTGGAGAAAATCATGCTTGGCTCAGTGGTGGCTACTCAACTTCGAAAAACGAGATATATGAACAGTTTTGAGGAGTTCAAAGCAAAGAGTGGGGAGGATTTGAAGACTGTCTTTGATAGATTCTGTGCTGTGATAAATGATTTATACAAGATTAGTGTGTAAAAGTCCCCGTTGGAAACAAACTTAAAGTTTCTAAACGCTCTTCAACCTGAATGGACAAAGGCATGTCATAGACTCCGTATTGATTCAAAGATTTCAATCATGCCAATTCAAGAAATGTTTGAAATTCTCCTGAATGAAGAAAATCTGATTGTGGCAAAGAAAGAAAAGCAAGAAAAGAAGCAGAAAGGAAAAGATGTAGATCCTATTGCTCTAATGACTGCAAAATTTACTGAGCAAGCTTTTGAGAATGCTTATGATGGGAATATTGATGATGAAGGAGAAGCTCTTCAAAGAGCAATGATCTTACTTTCTCAGCAGTTTGCACGAAAGTTTCCTAACCGGGCCAGCTCCAACAACAATCTTCGATTTTCATCTGGGTCAAGGAAGGTGGATTTTTCTGGGTCAAAGACTATCTATCCAAAGCCTGATCATCCAAAGCTTGTGGAAGAAAAGAGGGATGAGAAGAAACCTCCCACATGCTACAATTGTGGTAAAGTAGGTCATTACTCTAAAGAATGTCGAACAAAGGTGGTTCGTGATTCTACCTACTATCAAAAGAAGGCTGATATGTTGAAAAAGAAGGAAAGTGGAGCTGTTCTCTTAGCTGAGGAATAATCATTTATCGATTTCTCTGATAATGAAGAAGAAAAAGAGGAAACTGCAGCAATATGCTTTATCGGTGATGATCAATCTGATGATGAGGATGATGATTCAACTGATGAGTCTGAGGTATATTCTGACTTAGAAATTAAATTCATTATCTCTCAGTTTGATACTATCATTTCTGCCCTGCAAAAATTTCGAAAAATGCTTAAATCTGAAAAGGAAGTGAGTCAAGAAAAGTCTTATAAAATTGAAAAATTACAAATTTCTTTGGAAGATCAAAAATTGATTCTAAACGATACCAAAAAAAATTTGCAAAATAAAATAAATGAGTTGGAAAGTTCAAACAAGACTTATCTTGATTCATTGACTAACTTGACCACTTCTAAAAATGAGCTTTCAAATAACATTGTTGATTTAGAAGAAAAATTATATATGAGAGCTCAATCTGAACAAACAATTAATATGAATAAACCTCGTAGTTATGAGTCCATTAAAGAAAAGTGGGGGCTTGGATATGAAAGTCCTAAATATTTAAATTTAGCCATTAACAAATCCCCCACTATATATCACTTTGAATATTTGAGACTTGCTCGTTATGCTCCCCAATTTAGAATAGATTGGATGAATGAAAAGCAAATCTTAGATATTGAGGCTAAGAGAAGAACGAAAAACACTAGAATGGAACTCCCATTTCTTTATTCGCATGAAAATGCAAAATATTTTCCTGATCCTCAAAAGAAAAAGAAATCTGGAATATTTTTAAATACAAACTCATCTAACAAAACAACTTTACCAAACGACTATTTTGATTCTTATATTGTAAACAAAAATGAGGATAGTGTTTCTAAAACATCTTATGATACTAAGAAATACGTTCCTCCTTTGATTATAGAAACTAAAATTGTTGAGTTGGAAGATAAGATAGATAAAATTTTGAGTTTTTTTTTTTTTACATGAATGCAGCCTAGTCATCTCTGGTATATGGACTCTGGATGTACAAAACATATGACTGGCAATAAATCTTTATTGTCAAAGTTTAAAGAACAGTCTGGAGGTCGTGTGAGATTCGGAAACAGAGACACTTCTCCTATTCTTGGTTATGGCGATCTTGTACAAGGCAACATAATGATTAAAAGAGTTAGCTATGTTGAAGGCCTCGACTTCAATCTCTTTAGTATCGGGCAATTCTGTGATAAGAATTTGGGAGTCAATTTTAAATCAAAGAGAGTTACAGTCAAAGATGACAGTGGTAAGGAACTTCTCATTGGTAGAAGACGGTCAAATCTTTACACTATTGACTTCTCAACAGCCAAGTTCCCTTCCAAGACTTGTCTTCTTTCAAAGGCTTCAGTTCAAGAAAGCTGGTTGTGGCATAGACGGCTAGCTCATCTCAACTTCAAGTACATTGATCGTCTTGCTAAAAACGACTCAGTTCATGGTCTTCCGACTCTTCGATTTCAAACAGAAAAACTTTGCCGAGATTGTGAGAAAGGTAAAATGAAGAAAGTTGCACACAAGCCAAAGCCTGATTTTTGCACAAAGGATATTCTAGAAATCCTTCATGTAGACTTGTGTGGTCCAATGAATACAAAGAGTATTGGTAAGAAACGCTATGTATTGGTAGTCGTTGATGATTATTCAAGATACACTTGGGTTCGTTTTCTGAAATCCAAAGACGAAACCCCGGAGATACTCATCACTCTCATCAAGACTACTCAGACTAACAAGCAAAAGCCAGTCAAGATTGTCCGATCGGACAATGGTACAGAATTCAAGAACAGCATTTTACAAGCTTTTTATAATGAACATGGCATCCAACAACAGTTTTCTGCCGCACGTACACCACAACAGAACGGAGTTGTTGAACGCCGCAATCGTACGCTTGTAGAAGCTGCTCGTTCTATGCTTGCTTACTCTGGTCTTCCTATATCTCTTTGGGTCGAGGCTATCTCTATTGCGTGTTATACTCAGAACCATTCGATTCTACATCGCAGATTCAATAAGACTCCATACGAACTGATGAATGGAATCAAGCCCAATATCAAATACTTCAAAGCGTTTGGGTCAAAATGTTATGTTCTGAACGATCGAGATAACCTCAACAAGTTTGCACCAAAGGCTGATGAAGCAATCTTTCTTGGTTATTCAATTTCTTCAGTTTCTTATCGAGTATATCTCACTTCTTCGCGCAAAGTCATCGAGAGTGTCAATGTCAGATTTGATGAAGTTGCTGATTTGGCTTCTGACCAGCCTGGATCAGAACCCGTTGTTATTAAGAATGCTTCTGATCAACCAAGATCAGAACCAGTGAAGATTTCTGATAATCAAGATTTTTCATCTAATACTTCATCTATTATTCTTACTGATCTTGATTTATTATTTGAAAATTTTTATGATGATGTACCTAAAACTAATTCTTCTAATGTTTCTACTGTTGTACTACAGGAACCTGGCATTGCTTCTACTAGTTCTTCCGCTGCTACACAAAATTTTGATGATGAAATTCCAGATATTCCTGTGACTGAACTTCCTACATCAGCAGTTGAAACTACATCTCACAAGGTACAACATGAAGTGGATGACGTATTTCATGATGAAACATCTACACCACTTCCTGCAAATGATCAATTGATTGAGGAATCTGTTCCTTCTTCTCAACTGGAACCATCCATTGTTATAGAGCTGAATTTTCTCCACCAGTTCATTCTGACGATGCTCCATCTATTTCTGATGACTCTCAAACATCATTTCCAGATGATACTTTATCTGAATCAGTTGAAGTAGTCCCTCCTCCAACAATTCATACTACACAGATTATCTCTTCTGATTCAGAACCTCTCATAATTTCATCTCATGATATTCAAAGTGTTCAAGATGAAATAATTCCTCTACCTCATACGACAAAATGGACAAAGGCACATCCTCTTCATCAAATCATTGGTGATCCTGCTTCTTCGGTATCAACTAGGTCAAAAGTTGCTTCTTCAAATGAATGTTTGTTCACTTGTTTTCTAAGCAAGCTTGAACCTACAAAAGTTTATGAAGCATTGGCCGACCCAGACTGTATCATAGCAATGCAAGATGAACTGAATCAGTTCAAGGCATTAAAGGTATGGCGTCTTGTTCCAAAACCACGAGGAAAGAGCATTATCGGAACGATGTGGATCTTTAAAAACAAGAGAAAGATTCAGAGGGTATTGTTGTCAGAAACAAAGCAAGACTTGTTGCAAAAGGCTATCGTCAACAAGAAGGGATAGACTATGATGAGACATTTGCTCCCGTTGCACGTCTTGAAGCTATTCGAATGTTTCTTGCTTTTGCTGCTTATCAAAACTTTAAAGTTTATCAGATGGATGTAAAGACAGCGTTTCTTAACGGTCGTCTAAAGGAAGAGGTCTATGTCTCTCAACCGGAAGGTTTTATGGACAAAGATCATCCAGATCATGTTTACATCCTCGACAAAGCATTGTATGGCTTGAAACAAGCTCCAAGAGTGTGGTATGACGAATTGTCTGCATTTCTGCTAAGCTCAGGTTTCACAAAAGGTTTAATCGATACTACTCTGTTTGTTTTTAGAAAAGATTCTGATATTTGCTTAGTTCAAATTTATGTTGATGACATTATTTTCGGCACTACTAATCCTTCACTTTGTACTTGGTTTTCCGATCTCATGACTTCTCGATTTCAGATGAGTATGATGGGAGAGATTAAATTCTTTCTCGGACTCAATGTTCAGCAACTTTCAAATGGGATTTTCATCAATCAAGCCAAATATGTCTTTGACATTCTGAAGAAGTTCAATATGGATAAATCTACGAGCATTGGAACTTCAATGGCTCATGGTGCAAAGATAGGCTTAGACCCAGATGGAAAAGATGTTGACATCAAGACTTACAGAGCAATGATAGGATCTCTAATGTATTTAACTGCCAGTAGACCGGACATCATGTTTTCAACATGCTTACTTGCACGATTTCAGGCGAATCCAAAAGAATCTCATCTGTTAGCTGTAAAGCGGATCTTCCGTTACATCAAAGGAACACCATATCTAGGTTTGTGGTATCCTAAATCATCTGATTATTCATTAACAGCTTTTTCAGATGCAGATTACGAAGGTAATCATCTTGATCGCAAAAGCACTTCCGGGCATATCCAGTTTTTGGGAGATCGTTTGATTAGCTGGTCATCAAAGAAACAGAACCGTGTGTCAATCAGTACTGCTGAAGCAGAATATGTGGCCGCTGCAAGCTGCTGTGCTCAAGTGTTATGGATGAAAACACAGCTACGGGATTATGGGATGCATTACAACAAGATACCAATCTACTGTGACAGCAAGTCTGCCATTGCTATTTCTGTAAACCCGGTTCAGCACACTAAAACAAAGCATGTTGATATGAGATATCACTTTATAAAGCATCACGTCGAAGAAGGTACGATTGAACTTTATTTTGTACCTACTGAGTATCAATTAGCTGATATCTTTACTAAAGCATTGGATGAAAAACGCTTTAATTTTCTTCTGTCGAAAATTGGAATGCTTAATTTAAAGATTCAAAATGGTTAACAAATATTGTTTAACAGAATAAAATTTTTATAAATTTGCTATCTTTTGATTGCCTGTGCATGCCTAGGAAATATTTACAAGTTTATTGTTTATAAATGAGTGTTATTTGTTCAAATTTCAAAAATTTCTGATCTCGAATGGTCCACTTCATGAAAATTTTGATATGTGTTTTAAGATATGTAGGTCAATATATAATAGTTATCAAGGCTTTGAAATCCTATTCTACAAATTTTATGGATGATTATGGAGATATAGGCTAAACTAATTAGTTAGTTGATCCTAGTGATTGAGATGATAAAATAATTCATATTTCGTAATACATAAATCATTTAGTTTGATAGTTCATATCTGTGACCTTTCTGGTTTGGAAGAGTAAGATCCGCGGGGGGCTTGACATCTGACCCCCTAAGGCTACGGTTTGGGAGCGGTCGATCAGAAATTCTGCTATAAAACCAGTTAGAAAGTCATGTTCTACTGATATGAATGGGCTTAGGGAATATCGATATAGCCTTTCTGATCTGGGTAAGTAAGTTTCGAGGGGTGCTTGACACCTAGTCCCCTAAGGCTATGGTCTGGGAGCGGTTGATCAGAAAACCTGCTATAGGATCAGATAGAAAGTTATGTTTACGATGTTTTCTAGGCTTACTAAACTCTCTGGTTAAAAAGATGCCAAAGTGCACAAATGCAAAAGATGCTATAAGAGCACAATCATTTGAAGATGCCAATGTGCACACTGTACAAAAAGATACCAATGAGCACAACATCTCATGATACTTGGTGAAATTGCTAAGATGTGATAAACCTGTAAATCTATGAAAGTTCTATTTTTTTTAGTGTGAGTAACAGCTGCTTCTACTCTTATATAGTGAAATACATTCTTCTTAAGACTGGTCATTTTTTTTCGCATGTTTGTCCACCTATTAGAAGGATGAAAAATTTTGTTTTCGAACTTATATAAACTCTTTATGCAATAATACATGTCTATAGTTCCAAAAGCATGCATAGGATTTCATTAGATGGTTTATTTTATGAAAATTTTATTAGGTCAAATTTTATTTGTCAATTATTTTTTATTCTTTAAAATACTCAGTAATTACAAAATCTTGTTCAATTTTATTTTCTAAAAATGTTGATGAAATATGAAATGATTTTCTTTTCTCAATATTTTAAATATTTTTTTTGTACTTTTCTTGAAAACCCGGTTCTTTAATCTCTTTTCAAATTTCACTTTTCCCAAGGTCACTATTCATCTTCTTCATTTTCAAGATCACTATTCATTGAAAACCCGGTTCCAGTTCTATTTTCAAATTTCAGTTGTCTTCGGAACATTTTGAATACATTTGTGTGTTTCGTGGTTCGCCGATTCAACTTCGGTGGTGGTGAAGTTCAGGGGGAGTCTTCGAATCAATTTGTTCTTCTAGAGTTTAAGTCGATTATTGTCTTTTGATTTAACGAATTTCCGCATTACAGGTATGTTTTTCTACTCTTATGCTTCGATTAAAAGGTTTTATGTATGCATTTTTGTAGGGGGAGCAAAGGGGGTTCTTTCGGTTCTAATCTGGAACGAGAAAGTATCCTTCTCGGTCCTCTCCATACCCGAGAACCTCACTTCTCGGTCTCCTTAATATTCGAGAACTTTACTTCTCGGTCCCCTCAATTTCCGAGAACTTCACTTCTCGGTTCCCTCACCAACCGAGAACTTCACTTCTCGGCTCCTTCAATAACAGAGAACTTTACTCCTTGGTTCACTATATTTTTTTGCAATCTTTGCTTCTCGGTCCAACCCATAACCGAGAAGCTCATTTCTCGGTCTATGTTATAACCGAGAACCTCTCTTCTCGGTTCTTGGTGCAACCGAGAACCTTGCTTTTCGGTTCTTGTTTCAACCGAATTTTTCACTTTTCGATTTGTTCTACAACCGACAACCTCACTTGGTTCTTTCAGATTGATTATGTACTAACTATTTTAACTATGCTTACTTTTCAGACTTAATGGCTGATGTTCAAGTACAACAAGATAAGAATGATCTCTTGGATCATCTTAATGATCAAGAACAGATTTCTAGGCTTCGTCCTATGCCTTCTCAGCCTTCCACAACGGTTGATCAATCTGCTCAAGGACTAGTTCCGGATGATTTTCTGCATCATTCTCTCTTCCTTCCATACAAGGGCAATAATCATTATATTGATTTTGGACATCTGAACATTCGTGGTGTGGTGAAAGAAATTTTAAGAGGACATCCCCTTGCTTATGCGTTGACAAAAGCAGTTGATGTTCCTGAGGTATATGTGCAGCAAGCCTGGCACTATATTACAAAGAATGATAGAGTAAATCCTCCACATTTTCTGATAAAAGTCGATCAGTTTGAATCTCGGCTTACTTTTAGAAGGTTACGTGTGCTTCTACAATTTCCAGGCCCTGATTCCAGACCAGGCAAAGTTGCTTATGATCCGTTCCCTTCTGATCAAACTGTTCTTGATGGCATTATTGCTCTTGGTTATAATGGTGAACTCAGGAAAGTGACTCAGTTTCACAAGGCTAAGCTTCCACCTCACTGGTATGATTTCTTCTCTATATTCAATCGGTGCTTAACTTCAAAGGCTACTGGTACAGATAGCACAAGCATGCCGATTCTGAAGCTATTCTACTGTGTTATTCACGATCTTCATATCGATTATACTTTGGCCATCTGGACTGGTCTTTCAGAAGTTGTATATGCTAAGGCGACAAACAATAGGAGAAAGTTTGTGCCGTTTCTGCGATTTTTGAAGATCTTTGTTCGAAGCATTATGGATAGAACACAGAAATTTCCTGCTCGCACACAGTGGCTTCGCATTGCCGATTATCAGTGTAAATACTTCCAGATTCAAAAGCATACGTTTACGAATGAAGATCAATGGATGTCCATTCCAGCAATTCTTATCGTGACTTATGCAGATTTGACAAATGAAGTTGTGGTCGAATACATGCTAGATCATGATTACGAGATTCCACACGCAGAGAATGCTGATGCAGATGTTCAAGTTGCTCATTTACAACGACAAGTTCAAGACCAGGTTGCAGAGGAACATGTTGATGAAGTTCAAGAGGTTGCAGAGCAAATTCAGACACAACAACAGGCAGTCCCTGTTGGTTCTTGTTTGGTTCAGGCAATCCCTAAATCAGGTTCAGATATTCACTTTGTCGTTGAAGATGAACTTAAGGAATTACATGCTGATGATGATAATCAAGAGTTTGTTGATTTTCAATCCAATCAAGAAGGTTCTGATGATGAGTCTGTTCCAATAAATCCAGGTGTTGGCCACCTTGCTGTAGACGAGCTTGATCTTTCGCTGAAGAAATTTTCTGCTGCTCATGAATCTTCCACTGTTGTTGTATCTACCACTGATTCAGCATTGGCTATGGTGTCCACTTCTTCTGGTTTGCACTCTTCTTCAAAACTAGAGATTGTTCATAATCTTCTAAGGACAATAAAGGCTTCTATGGATGCAGAAAGAGATACTCAATTAGCCAGGATGGAGGCGTTTCTGCAAGGAAATCTGACAAATATTGATCCATCTATTATCCCTCCACAGTTGTTGGCCGGCAAACCCATAGAACTTCATCTTTCTCATTTAGCAGCTTTGGGTTCTGCACCGGTTCAAATGAGTGAACTAGTTTCGATTTTCGGTCAATCTACTTCAGTTCCTTCTTCTACAATTCTACAAGTGACATCTTCTCCTGCTCCTTCACTATCTGCACTGATCTTTTCGTCATCTACTATGTCATCGGTTCTTCTATCTTCTTCTGCCCAAATGGCTTCATGTGCTACTATGTCATCAACTTTTGCAGGTGCATCTTCCTCTTCTACTCCTGCAGGCCCTCGTATTGATGATCTTTCTGTTCAGGAAGTAGCTGAGCACTTAAGAGCTCGACTTGCATCTATGGCTCCAGCAAATCAACAGTCGATCGATCTTTTGTCTCTTCTCAGATCTTTTCAGCCATCATTTCGACCACCTACAACTGAAGATTCTCTCTCTGCTTTACGATCAGACTTTGAGAAATTTAGAGATGAGGTACAGTTAGGTTTAGGTCAATTGCAATCCACTGTTTTTGCTATTGCTCAACACTTGCAGGTTCCAAATGTCTCGTGTCGTGCTAAAGCTGGACCATCTAACAAGCGTTCACATGATCATGATGATTCTCAACCTGATCATGAGGGGGAGAAAAAGAGACGCTTGGATGAGTCTGCAGCTGATCTTTCTAAAGAAAACAAAACAGAACCTGCTCCAAGTGAAACATGCTCTGCTGATAAAGAAAAGCCTAAAGAAGCAGAAACAGAAATGCAGTCTATGTTTGAAGACATGTTGAGCAAAGTAAATCTTCCAGAGACTGACATTTCTACAGAAAACAATTTACAGCTGGTACTTTATGTTGATCCAGATTCTGAGCCAGTTTCTTATGTTATACCAAAATCTGTGAATATGACTGAGGCTGAAGCATTTGAGAATTTCAGAGCATCTTACGAAAATATTATTAATGTGGATTCTGAAAATGAAATTGATGCCAAGTTTGAAAGCTTCTGGAAAGTCAAAGAAGAAGAAGAAGATGATGATGATGATAGTGATGCCGATGTATTGTATGCAGATCTTTCATCTCAAGAAGTTAGATTTCCTTTTCACAATGAACAGAATTCTCCACAAGATGATTCTTCTCAGATTCAGTCTGAAGCAGTTTCGAATCCTCTGATTGTCCCTACAACTCTTATATCTTCTACATCAGTTGTCTCTGAGCCTCCAACAATTGTTTCTAATATGTCTATTCCAATCGTGATTCCACCTACCAAGATTCCTCGTGCTCCAACAAGTAAATCTGATAAGTCAGTTGATCCTAATTATATGGCTCCTGATTTTATTCCAGAAAACCTTAGATCTTCAGGAATTCTTATTTCAAGGGAGCACATACGACAAAGGTTTGAGGCTAGAGATATGAGACAGGTGTTTCGAAATGTATATCTTGAAGATAGTCACCGAAGTATTTTTGTGAAACACAAGACTGCTTTGTGTATTGAGTTTTTCTTGGGCATTGAAAAAGAGTCTGATCTTGTTAAACAGAACTATCTGATGGCCATGAGGTATTTGAGACAAGGGAAAGAAACAGTATATTCTGAGAAGGGTATTGTACAAGTTAAATGTGTTTCCATGTTCAACAAATTCAACATCTGGGTTTCTAATTTCACTGTTCAACGAAGAGACTGCAAAGAAAATACCTTCACAGAAGCAGATTTTAATGAAGTTCATGTGGATGACATTGAGTTTCTATTCAATTTCTTCAGCTCTCTCAATGAACGATCAGATGATATGAATAGAGCCTTCAACACTGTTAGAAGACATATTATCAGAATAATTCGCTTTTATAGCTTATTTGACTTTCAGTTGGGTGTTGAAAATCATCAACCTACGGTCAACATGCACAAGCCGAAACAGAAGCTCGACAACAGTGAAAGTTTCTTATTATATACTGTTGTTGATTAACCGTATGGTGTGGTGTACAGAAACTTGAAGGGTCGTCATTGTTTTATGAGAATTGAAGAAGTCTGTAAGTATTCTGATGGAACTTTGAAGCTTATCAAGATGCATCTAATTCAGAAGTTTGAGTATGAAAAGCAGAATGTGGCAAACAGACAGAGATTCAATTTTTATCCACAAAAGGAAGGAAACAAGGACTTACTGAGATTGGAGAAGGCAATTGATGTAATTCAAGACCGAATCAACTTTCGAAATGCTTTACGTCGCCTTGAAGCTCAAGTGGATATCAGAAGATTTTCTTGATTTTAGAGCTCGGCGCCAAAGGTTACAAAGGGGGAGATTGTTAGATCATTTTTAATTGTAACATTTGTATTTATTTTACCTTGTGGGTATATAAGCCCTTGTCTTAGTTGTTTTTGAGGACAAGAGATTACATTTTTCATATCTTGAATATAGAACTAATTTTGGCTCCACATTCACTTTCTCTCTCTAGCTTTCTCTCTCTAGAATCTTTAGATCTTGTGTTCACACGTATGCTTTCAGTGCAAAATCACATGCGATTTGATTGTTCTCAGATATTCTTATTTTGACCATGTTATTATTTGTTCCTCCCTGTACGTATACAGGCATTTTCTATATAAAATTGCATATCAAGAATTTTTAATCCACAAGAGTAACATGAGATAGTAGTTTCCAATGTGGTGTTATAAGTTGAAACCAAAATTATCTTGTAAACCAAACGAAAAGTAACTAGTAGCATGAGCATACATACAATGCCTTTAATATATTATTGCCATACTTTGAAACTCTATACATCAAATATTTTAGAGAATATCGTCAATGAAGAATATGGGTGGTTAAAGACTTGAAGTAGTCCAAAAGTCAATAATGTTTTTCTATAGTAATTAAACTATAAATTGTATCCCTTACTATTATTTAATCCATAGGTTTAGTTCAAATGTTTTAATGTTAAAATCTTCATCCAACAAAGTTTATCTGGAGCGTACAATTTTGGTCTTTAAAACATTAAAACTAATGATTTTCTATTACAATATCATATGTTTACAACTAGTCATACAACAAGTGTTTAAAACAATGACATTTCGGTCTTTTTAACATTTTTTCAACTTGGTACCAAAATAAATCCTAAATTTCAAAAAAAAAAATCTAAACTAACTCAATCTACAAGTTCAACTCAAAAGTTCCATTGATACACTGTGAGTCCAATATGTTTATGTGTAGCGGCATCGCCCTTATATCTTCAAAATTAACGGGTTTTTTGTTGATACATCACATTTGTACATTGTATGTGTTTGAGAATTAAAAAAAGGTAATAACTACCAACCACGTGTAATAGGATCGACTTTGATATCATTTTAAAACGCACCATAACCAAAAGCAATATCTAGCGATCCTTTTATTTGATAATAATAGATGCATTTTTTTCCAATTCTATCTCCTATCCAAATTATTATGCGTTTATATAATTTTAATGTCACTTGACGTTTCTTTACCATTTACGTCTACTTTAATCTCATCTTTGATATTTTCTTGACGTATTAAAAAGTGCCGGTGAAAAATTTGTGCATAATATTAACAAAACGTTATTAAATATATATGTATATATATATATATATATATATATGTTGTAAAACCTATACCACTGCCCAAGTTTTGATTATTTAAGAAAATAATAAACTATACAATTCATTTTAAATATATGTTCATACCATTATTTGTTTTTCTTCGATTGTAATAGCTATGTTTACAAAAGTATAGATTTTGATCTTTTAAAATAATGAATGATATACTAAAAGGTTTCTGGAATTCAAGTTATAAATATACGATCAAACCAAAAGAAAAGGTAAAAAAAAATACTAAGTAACTTTCAGATTCTCATAACAAGTGAAAAACAAAACATTAATCAAGTTTCAACTTAAGCCTTTTGGGGACTTTTCTTAAGAATAAAAAACAGTATTTTCTAAATTGAAAGCAATTATCTAATCCTGTACTTTTCTAAAAACATAAATAATAGTTAGATCTTGTCCAAGTCGACGGGTTGAAGCTCCATGTAGCCGAGATTGGGTCGGAATCATCGCCGGCCGTGCTTTTCTTTCACGGATTTCCAGAGATATCCTACACTTGGCGCCATCAAATGATTGCCGTCGCAAACGCCGGTTTCAGAGCCATTGCACCGGATTACAGAGGATATGGACTATCCGACATCCCGGCAGAACCTGAGAAGACGTCATTCGTTGATTTGGTCGCAGATACGGCCACCATCCTAGATTCTCTTGCCATCTCTAAAGTGTTTGTGATTGGTAAAGATTTTGGAGGAATGGTTGGATACATATTTTCCCTTTTCTTCCCAAATAAAATTGCAGGAATCATAACACTTGGTATTCCATACATGCCTCCTGAGGCTTTGCAACAACTCCAAACCCTCCCTGAAGGTTTCTACATGCGAAGATGGCAGGTACTATATACACCTTTTCTTACACTCTTTGCTTCAATAATTCTCCAATGCAATTTAATTAACAATACAAATGAAATCTTTATTAGGAACCAGGAAGAGTTGAAGCTGATTTCGGTCGGTTTGATGCTAAAACAGTGGTCAGAAAGATCTACACTTTGTTTTCTAGAAGTGAAGTACCCATAGCTAGTGAAAACCAGGAAGTACTGGATTTGGTGGAATTGTCGGCTCCTCTACCCTCTTGGTTCACGGAGGAAGATCTTGAGACCTATGGTGCTTCCTATGGGAAGTCTGGATTTTTTACCGCACTCCAAGTTCCTTACAGGTAATTTATCTAAACCAATCATTACAATATATTTCTTTACAAACTTTCTATCTCGTAAGACGAGTGCTAATCAAAATTCGACCAATTTTAAATAATTTAGAACACAAAATATAGAAAGGTGATTCTTGTAGCTCAATTTTCTCCTTAGTTTCCATGTTGTCCTCAAATTCGTCAAACCTTGCAGGTCACTATTGGCGAGAGTTGAACCTCCAAACCGAGACCCGAATGCACCGATAGTTGTAGCTCCAGCACTGTTTATCACAGGCGAGAAAGATTTCTTTTTCAGCTTTCCCGGGATGGAAGAATACTTGAACAATGGGATCAAGAACTACGTACCAAACCTAGAGATCATATACATTCTCGAAGGTTCTCATTTTGTTCATGAACAATTCCCCGACAAAGTGAATCGACTCCTACTCAATTTTCTCAGTCGCAACAAATATTAGCGCCTTCTCGCTTCCTTAGGTGATCCAAGAATCTTGTGATCGATTTTTACATTTGTGTATTTCCATGTAACCAAAATGTGTCCATAGACATACGAAGGATAATTTCAACCATTGTTTAATTCTTTTTGAGGAGGTTTCTTAAGATATCATCATGAAATTGTCCTCAATGTTTCAAGTTCCGATATGGCGTAATAAATAGTTTAAGTATTGCATTTATTTTTATACCAAAGTATTTCTAATTCATCATGGTTAAGCAAAACATCATCTCCACCTAAATTGGAAAAGGTTCCCCATTCCAAGTTGGAGACATTCTAAAAGTATTTAAACTATTGTGAAGTTTGGTTTTTATTTTCATGAGCTAGTCTTGATGACAGATGAGTCTAAAAAATGCATTTAAACATCCCCTTAACCAAAATCCATTGGACGAATTTTGATCAATATATCCAAAAAAATGGATCAATAATTGTTATATTATATATGTCTTTTGTGCATCAAAAGTGGTCCAAAATGTATTAAAATGCTTGCAATCGCCACAATCAATTTATTCAAAAGGATACATTATTATTTTATCAACATAGTTTTGTAATCATATTAATACATTATTTATTTATTAAAAAAATTAAAGATGACAGGAAAGTTATGACGGACCCATCCAACTTATTTTGATATGATCTTGTTTTAACCCGTTACTTAACATGTTCGATGTAATCATATTAATACATTAATTATTTATTAAAAAAATAAAAAATGACAGAAAAGTTGACGGACCAATCCAACTTATTTTGATCTGAGCTTGTTTTAACCTGTTACTTAACATGTTCGATGTGTTTATTTTGTTACTTGTAAGTTGTCATTTCTTTTATTCTCTCACTTTCATAAAAATTCTGAAAATCATATTCGAGGATGTCAAACTTTTTCTTTCCACTCATTGACGATGAAGTCTCTTTGAATAAAAATTTGTATTCGTTTGTTGGATTCAATATTTGAAAAGTGATAACTATCTTTCGTGGAGAAACTTCTATCTCTTCGGTTATTAAGGTATATTTAATAATATAAAAACACAAGAGTTGTATATGAGGGTTGTAGTAACTTTTGTCAATTTAAATGTTAAAACTTTTCTAGACAAACATTATCATTAAACAACTGTGTTGAGTTGTGTTGTGCGGTGTGGTTTGTGTATGTGTGTGTGTGGTTGAATACAAGTTAATATGAGGCAATTTGGTTTGAAATTTTGAATGTCATTTTTGAAATCAGATTCAAGTACACATTTTCTCCCTTCGTCGAGAGCTTTGAATCATGGATATACTTTCAAATAAATCCCTTACAATGATAATAATATCAATTGAAGAACACAAGTGATTTTAATATTTTGTTGGATGTGAAATCTCTTAACAAAATTATTGGATTTTTGGAGAGAATATCACTGAGTTTTTCAAGTGTCAAAGGTTCTCAAAATGTTAGGATGAAAACATCTATTTATAGAATAAGAATTTTTGCATACGGAGGACCATAGACATCCAAATTGGTTTGGGGACATTGTCTTTTTGTGAAATATAATTGCGAAAGAGAACAGAATAGTCAGTCATACTGAAAATTTTGATTTTCTCTTACGCAAACATCAAAAAATTCCTTGCGGACAACTACAACAATCTTGATCTGAAAACTTAAAAATCTTCTTTGAAATGGTTGAACATTATTTGACACACAAATGTCCAATTTTTTTGTTTTCTAATCAAAATCAAATTGTTTTCTCTCCATTTTTGCATATGCGGAATTGGTGCATAAATCAGGGAAAGGTTGGGAACGTTGGATAGACTAGCTTGTGGACGTATGAAATCTTCATATTTTCACTATTTGACATTTTTTCAAATATTTCACATTACACGTGTTGAGCATACTTTCTTAGCACAAATATATCATAGCATATTCCAGATAGTAGCATGTGACCGAGATTTGTCAAACTAAACATTCCTTTTGGAATCCGTTTCTTGTAATGAAAATCATTTAAAGAATACTTGTTATTTGATGTTGCTTTAACAAACTTTCTTTATTTAAACCATTCACGTCAAGTGATTTATTTTTTGCATTCTCAAATCCAAAATGAGTATCTTTTGGAGCTTTTTGATACTCAATATTTTGTTCGACTTATCATTACGTTAACAATTTAATTTTAAGCATGCAACTTCTAGGTTTAAGGATTTCTTCATTCAAATTTTCAATTCATCACATTTGTTGCTCATGAGCTAATTTAGATTTAAGTTCAAGCACTTCATATTCCTTTTTCACTCGATAGTATTTTTTCTCATCAATAACCACAATATCATGAATTAGGGGTGTTAATCAATTTAGGTAGATCGGATGTGATCCAATCATCCAATATATGTTTGATTTTGTCATCCGATTCAAGACAATTAACATTGGACATTTGATCCAATCTATTCCAATTAATGACTACTCTATTCCAATTAATTAATGACTACCGGATTGGATCGGATCGGATCGGTTCCATCTATTATATATTACTATTGGTTATCCATTAGATCATATCAATCCAAAATTTTGATACAATTTTCAACCAATTAATCTATCATTTCAACCAATTATTTATATATTTTCTTAATTTATCAAAAAACACTACGTATAGATATCAACTAAAAATTAATATCATAAAATGTTAGTAATTATATATAATTATTAATTGGGTGGTATGGATGATAATTGGATGCGTAATTTGATTGGTAATTGGATGGTCATTGGATTGGAACGATTCGTTTTATAAGATTCTGAACCAAAAAGACACGCCATAAAAATTGCAGCCCATAATCTCTCTCTCTCTCTCTCTCTCTCAACATATATATATATATATAGAGAGAGAGAGAGGCAGGTTACGTTAGGGACCTAAAATTGATTACGAACCCAGGAACTGCCACAACACAACACGTGTCATATTCATCTCAAAAGGAAGCCCTTTATCACTTACTTTCTCCATACAACAACGGAAACCATTGTTGAATCTGTAAGGGTTAGTGTTCGATTTTTGTAATGTACTTAAATACATTGTTTTTTGATTGAACGTCGCTATCAAATGATTGTCGTCGCAAACGCCGGTTTCAGAGCAATGCACCGGATTACAGAGGATATGGACTATCCGACATCCCGGCAGAACCTGAGAAGACGTCATTCGCTGATTTGGTCGCAGATACGGCCACCATTCTAGATTCTCTTGCCATCTCTAAAGTGTTTGTGATTGGTAAAGATTTTGGAGGAATGGTTGGATACATATTTTCATTTTCTTCCCAAATAAAATTGCAGTAATCATAACACTTGGTATTCCATACATGCCTCCTGAGGCTTTGCAACAACTCCAAACCCTCCATGAAGGTTTCTACATGCGAAGATGGCAGGTACTATATACACCTTTTATCACACTCTTTGCTTCAATAATTCTCCAATGCAATTTAATTAACAATACAAATGAAATCTTTATTAGGAACCAGGAAGAGCTGAAGGTGATTTCGGTCGGTTTGATGCTAAAACAGTGGTCAAAAAGATCTACACTTTGTTTTCTAGAAGTGAAGTACCCATAGCTAGTGAAAACCAGGAAGTACTGGATTTGGTGGAATTGTCGGCTCCTCTACCCTCTTGGTTCACGGAGGAAGATCTTGAGACCTATGGTGCTTCGTATTGGAAGTCTGGATTTTTGACCGCACTCCAAGCTAGTCTGGTTTGATAACAGCTTGGTTTGATTGTTTTGAGCAAGATGGATCCAGTATGCTTTTGGTCTTGGTTTCATTAGGTGAAATCACAACTGTGGTCTTTGGATTAGTCAAAGATGAACTTGAACTTGTGATCTTAGGGTCTTGATTTTCTACTTGAATTTCTGGTATTGGAATTACAGGAATCTCTGGATCAGGAATGGACTTGGGTGTTTTTTCAAAATCTGTTTTGGTTGTTGGTCCAGATTCCTTTTCTACATATTCAGGTAATTCTTTACCACTCCTAAGTGTGACAGCTTACACATGTTCTTTTCCATGAGCCTTGGGTAATTCTGTATTACTAGGCAAAGTGCCTGAGGCTCTGTTGTTCTGATTAAGTGCAATTTGACTGACTTGTGTTTCCAAACTCCGGAGAGCTGCTTGTGTCTGACTCATGAATCCTCTCATCATTGCTTCAAGAGAGAGATTTGAGTCATCATGTGGAGGTGCATGATGTTGATTTTGAAAAGGTGGTTGAGTGTGCTGATTGTTTTGAAAACCTTGATTACGATTATTCTGATGATGATTATTTTGAAAATTTCCCTTGTACTGGTTTTGAGAACTACTTTCTTGATTTTGAAAATTGGAGTTCCCTTGATGCTTTGGTGCTGGTGGATTCAAACATGGACTGTTCCAAGAGAAGTTTGGGTGTTGTTTCCAGCTTGCATTGTAATGGTTGGAGTGGGGAGCAGGTCTGTTTTGCACAAAGTTCACAGATTCAGAATTATGTGGACAGTTTTCATAAGATTGCTCTCCACCACAACACACACATTGCACAGAAAGAACTGCTGAAGCAGGTGTAGGGACATTCGGTTGTGCTCCTTGACCAGAAGTTAGATTTTTAAGCATGTTGGTCATGGAAGCAAGCTGAGCTGTCAATGCAGTATATGCATCCACATCATGTATTCCAGCAGTTTTCCTTTGAGTTTGGGCCCTTAGATCAGCCCAGTGTCCATTGTTTGTTGAAATCTTTTCAAGAATCTCATACCCGACATTGTAGGTATTGGATGTAAAAGCCCCTCCTGAAGTCGCATCGAGCATTTGTTTTGCATTGGGAACAAGCCCATTGTAAAACGTCTCGAGTTGAATACAGTAGGGAATGCCATGATGAGGGCATTTTCTCAATAATTCTTTAAATCTTTTCCATGCATCCGGAATAGCTTCATCATCCATTTGTTTAAACATGCAAATCTCATTTCTGGATTTGGCATTCCGGGTAAGTGGAAAATATTTTCGCAAAAATTTTTCGGCCATATCACTCCATGATGGTACTGAACCTGGTGCTAATGAATTGAACCAAACTTTTGCCCGGTCCCTTAAAGAAAATAGGAATATAGTGAGACTTGAGGCATCAGCAGATACTCCAGGGATTAGAAAAACATCGGTGATTTCCATAAAAGATTTTAAATGTGAATGTGGATCTTCCGATGGCATTCCGGCAAATTGACCATTGGCTTGCAACATGTGAAACATGATTGGTTTTGGTTCAAAATGTAAAGTTTCCAATTGTGGCCTAATAATCCCAGAATTCAATTGCTCAAAATTAGGAATTGCATAGTCCATACTTCTTCCATCTTTTGAGTTTGCAAGATCAATGATGTTTTGTGGTTCAACATTACCAACAGATCCGGCATCATCTTCCTCATTATTATGATTTTGGTGATTTTGAAACTGATGAGGTGGAGGATTTCCAAAAATCGGTGCATTATTTGCAAAAATTGGTGGCGGCCTAATTTGAATCATTAAAGATGGTCTCATTTGATTTTCCAAAGGCGGTGGTTGATTTTCCAAAAGTGGTGGTCTAAGATGCATGTTTTCAAAACCCGGGGGAGGTCCTTCCATATTGAGAGGATTTGTGCTTTAAAAAGTTCTTTGAATTCTCCTTCTTTGACGGAAGGTTCTCTCAATATCTGGATCTAACTCAAAAAGTTCCCCGCGTTGTATTCTTGGCATGCACCACTTTTAAAAATCTTTTGAAACTCCCAAAGGTGGTAGAAAAACCAAATCTTTTAAAATACTTTGCAAACACTTTTGACTTGCCAATCCCCGGCAGCGACGCCAAAAACTTGACAGGCCCTTTTGTATACCTTAGGGTGAGACAGATAATACCAAAAAGCAAGTATACAAATTGGTACTATGTCGCCTTACAAGTAATAAAATGGTAAAGATACCAGATATCGTCCCACGGAGATTGGATTAAAAAGTGTGTTAAAAGTATAATGAAAGATGAGATTTCAGATGACGAATTTGAAGCAATATTTTGGAAGGTTGGTTAACACAGATATAAATAACAAGAATAAAAGAAAAGCAAGGGTGTAAGACTTTTGATGGTATATGAATCCAAAATCCAGCAGGTCAATGCTACAGCACTGTCACAACATGATGCTATTTGAATGCTGCAGCATGCTTCTGGCTATAACTAGTTTTATTATCTATTTCAAGACATGTTCCTCTCGGACTCTCACCATCCCATTATTCCATTAGCCATAAACAGTCTCATCTCTGAGCAAAGTTCAAGATAAGGGAATGATGGGAATGGAGTTCTCAAAATATACGGCAAAACAAATTCTCTTTGTTAAAAGTTACTCTTTCGACATAACCCCCGTACCTCCCAAGTTGATGTATTCCAAATAGCTTATCTCTAAGTCTATTTCATTTTAACCCTTTGAAAAAGTGATAACTTATCAAGAATGGATCATTTTAAATGACACAAGTAACAACTCTCGTTGCAAGTAACTCTTTCGATATTACCTCTCATGTCACTAAATTGACGTGTTATTCAATGGCCTATCTCTAGGTCCTTGACACTATTACACTATCAAAATAATCATTTTGTCAAAGAATTTTGTTATCTTGATAAAACTTGAGTTGGAATAATAAATTTTCGTTAAAGTCACAAAAACCCACTTTCTTTTAGATCCACATAACCACCATTTGTCTCACACCCAAGCTAAGATGATTAGTTACTCATTACAATAAGGAAATAAAAACAACTACTAAGAATTACAGAGATGAACATAAAGTATATTGCTCTTGAAAGATAAATGACTTGAAAGTATATATATATATATGTTGCTAAAAATGTAAAGACGAGAATGTAAATTACAAGGAAATGGAAATGACAAGAAAGTAAACTTGAAGACAAATACAATGAATTTTAACTATTAAAGTCTAAAACAAAAGAGTAAAGGAAAGGCTAGAGATGCAAGATGAAGAAAGGAAATACAACCAAATGAAAAGTGCAGGTGGGTGTTGTTTAGATGCTGCAAGCATTCATATTCAAGAACAACAGTTATATGAAGATGATGAAGAACACGATGAAGATCATAGATGCATGAATTCTAGAAATTTAAGGGACACGGGACTGGAATGGACCAGTTCGTGAGTTAGACATAAAATGAAAGGTTTATACTAAGCATAACAAGATGGAAAGCTTTAAAGAAAATATGAAGAGCAAGATGAAGAACTTAAAGATTAACACTTAAAATTAAAGAACTAAAAAGTGGTTTTTGATCAGCCCCAAGCTACTACAAATCATATGCAAAAGACATTAAGAAACATAAACTAAGATGATGATAAGAGATGTCCCCTTATGAGCAACTAAGCCTTCCTTTTATAGACAAGATGAGTGGCAAAGTTGTAATTAAGGGGAATCTAATTGTACTTTAAGCTAGTCTAATGCCAACTAAGGCTACCAAAGCTTGTCCCAACTTTACCAACATATTACAAACCAGATTAACTAATTGTCCAAGGGTTACAAAAGATCAATTCCAAGCCAAAAATCAGATGAGCCTTCTTCCTCCTCAATTTTTCCTTAAAAAACCATCAGCTCCATGTTGTTCTGATGCTGCAGCATGCCCTGTTTCCAAATAGATTTCCAAAAGATAACCAAATTTAGCCTACAATCTTAATAGAACAAGTAAACCACACAAATTAAGCTCCAAGACACAACAAATGGAAAATAAGGTAGAAAATGACTCCAAGTGGGATTTGAAAGTGAAAAATCCTATCTAAAAGGCTAAAAGAAAAGGGCTTAAGTACTCAAAATTGAGTACTTATCACCACCCCAAACTAAAAACTTTGCTTGTCCCCAAGCAATAAAAAGAAAAGACATTAAATGTGAAAGCTTTGCATTGGAATACATTAGGTGTATATCATGAGTTTGAGCATGCCAAGTCTACATCGTATAGCCTTTCATAAATCCAAAGTAACCAACAATCTCATCCTATGTGCTTTGACATGAACCATATGCTAGCCTTATATTCTTTTTGTTATGGATACACATCCTACATCACTCCTCTTTCATGGCTTTGAGTGTATGGGTTTCTCTCTTTTGGCTCTTTCTTTCCTCTCCATGCCTCTTCTCACACATGTACCAACACTTGAAAATTTTCAAATTTTGTGCATTTTCTGTTGGTACATACACCAGCCCCTATGGGACTTTTGTGGTGCTAGAATGCCACTTTTCATGGCTTTTCTTGTGCCATATTAGACACCCCCACCCCAAACTAAGAATTATGCAATGTCCTCATTGTAGGAGAAAAAGGTGCTTTGTCTTTGATATTTGGGTGGCTATGGTGCAAGAAAAGGATATATGCCATTGAGTGTGATATGTGTAGAACATGGTCCAAATTGTGTCCCAAGAAACTATTAGGCTAGTTCTAGCATGTACTTCTTTTAATAATGAGATGTGGACTTATGAAATTATTATGGATATACAATTCAACCCATCATATCAAAACATGATCCAATGCAAAATAAAACAAATCTAGAAATAGTAAAAGACTAATCCCAGACTAAAAACTAAAAAAAACAGACATGGAGCAAAAAGGGTGTGATTTAAACCTATCCTACTCAGGTTGAGTAGGATGTGTGTGGCCAACAGGGGCTGCAAGTGAAACTGCTATAAGGCTGGATGTTGCAGCACCAATGTGGGTACTCTCTTCTGCTGTCAATTTTGCCTTTAGATCTGTTATCTCAGCCTTATGCCTTTTCACCAACTTTCTCAGCCTCTTTACTTTTGCATTCTCCTCCTCTTGATCCCTTCTCATTCTGTCATCCACCATGGACTGCACCTCCACCTTAAGGTCTTCCAGCTTCTCCATGAACTCATTCCTTTGTTGCAGAATTGTGTCCATAAAATTGTTGTTCTAAGCTAGCACCTCCTGCATCATCCCCACCATCTCATTTGCCCCAACACCTTTCTCTTTTCTGTCTCTCAACCTCTGTACAGCCTTCATGTCCATCTGGTGTCTTTCTCTCTGTTCCTTCACAATCAGATCATCAATGTACCTAGGCACTCCCATTTCAGTCAGCATCTTGGTCAACATTCTAGGGAAGTAGAATTTTCCCCTTGATTTTGACCTGGTAGAGCACTCCCTGATACTTCTCATGATGATCCTTCCAAAGTTTATGGTTTTACCTGTCACAAGACAATACAGTAGCAACATTCTTTCCACAGTGATGAAAGTGTCATGAGAGGTTGGTGAGATGGTGTGCCTTATAAAGTTGATCCATACATTGGAGTCAGCTGTGAGGTTGGAGGCTTTGAAGGTCCTTAGCATGAGATTTGTGTGGCTTTCCCAAGTGGTTTTAGGTTTTCCCAAGACTGCAACAACCTCAGCAAGGTCATTGACAGTGGCTTTATGCACAAGTGCATAGTATTCTGTTTTCTTGGGTGGATTGAGTTCTAGGAACTCGTTGATCTTTTTAGCAGTGAGGTTGACAGTGGTTCCTCTAACCTGAATCTTTGAGGTTGAAGTCACAGACATCTCACAGTAGAATTCTCTAATGAGGGTGAGATTGTAGGAGGTGTACACCTGACACAGCTTGCTGAGACCTTGGGTGTCAACTACCTGCCTAATGAAATGGAATTCTCTTAAATTGTGCTCATCTATTCCCTTCTCAGGGAAACCAATCTTAGTCTGAAATTTAGGCCACATCTTGGCTGCAGCCTTGGAACTAAACCCATTGTGAGGTGAGGTAGGCCTTGGCAACAGAGTCACAACAGGTTCCTCATTTCTCTCTTTTCTTCTCACAGACTGCTCATGCTGCAAAGATGCTGCAGCATAGCAGTTGGTGTCACTGGGTTTGGTTCCAGATGGTTCTCCCTCAGTCATCACTCTCTTGGTACTCTTACTTTTTCTGGACCCTTCCCTAATAGTCTTCTTGGCATGAACCTTCCCTAACCCTTTTCTCTTCCTTGTTGGCTTAGTCACAATAGGCTCATCTTCCTCAGTCCATATGACATTAGTGTGAGGGAACTCTACAAAGGGGTCCTCTGTTCTTTCTTCCCTTTCTACCTCCATTTGTGTCTCTAGATTCTCACATAAGTTGCCCTCACTTCTCTCTGTTTCTTTTTCAACAGGGGGTTCCTCAAGAATCACTACCTCCTCATTGGGACTTTCAACAGAGACCAAAATCTCTTTACCCTTGAGAACATCAGCGGGGGTGTTCACCCCATTGGCCTTAGGGTTCAATGGTCCAAAATAGCCATCGAACTCATACCTTTTAAAATGCCCAATATCAATTTTTGTGGAAGCAATGGGTCTGTCAGAGTCATCCTCTGAGCAAGAAGTGAAAGACCCATCTCCTAAAGGTTTGTGAACAGTAGGCAATACCTGAAATTCTTCCATAGCAATGAACTTAGGATGAGCAATGATGGCAAGATGGTTTCTTGCTGAATCCTCCCCTGTTGAGGTTGGCTTTGTAGAACTTTCTCCTTTGTTGGCCACAACGGTGTTATCGACTTCTGTGTCCTTGGGGAGTGGAGAATAAATATGAAGGAATGGAAATGCTCGAACCTGAGGAGCAATGGAGTTATCCTCAAGGACCACTGGTGATTGAGGAGTATTAGTGCTTGATGCTTGATCATTCTCCCTGGTTCGGGGGCTTCTTCTTCGTTCGGCACTCGGAGGGTTTCTTACCATTGCTCTCTTCATTCTTCCCATGTTACGGTTTGAGCACAGAGAAAGGGGGAAAAGAAAATGGTGGTTTTCAGATAGGTGTTCGTCTTGAGGGGGAAGAAACAGAGAGTGAGGAGAGTGGGAGTGAGAGAGAGGAAACGGTTATTTTTTTAAAAGAGGGTTTTTCTGGAAGATGAAAAGACAAGAAGTGATAGGATGGGTGTCCTTATCTGATTATCTTAGGAGGTGCAAGCTGTAGTTTGGGTAATAATCTTTGGGTTTTTAAGGATAAGTACATAAAAAGGCATCTTTTAGAAGCTTCCCAATCATTTTAGCTATAAAGTAGACAAGGTGTCTACAATAGCAAAAGAAATGATGTTGATCTGATGTCATCTCTAGTATTTATCCTTAAACCAACCCCAAAAAAAAATATTTTTGCATCTGAAATATTCCCCAAACTTGTAGCCGGACATTCCCTTTTTCTTTGAAGACTCAGATCTTTAGTGCTGCAGCACTGGAATAGCATCCTCTTGTTTCCTCCTTTTTCCTAAATTAAGGTTGCACACTAACAAACAAATTACACAAGACTAATAAAGAAAGTTTCTAAACTAACTAAACAAAGATTATTTACACAGATTGTGGAACTTTGAGATAGTTCCCACCTTTAATTAAAGCTTTTTAGCATAGAGTGACCATCTCCACAGAGCCATGCTGTGGAGATGCTACAGCATCATGGTATAGCTTTACTCTCTGGCCATTCACTTTGAACACACTATTGTTCTCCGGATTGACTAAGTCTACAACCCCATATGGATATACTTTGTGGATGAGAAATGGGCCTGACCATCTAGACTTAAGTTTACCTGGAAACAACTTCAGCCTAGAATTGAACAAAAGACATTTCTGGCCTGCTTTCAACTCTCTGTGCCTAATCCTATTGTCATGCCATTTTTTTGTTTTCTCTTTGTATAACTTGGCATTCTCATAGGACAAGTTCTAATGTTATTCTAGCTCACAGAGTTGCAATTTTCTCTTGTTGCCAGCCTCATCTAAGTTCATGTTCAATTCTTTTATAGCCCAATATGCTTTATGTTCAAGTTCTAAAGAGAGATGACCGGCCTTTCCAAAGACTAGCTTGTATGGAGACATACCCAAAGGTGTTTTAAAAGCAGTTCTGTATGCCCATAAAGCATCATCTAATTTAAAAGCCCAGTCTTTTCTGTTTGGTTTAACAACTTTTTCAAGAATCCCTTTTATTTCCCTGTTTGAGAGCTCAGCCAAACCATTGGTTTGTGGGTGATATGCAGTGGCAACCCTGTGTTTCACATGATATTTTTCAAGAATTTTACTCAACGAATTGTTTATAAAGTGGGTACCCTCATCACTAATCAGTGCCCGGGGGTACCAAACCTTGTAAAAATCTGTTTTTGTAAAAACTTTACAATAGTTTTAGCATCATTAGAAACACATGCCATTGTTTCTACCCATTTTGAAACATAATCAACAGCAACTAAGATATACTGACAATTGTTTGAAGGGGGAAAAGGTCCCATAAAATCTAATCCCCAAACATCAAATAACTCAACTTCCAAGATCCCATTCAAAGGTATTTCATTTTTCTGGGAAATGGAACCACTTCTCTGGCATTCATTACATCTTTGAACAAAATTATGGGAATCTTTAAAGAGAGTTGGCCAATAAAATCGTGATTGAAGCACTTTAGTTGTTGTTCTTTGGCCTCCGAAATGTCCTCCATAAGCTGATTGATGGCAATGCTGTAGAATTGCTGCAGCTTCAGTCTCTGGGATACACCTTCTCAACAATTGATCTGTACCAAGTTTAAATAGAAAAGGGTCATCCCACAAGTAAAATTTGCAATCATGGAGAAATTTCTTAAGCATGTGATGAGTATAATCAGAAGGTATGATGCCACAAGCCAAATAATTTGCTATGTCAGCAAACCATGGAAGTTGTGCCTGCACCATAAGAATCTTTTCATCAGGGAAAGTCTCAGTAATGCTTCCTCCTTCCCTACTTTCAACAAGTTTCTCTAACCTGGACAAATGATCAGCCACCTGGTTCTCAGTCCCCTTCCTATCAACAATCTCTAGGTCAAACTCTTGCAACAACAAAACCCATCTTATCAGCCTAGGTTTAGCATCTTTCTTTGATATCAAATATTTAATGGCAGCATGGTCGGTATGTATAATGACTTTTGCTCCCATCAAATATGATCTAAATTTTCAAATGCAAACACCACAGCCAATAATTCTTTCTCAGTTGTTGTGTAATTAATTTGAGCTTCATTTAGGGTTTTGCTTGCATAGTGGATGGAATGAAAAATTCTCTTTTCTTTGACCTAACACAGCACCAACAGCCCAGTCACTGGCATCACACATGATTTCAAAAGGTTTGTCCCACTCAGGAGCCACAACTATTGGTGTAGTTACCAGAGCTTTCTTCAATGTGATGAAGGCATTTCTACATTCATCATTGAAATCAAACTTTTGGTCATGCTGTAATAATAGACATAAAGGTTTTGAAATTTTTGAAAAGTCTTTTATAAACCGTCTATAAAATACAGCATGGCCAAGAAAGCTCCTGATACCTTTGACAGTTGTTGGTTTAGGTAGTTTTTCAATTACTTCAAGTTTAGCTTTGTCTACCTCAACTCCTCTTTTAGAAATTAAATGACCAAGGACAATCCCTTCTATTACCATGAAATGACATTTTTCCCAATTAAGGACCAGGTCAGTCTCCTCACACCTTTTAAGACTTTGTTTCAAATTATCCAAGAACTGATCAAAAGATGAACCATAAACAGAAAAATCATCCATAAATATTTCAATGGATTTTTCAAGCATATCAGAAAATATGGACATCATGCATCTCTGAAAAGTGGCAGGAGCATTTCAAAGTCCAAAAGGCATCCTTCTGAAGGCAAATGTGCCATAAGGACAAGTGAAGGTAGTCTTCTCCTGGTCTTCTGGTGCTATGGCTATCTGGTTGTATCCTGAGTATCCATCCAAAAAGCAGTAGTACTCTTTTCCAGCCAACCTGTCTAACATTTGATCAACAAAAGGTAAGGGAAAATGGTCCTTTTGAGTAGCCTTGTTCAGCCTACAGTAGTCCATGCAAATTCTCCATCCGGAGACTATTCTGGTAGGTATGAGTTCATTCTTGTCATTGGAAATGACAGTGATCCCTCCCTTCTTGGGTACATACTGGACTGGACTAACCCAAGAACTACTGGCTATTGGGAAAATAATTCCTGCATCTAACCATTTCAAAATTTCCTTTATTCACTACCTCTTTCATGACAGGGTTCAGTCTTCTTTGTGGCTCTATGGAAGTGAAGTTCTTGTCTTCTAAGATGATCTTATGTTGACAAATAGAGGGACTAATCCCCTTAAGGTCAGCAATAGTCCATCCTATGGCTTTTGTGTGCAACTTCAACATATCTACTAACTTCTTTTCTTGATGCAACTCTAGGGTGGCAGAAATAATGACTGGCAATTTGTCTTCTCCTCCTAAAAAAGCATACTTTAAGTGAGACGGGAGTTGTTTCAACTCCAGGTCAGGTGGTGAGATTATTGATGGAGTAAATGACTTTTGTTCATTACTTTCCAGCAGCTCAAATGCTGCAGCATCCAAAGAGACATATTCTTTCTCCAAGGTCTTATCATCATCATCATCATCTTATTCCTTGTCTAAGTCTTCTAAGGTTAGGTCTTCCTCATCCTCCTATTCTATCCTACAAACTTGTTTGACTCCCTCCTCATGACACAATTCCTCAAAGACACTTAGGCTTGAGCAGTCTTCTATATCACTAGGGTATTTCAAAGAATTGAAGACATTGAATGTGACTTTTTGGTCTTGTAGTCTCATGGTCAACTCACCCTTCTGGACATCTAACAAAGTTCTACCCGTAGCTAAGAAAGGTCTTCCCAAAAGTATGGGAATATCCTTGTCAGCCTCAAAGTCTAAAATGATAAAATCAGCCGGAAAAATGAACTTGTCAACCTAAACTAACACATCTTCAATCTTACCCGTGGGATATGCAATGGTCTTATCAGCTAGAATGAGTGTGACTGTGGTAGGTCTGGCCTCTCCTATGCCTAAGCTTTTGAAAATGGACAATGGCATAAGGTTGACACTAGCACTTAAATCACACAGTGCCTTCCCAACCTCTTTCCCTCCTATGGAACAAGGAATGGTGAAACTCCCTGGATCTTTTTTCTTAGGGGGAATTTTGTTGGTCAAGAGAGCACTGCAACCTTTAGTGAGGGCAACAGTCTCATATTCATTCACCTTCTTTTTCTTGCTCAATATGTCTTTTAAAAACTTGGCATAACTAGGCATCTGCTCGATTGCTTCAACAAGAGGTATGTTGATATGCAATGCTTTGAAAACATCCAAAAATTTCTTGAATTGCAATTCCTCCTTCTCATTCCTTAACCTTTGGGGGTAAGGAATGTAAGGGGGAACTGGTTTGATAACAGCTTGGTTTGATTGTTTTGAGCAAGATGGATCCAGTATGCTTTTGGTCTTGGTTTCATTAGGTGAAATCACAACTGTGGTCTTTGGATTAGTCAATGTAACACCCCAGATTTCAGTTGTGTAACCTTACTATTCTTATGTTAAGCTTTTGTCGTTAGCTCCGTGTTTGGTTGGTTCTCGTTTTGGTTTTTGTGAAGTTTGGGGAGAAACAGTGAGTTACGCGAGTTACACCGCGACTAGAGGTCACGGCACAACCCGCGTAACCCTCTGTTGGATATTGGATTTTGAGAACTATGCGAGTTACACCGCGACTAGAGGTCGCGGCATAACCCGCGTAACCCACTGGATGGTTTAGGGTTTTTGGACACGGGCGAGTTATGCCGCGGGTTGAAGTCGCGGCATAACCCGCGAAGTTGCATAGACCGCTTAAAGAGGGTTCAGATTCCTAAATATCTCATTCTCTCAAATCTAAATATCTCTTTCTCTCTCTCTTATTCTCTCTCTTTATCTTTCGATCTTCGAAGGTTCGTTTGGTTGCTAGTTTTCGTCGTTTCTAGCAAGGGTCGGTGTTTTAAGATTCACCTCTTCGTCGTGATCGTTATCTGGTTTTCTAGGTTTTATTCCAAAAACCTATCAGTGAGTTCCTACTATCATTTTACAAACTTTATACATGTCAAAACTCTTATTTGCGAAATCTAAAGTATTTCTACGGTATGATTTTATGTTCTCTACACTTTGTTGTAAATGAAGTTTTTGGTGATTCTCGGGGTTCCCGGTCAGTTTTGACCAAAATGACGGGTTCCGCCCTATTGAAGTAAAATGATGTTTTACTTGCACATTACGTGATTATGTAAAAAGAATGTTTATGAACTCATTTTAATGGTTTTCGTTCTTACCAGAAGTTGAACTGGGAGTAGCATTTTGTTTATAAAATGTACTTATTACCATATATTTATTTATGGTAGGTCACATATGTTGTTGTGACGAGTCCTTACCATTTCTAGTGGATCCCTAGGTTTTGGAGTAGACTGTTTTGTTGGGATGTTACATTCCCCAAATTTGTAGCTATGGATCACATGTTCCTCGGGGGCAACTTGGTACGGTTATGTGAGGTCGGATACTAGCCATGGTTCATGGTGATCCTAGCGAAGGAGTATACCTTGGTTTTGCGCTTGGGGCTTGATCTCACTTTGAAGCACGGACTTTGTGATTCGTATCCGCGGATTCCAATTGGTTTAGCTCGTAACTCGGATTTGTGGTCTACTTTGTGTTACACCACTATCCTTGGTAAAATGGTCCTTTTATCACCGTTTAAGAGTTTTGGACCGAAGAGGCCCGGTTGTGGCGAAATGTTATCTTTACGAATTAAACCTTTATGAAAATATTTCTTTATGATACTGATGTTTATATCTTTCGAGCTTTATAAACTGTATGTTCTCACCAGGCTTTATAGTCTGACACTTTTTCTCAAATGATGTGTATAACAGGTTTCCATTAGCGGTGGGTGTCGGGGGTTTTGGAGAGACGAGTTTTTAGTCTCGGGGTTTTTGGAGATGTTTTAAGTATTTTTGTTGGGCATTGTTAAGTCCCATTCTTTTGATGAAATCCTTGTATAGAATCGTATAGTCTTCAGGACTGATCCCATTTATGGGAAGTTAATGGAATTGCTTTCGTCATATTGTCAGGTTTCCAGGTTTTAATTTACTCTGATTTTTGAGGTTGTTACAAGTTGGTATCAGAGCTCTAGTTTAAGCGAACTAGGCATGAATGTAAGATGTCTAGACTTAGACTGCGTATGCTAAGATTTGATCCGCGAGATTTGGGTAGAGCTCCTAAGATGGGTTAGTCTTAGAGTCAACGGAAAGTACGTTTATCAGGCGTTGTAATGGTGGTGACAAGAACCGTTATGTGTTGTATGTTCATAATTTCACTTAGCTAATGTTATTATGAGGATATTGTACGTAAGAGTCCTTGATTTGTTGTTGATATGACAATTGATAATGTGGTAGTACGTTTTCCTTTCGTGTTTTTCCTATCTCTCTCTTATCTCTTTCTTTGTTCTGTGAAGTTGTTCAGCATGGTGAATACGCGTGGTAGACCGCGTACTCGTGTTGATGGCATGGAAGCGACAGCCTCCACCGCTGATCGGTCGGAAGGAGTTGAGGTTGTCGTGCGTCCGTCAGTTCAACAGGTACTAGGTGGGGGGCCAGAGGTCATTCCGCGAGTAGACTTGGCTTCGTCTCACCCAGTCATCGGGGATGCTAATCCCCAGTCAGAGTTGTTGGCCAGCGTGATGTTGGCGATGAGAGAAGAGATGGCTAAGTAGCAAGAGTTTCTGCTAAAAGCGATGGAGGACCGCGACATGAACCATCGGAGAAGTGAGACGGTGGTGGAGAACGTCGTAGTAGGTTCTGGTGATGATGGTATAAGGGTCACGACAGTAGAGGCTGTAGAGCGCAGGATTTCTGATGCTCCGGGGAACAGGAAGAGTTGTTCCTATAAGTCCTTTCTGGGCTGCGGACCGCCAGAATTCTTCGGTTCTGACGACCCGGTGGTGTGCGTTAAGTGGATCCGAGCGGTTGAGCAAGCTTTTGGCTCTTCCGAATGTGGTGATGATCAGAGGGTGCGGTTTGGTACCCAATTGCTGAGGGACACTGCACTCATCTGGTGGAATATCATCCAATCCACTCTATCTCCGGAAGTATTGGCTCAGTTGTCGTGGGCCGAGTTCAAGAAGAAGCTGCTAGAGAAGTTTTGCAACGAGAGGACCATGGACCGAATTGAGAAAGAATTCCGGTCCTTGGTGAAGGGAAGCCTGACGGTGAGGGAGTACACCCGTCAGTTTATGGAGAAGCTTGGTCTGGTGGGGCATGCTGCCCCAACAGAGAAAGACAAGATGAAAGCTTATCTCAACGGCTTGCCTGCGGACATGCAATCCATGGTCCATAATTTCAAGGCTTCTAACCTCCGAGAGATGGTGGAGGAAACTCAATTTATGGAAGAGATGTTCGCGAAGGGCAAATCTGAGAAGGCAGTGGCGGTGCCTAAAAAGAGAAAGTGGGAGAACAGTTCAGTACCTCCCAAGCGGACTCGACCTTTTGTTGGGAACCGCAACTTCAGCAGTTATCAGGAAGCTAAGTGGTGCCCGAGGTGTCGAACCAAGCATCACGGTAACTGTTACAACAATTCTCAAGTTTGCTATAAGTGTGGGAAGCCCGGTCATACTGTCAGAGATTGCCCGGTCAGTGGAATCGCCTGTTACGAGTGTAAGGCACCGGGGCATGTAAAGAGAGATTGCCCGAAGCTTGTGTCGGGTAGCGCGCCAGCAAGGAAGGAGAACCCTCCTAAGGTTCAGAGTCGAGCTTTTCAGATGACGGCTGAAGAGGCTAGAGCATCAGCTGATGTGGTATCGGGTACTTTTCTTATAAACTCTGTACCTGCTCGTATTTTATTCGATACGGGTGCTAGTTTCTCTTTCGTATCTGAATTGTTCCGTCAGAAATTTGCTATGCCCACTACTAGTCTTGAGGATGCATTAGTGGTAGAAATAGCCGATGGTAGTCAAGTTCTGATCCGCGAAGTTCTGAGGCAGTGTACTCTTGGTATCGAAGGGAAGGAATTCTCGATCGATCTATTACCAATGTTAATCGGGGGTTTTGATGTTGTAATCGGTATGGATTGGTTGTCAAACAATCAGGCCGAGTTCGTGTGTTCCAAGAAGATGATTCGACTTCCCAATCCCTCTGGAGAGGTTGTGGTCATCTATGGTGAAAAGAGGAAGGGTGAAGTGGCAATTATCACAATGGCAAGAGCACGCAAGTGTTTAATAAAAGGATGTTCGTCTTTCCTAGCCTATGTGATCGATGCTAAGTTAGAGAAATCAATGCTGGAAGATGTGAAGATCGTGTGTGAGTTTCCAGATATCTTTCCGGACGACTTGCCCGGGTTGCCACCCGATCGTCAGGTAGAGTTTCGGATTGATCTTGTGCCTGGCGCTGCACCGATCGCTAAAGCACCTTATCGTTTAGCGCCATTGGAGATGCAAGAGATGGTAGCACAACTCCAAGAGCTATTTGAGAAGGGATTTATAAGACCGAGTTCGTCACCTTGGGGAGCTCCGGTCTTATTTGTCAAGAAGAAGGATGGCACAATGAGAATGTGCATTGACTACCGTGAGTTGAACAAAGCTACAGTGAAGAACAGATATCCGCTTCCGAGAATAGACGACTTGTTCGATCAACTTCAAGGAGCGGGTTGTTTTTCCAAGATCGACTTACGTTCAGGTTATCACCAAGTGAAGGTAAGAGAAGAAGATGTTCCGAAGACAGCGTTCAGAACGCGTTACGGCCATTACGAGTTCCTTGTGATGCCTTTTGGCCTGACGAACGCACCAGCTGTGTTTATGGACTTGATGAATAGAGTGTGCCGACCTTTCCTCGACAAGTCGGTCATTGTATTCATTGATGACATACTCGTATACTCCAGAAGTGAGACAGAGCACGGGCAGCATCTACGTGAAGTTCTGGAAGTGTTGAGAAAAGAGAGGTTGTACGCCAAGTTTTCCAAGTGCGACTTTTGGCTTAAAGAAGTACAACTTCTGGGACACGTAGTCACTCGGGACGGAGTGAAAGTAGATCCCTCCAAGATTGAAGCTATGATGAATTGGGAGCCTCCTAAGAGTCCGTCAGAGATCCGAAGTTTCTTGGGTCTGGCGGGATACTACAGGAGATTCATTCAAGACTTTTCGAAGATCGCTTCTTCCTTGATAGTTCTGACTCGGAAGAATGTGAAGTTCGAATGGACTGAAACCCAAGAGAAAGCGTTCCGGATCCTTCAAAAGAAGTTGTGTGAAGCTCCGATCTTGACGTTACCTGAAGGGTCGGAAGATTTCGTGGTGTACAGCGACGCTTCAAAGATGGGATTGGGTTGCGTGTTGATGCAACGAGGCAAGGTAATCGCTTATGCCTCGAGGCAGCTTAAGGTTTACGAGCAGAATTATCCAACTCATGATCTGGAGCTAGCAGCGGTGGTGTTCGCCTTGAAGCTTTGGCGACATTACCTATACGGCACGAAATGTACTCTTTTCACATATCACAAGAGCCTGAAATATGTCTTTGGTCAGAAAGAGCTGAATATGAGGCAAAGACGGTGGCTCGAGTTGCTGAAAGATTACGACTGTGAATTGCTTTACCATCCAAGTAAGGCGAACGTGGTGGCCGATGCGCTAAGTCGGAAGGACTATAGCGGAAGCATTCGAGCTACCCATTCAAGAATCGAACTAGTGTCTAGTCTTGTCGAGAAGATCAAGACATCACAGTTGGAAGCACTGCTAGAAGAGAATCTAAAGAATGAAGTCATGACTAAGCAGCGTTTGCTCTTAACAGAAAATAGCAGTGGAGTGAAACTGTTCAGCGGTCGTGTGTGGGTGCCCAAGATTGGGGGTAACCGTGAGCTGTTACTGGAAGATGCACACAAGTCCAAGTATTCCATCCATCCGGGAAGTACAAAGATGTACAGGGACTTGAAGCTGCACTATTGGTGGCCAGTAATGAAACTTGATGTAGCGCGTTACGTTGAGCGTTGTGTGACGTGTTCGCAAGTTAAGGCCGAACATCAGAGACCATATGGAAGTCTTCAGTCTTTAGAGATTCCCGAGTGGAAGTGGGAGCATATCACCATGGACTTCGTGACGAAGCTACCTAAAACTCTTCGAGGTCACGATACCATTTGGGTGATAGTTGATAGATTGACGAAGAACGCTCACTTCTTGGCTATGCGCGAGACTCTACCGATGGATAAGTTAGCAAAGCTTTATATCGATGAGGTAGTCTCGAGGCACGGCATACCATTGTCGATCGTGTCGGATCGCGACAGTCGGTTCACTTCGAACTTCTGGGATGGATTTCAGAAAGAGTTTGGTACTCGAGTGAAGTTGATTACGGCTTACCATCCGCAAACCGACGGGCAGAGCGAACGAACGATCCAAACTTTGGAAGACATGTTGAGGTCTTGTGTCATCGATTTCGGGGGTAGCTGGGACACTCACTTGCCTTTGGTGGAGTTTGCCTACAACAATAGCTACCACTAGAGTATCGGTATGGCACCCTTTGAGGCTTTATATGGGCGAAAGTGTCGAACTCCTGTGTGCTGGCTTGAAGCGGGAGAGAAGCAGTTTGCCGGACCTGAAATCGTGCAAGAGACTGCCGATAAGGTCAAATTCATTCGTGAAAGAATGAAAGCGGCTCAAGATCGTCAGAAGAGTTATGCCGATAAGAAGAGGCGACTGATGGAATTCCAAGTAGGCGACCGCGTTATGCTTAAGGTATCGCCTTGGAAGGGCATTATACGGTTCGAAAAACATGGGAAGTTGAGTCCCCGTTTCCTCGGACCTTTCAAAGTGCTTAAACGGGTGGGTTTGCAAGCCTACCAGTTGGAACTGCCACCGGAGTTGAGTAGAATACATAACACATTTCATGTTTGCTACCTCCGGAAATGTTTGGCGGTGGAAGACAGTGTCATTCCCCTTTCCGAGTTAAGGGTGGACGAAGGCAACCATTGTGTGGAAGAACCCGACGCCATCTTAGAGAGAAAGTCTAAGAAGTTGCGTCATAAAGAAGTCACCTTGGTCAAGGTGCAGTGGAAGCATCATCGGGGAGCGAATGTGACGTGGGAAGCCGAGGAGGATATGAAGCGAAGATATCCTCATCTTTTCGAATAGTTTGGATTTCGGGGACGAAATCATTCCCAAGTTGGGGAGGATTGTAACACCCCAGATTTCAGTTGTGTAACCTTACTATTCTTATGTTAAGCTTTTGTCGTTAGTTCCGTGTTTGGTTGGTTCTCGTTTTGGTTTTTGTGAAGTTTGGGGAGAAACAGTGAGTTACGCGAGTTACACCGCGACTAGAGGTCGCGGCACAACCCGCGTAACCCTCTGTTGGATATTGGATTTTGAGAACTACGCGAGTTACACCGCGACTAGAGGTCGCGGCATAACCCGCGTAACCCACTGGATGGTTTAGGGTTTTTGGACACGGGCGAGTTATGCCGCGGGTTGAAGTCGCGGCATAACCCGCGAAGTTGCATAGACCGCTTAAAGAGGGTTCAGATTCCTAAATATCTCATTCTCTCAAATCTAAATATCTCTTTCTCTCTCTCTCTTATTCTCTCTCTTTATCTTTCGATCTTCGAAGGTTCGTTTGGTTGCTAGTTTTCGTCGTTTCTAGCAAGGGTCGGTGTTTTAAGATTCACCTCTTCGTCGTGATCGTTATCTGGTTTTCTAGGTTTTATTCCAAAAACCTATCAGTGAGTTCCTACTATCATTTTACAAACTTTATACATGTCAAAACTCTTATTTGCGAAATCTAAAGTATTTCTACGGTATGATTTTATGTTCTCTACACTTTGTTGTAAATGAAGTTTTTGGTGATTCTCGGGGTTCCCGGTCAGTTTTGACCAAAATGACGGGTTCCGCCCTATTGAAGTAAAATGATGTTTTACTTGCACATTACATGATTATGTAAAAAGAATGTTTATGAACTCATTTTAATGGTTTTCGTTCTTACCAGAAGTTGAACTGGAAGTAGCATTTTGTTTATAAAATGTACTTATTACCATATATTTATTTATGGTAGGTCACATATGTTGTTGTGACGAGTCCTTACCATTTCTAGTGGATCCCTAGGTTTTGGAGTAGACTGTTTTGTTGGGATGTTACATTCCCCAAATTTGTAGCTATGGATCACATGTTCCTCGGGGGCAACTTGGTACGGTTATGTGAGGTCGGATACTAGCCATGGTTCATGGTGATCCTAGCGAAGGAGTATACCTTGGTTTTGCGCTTGGGGCTTGATCTCACTTTGAAGCACGGACTTTGTGATTCGTATCCGCGGATTCCAATTGGTTTAGCTCGTAACTCGGATTTGTGGTCTACTTTGTGTTACACCACTATCCTTGGTAAAATGGTCCTTTTATCACCGTTTAAGAGTTTTGGACCGAAGAGGCCCGGTTGTGGCGAAATGTTATCTTTACGAATTAAACCTTTATGAAAAGATTTCTTTATGATACTGATGTTTATATCTTTCGAGCTTTATAAACTGTATGTTCTCACCAGGATTTATAGTCTGACACTTTTTCTCAAATGATGTGTATAACAGGTTTCCATTAGCGGTGGGTGTCGGGGTTTTTGGAGAGACGAGTTTTGAGTCTCGGGGTTTTTGGAGATGTTTTAAGTATTTTTGCTGGGCATTGTTAAGTCCCATTCTTTTGATGAAATCCTTGTATAGAATCGTATAGTCTTCAGGACTGATCCCATTTATGGGAAGTTAAGGGAATTGCTTTCGTCATATTGTCAGGTTTCCAGGTTTTAATTTACTCTGATTTTTGAGGTTGTTACATCAAAGATGGACTTGAACTTGTGATCTTAGGGTCTTGATTTTCTACTTGAATTTCTGGTATTGGAATTACAGGAATCTCTGGATCAGGAATGGACTTGGGTGTTTTTTCAAAATCTGTTTTGGTAGTTGGTCCAGATTCCTTTTCTACAGATTCAGGTAATTCTTTACCACTCCTAAGTGTGACAGCTTTCACATGTTCTTTTCCAGGAGCCTTGGGTAATTCTGTATAACTAGGCAAAGTGTCTGAGGCTCTGTTGTTCTGATTAAGTGCAATTTGACTGACTTGTGTTTCGAAACTCCGGAGAGCTGCTTGTGTCTGACTCATGAATCCTCTCATCATTGCTTCAAGAGAGAGATTTGAGTCATCATGTGGAGGTGCATGATGTTGATTTTGAAAAGGTGGTTGAGTGTGCTGATTGTTTTGAAAACCTTGATTACGATTATTCTGATGATGATTATTTTGAAAATTTCCCTTGTACTGGTTTTGAGAACTACTTTCTTGATTTTGAAAATTGGAGTTCCCTTGATGCTTTGGTGCTGGTGGATTCAAACATGGACTGTTCCAAGAGAAGTTTGGGTGTTGTTTCCAGCTTGCATTGTAATGGTTGGAGTGGGGAGCAGGTCTGTTTTGCACAAAGTTCACAGATTCAGAATTATGTGGACAGTTTTCATAAGATTGCTCTCCACCACAACACACACATTGCACAGAAAGAACTGCTGAAGCAGGTGTAGGGACATTCGGTTGTGCTCCTTGACCAGAAGTTAGATTTTTAAGCATGTTGGTCATGGAAGCAAGCTGAGCTGTCAATGCAGTATATGCATCCACATCATGTATTCCAGCAGTTTTCCTTTGAGTTTGGGCCCTTAGATCAGCCCAGTGTCCATTGTTTGTTGAAATCTTTTCAAGAATCTCATACCCGACATTGTAGGTATTGGATGTAAAAGCCCCTCCTGAAGTCGCATCGAGCATTTGTTTTGCATTGGGAACAAGCCCATTGTAAAACGTCTCGAGTTGAATACAGTAGGGAATGCCATGATGAGGGCATTTTCTCAATAATTCTTTAAATCTTTCCCATGCATCAGGAATAGCTTCATCATCCATTTGTTTAAACATGCTAATCTCATTTCTGGATTTGGCATTCCGGGTAGGTGAAAAATATTTTCGCAAATTTTTTTTGGCCATATCACTCCATGATGGTACTGAACCTGGTGCTAATGAATTGAACCAAACTTTTGCCCGGTCCCTTAAAGAAAATGGGAATAGAGTGAGCCTTAAGGCATCAGCAGATACTCCAGGGATTAGAAAAACATCGGTGATTTCCATAAAAGATTTTAAATGTGAATGTGGATCTTCCGATGGCATTCCGGCAAATTGACCATTGGCTTGCAACATGTGAAACATGATTGGTTTTGGTTCAAAATGTAAAGTTTCCAATTGTGGCCTAATAATCCCAGAATTCAATTGCTCAAAATTAGGAATTGCATAGTCCATACTTCTTCCATCTTTTGAGTTTGCAAGATCAATGATGTTTTGTGGTTCAACATTACCAACAGATCCGGCATCATCTTCCTCATTATTATGATTTTGGTGATTTTGAAACTGATGAGGTGGAGGATTTCCAAAAATTAGTGCATTATTTGCAAAAATTGGTGGCGCCCTGATTTGATTCATTAAAGATGGTCTCATTTGATTTTCCAAAGGCGGTGGTTGATTTTCCAAAAGTGGTGGTCTAAGATGCATGTTTTCAAAACCCGGGGGAGGTCCTTCCATATTGAGAGGATTTGTGCTTTAAAAAGTTCTTTGAATTCTCCTTCTTTAACGGAAGGTTCTATCAATATCTGGATCTAACTCAAAAAGTTCCCCGCGTTGTATTCTTGGCATGCACCACTTTTAAAAATCTTTTGAAACTCCCAAAGGTGGTAGAAAAACCAAATCTTTTAAAATACTTTGCAAACACTTTTGACTTGCCAATCCCCGGCAGCGGCGCCAAAAACTTGACAGGCCCTTTTGTATACCTTAGGGTGAGACAGATAATACCAAAAAGCAAGTATACAAATTGGTACTATGTCGCCTTACAAGTAATAAAATCGTAAAGATACCAGATATCGTCCCACAGAGATTGGATTAAAAAGTGTGTTAAAAGTATAATGAAAGATGAGATTTCAGATGACGAATTTGAAGCAATATTTTGGAAGGTTGGTTAACACAGATATAAATAACAAGAATAAAAGAAAAGCAAGGGTGTAAGACTTTTGATGGTATATGAATCCAAAATCCAGCAGGTCAATGCTACAACACTGTCACAGCATGATGCTATTTGAATGTTGCAGCATGCTTCTGGCTATAACTAGTTTTATTATCTATTTCAAGACATGTTCCTCTCGGACTCTCACCATCCCATTATTCCATTAGCCATAAACAGTCTCATCTCTGAGCAAAGTTCAAGATAAGGGAATGATGGGAATGGAGTTCTCAAAATATACGGCAAAACAAATTCTTTTTGTTAAAAGTTACTCTTTCGACATAACCCCCGTACCTCCCAAGTTGATGTATTTCAAATAGCTTATCTCTAAGTCTATTTCATTTTAACCCTTTGAAAAAGTGATAACTTATCAAGAATGGATCATTTTAAAGGACACAAGTAACAACTCTCGTTGCAAGTAACTCTTTCGATATTACCTCTCATGTCACTAAATTGACGTGTTATTCAATGGCCTATCTCTAGGTCCTTGACACTATTACACTATCAAAATAATCATTTTGTCAAAGAATTTTGTTATCTTGATAAAACTTGAGTTGGAATAATAAATTTTCGTTAAAGTCACAAAAACCCACTTTCTTTTAGATCCACATAACCACCATTTGTCTCACACCCAAGCTAAGATGATTAGTTACTCATTACAATAAGGAAATAAAAACAACTACTAAGAATTACAGAGATGAACATAAAGTATATTGCTCTTGAAAGATAAATGACTTGAAAGTATATATATATATATATGTTGCTAAAAATGTAAAGACGAGAATGTAAATTACAAGGAAATGGAAATGACAAGAAAGTAAACTTGAAGACAAATACAATGAATTTTAACTATTAAAGTCTAAAACAAAAGAGTAAAGGAAAGGCTAGAGATGCAAGATGAAGAAAGGAAATACAACCAAATGAAAAGTGCAGGTGGGTGCTGTTTGGATGCTGTAAGCATTCATATTCAAGAACAACAGTTATATAAAGATGATGAAGAACACGATGAAGATCATAGATGCATGAATTCTGGAAATTTAAGGGACACGGGACTGGAATGGACCAGTTCATGAGTTAGACATAAAATGAAAGGTTTATACTAAGCATAACAAGATGGAAAGCTTTAAAGAAAATATGAAGAGCAAGATGAAGAACTTAAAGATTAACACTTAGAATTAAAGAACTAAAGAGTGGTTTTTGATCAGCCCCAAGCTACTACAAATCATATGCAAAAGACATTAAGAAACATAAACTAAGATGATGATAAGAGATGTCCCCTTATGAGCAACTAAGCCTTCCTTTTATAGACAAGATGAGTGGCAAAGTTGTAATTAAGGGGAATCTAATTGTACTTTAAGCTAGTCTAATGCCAACTAAGGCTACCAAAGCTTGTCCCAACTTAACCACCATATTACAAACCAGATTAACTAATTGTTCAAGGGTTACAAAAGATCAATTCCAAGCCAAAAATCAGATGAGCCTTCTTCCTCCTCAATTTTCCCTTCAAAAACCATCAGCTCCATGTTGTTCTGATGCTGCAGCATGCCCTGTTTCCAAATAGATTCCAAAAGATAACCAAATTTAGCCTACAATCTTAATAGAACAAGTAAACCACACAAATTAAGCTCCAAGACACAACAAATGGAAAATAAGGTAGAAAATGACTCCAACTGGGATTTGAAAGTGAAAAATCCTATCTAAAAGGTTAAAAGAAAAGGGCTTAAGTACTCAAAATTGAGTACTTATCAACTATGTTGCATGACAACAACTATCGAATAACAAACTTTTAATTGACCATCAAAACAGACTGACTTACGTGCTTATGGATCTCATGCAACACAATCTAACATTACATGACTACACAGGAATAATGACCAACGCACTAGAGCATGTAATAAACATCAATACGCAACATGGTGCATTAGTATGTAAACCAAAACTGGGCTCTACATCGAACAATTAAAAATCGAACAATTGTCTCCAAGACTCTTTTAAGTCAACACCGAGCTAAAATGCTCAAAATCCTTTTTGACCAATGGTTAACAATCTTCGAATAATAAACGCACTCGACCCACGCCATGCAAACACATGCTCCAAAAATACTTGAATAGACTCCAATACAGTTTAGGTTGGGACAAATAGTTTTCCAAATAGATTTATACTATTTATCCTTTGAAAACGTCCCATAACACAAAATCAAACCTTTTACCCAAACAAACACTAAAAGTGTATTTTCACCAAACAATCTCCATTTATGCAATAAACCATCAAAATACTTTAAAATGACTTATTTATCGAGATACCCAAAAATCCCAAACGTGAGTGTTTTGCAAAGTTTATAAAGTCAAATACTTCAAATAATCAACTCACCAAATAACCCAACAAATGATAATTTCATGCAAAACATATAAATATTTTAAAATGAACATTTTGGCATGTACAACGTTTTCACAAATCAACTTGAACCCACCTTGCTAGATTTTGGCTAAATCTAGATTTTTCCCCAACTTGAGCTCCTTTGAAGAAACTTGGATCCTCAAGCCAAAACTTCCAAAAAAAACCTAGATCCATAAGTTTTCAACCATAAATACACATATTCAAGTGTTTAGAATCATTCCCCAAACATCTTATATCCAAATCTCCATTTTAGTCAAAAACCCTAATTAATTTGACCTAACTTTTCTCAAAATCTTCCAAACCGAAATGTGACGCCCTCAAATATGAAAATAGCAACTTATTTAAAATTTTCTAAATACATCAATAAAGGAATTATCTACAGCCACAAATTAAGATTTAACTTCAATACAAACATTCATTCTATACAAAAGCATGTGATAATAACGGATGCTACTAAAACCCCATAATAGTCACTATCTCCAAAATTGCGGAAGACTTCACCAACTACTTACATTTGCACAAAGCTAAGGCTCAACTCTTCATGGCTGCTAGAACCAAAACCCAACTGGAACCTGATGCACATGCCGACAAATAAAAAGGTTAGGCTTAACGCCTAGTGAGCTCAAGAGTTTTCAACATAAATAAAGATGTCTGTGAAAATAGATAATGCAGTTTAATTCATAATCTTTCAAAAGGTATGCTTTGAATATGCAAACGACTCGTTTTCCAATAATATGCATTTTAGATGGAGAACACCAATTTGGACATTTTCCAAATCAAACTACTACAAAATGATGATACCAATGTAAATCGCCCCTTCATAAACTAGCTTTAACCCAAAACTCACTCAAAGCGTAAATATAAATTGGACTCTCCATTTAAGAGAAGGTACGGTTAAACCTTATATTTCAAAACACCCAAAACACGAGTGGGGCATAATGCTCAACCCATAAATCAAGGGTAAAACCCAAATATACAAAACATCACCGAAAACTTGGATAATAAAACTCAATACCCAAAAACAACACCTTTCGGTGACGGGGGATTCTCGATTCCATAAAATGTGACGGTCCACAAAGTAAGCCCATTTTATGTTGTTATGACTAGTCATATAAACAAAAGTACATGCAAGAGATGTCAGGCTCAGTAGCTTTAAACGTACACCCACGGAAACTCGAGTTCAACCCCGTCGGGTTCCTATGTCGAGCCCCTCATCTAATATCGTAATACTTGAGCACGAAGGACTTATACCGCACCCGGTACCTTAACGTGCAGCACGAAGGACTTACATCGCACCCGATACCTAACGTGCTTCATCCAAAAACGCAAAACTTGAGCACGAAGGACTTATACCGCACCCGGTACCTTAACGTGCAGCACGAAGGACTTACATCGCACCCGATACCTAACGTGCTTTATCCAAAAATGCCAACAAGGCTCGAAGTCGAGCTACAAAAACTGGACAATTGTCCTAAAACCCCATCAAAATAGCAATGCCAAGTCGTAGGCTTAGCAACCCATTGACTCATTGATAAATGAAAATAAGAATACGATAGAACGCACTCGACCAACGGATATGCAAACACCACGACTAAAAGTAAGATTAGTTCGAAACTCAACATTAGTTGAGGCAACCTATTTTCCAAATGAACTTATACTCTTATATCTTCCAAATGCCTCATAACACAAAATATGCATTTTCCAAATTTAACTGTTGATAAGAATTAAAATCATAAAATGAGACTATAAACATTCTTTCAAGTACCTCACATAAAAGTGCAAGTAATACTTTATAAAACATTCTATTTCATGAATGATGCATAAAATCCGACAAACATTTAAGAGCGTATTTCTTTGATCAAAGATCTATTTATGCAATAAGACCTCAAAACACATTTATTTGTAACACATTTATCAAAATGCCCAAAAATCCCAAATGTGGGTATTATACAAAGTTTGTAAAGTTAAATACTTCCAAAAATCAAAGATTAGCAAATAACCCAACATTTGATAATTTCATGTAGAACACATAAACACTTTAAAATAGACATTTTGGCATGTACAACGTTTTCACAAATCAACTTGAACTCACCTTGCTAGATTTAGTGTTAAATCTAGATTTCACCCAACGAGCTCTTTTGAAAACCACTTGAATCCTCAAGCCGAAATCCTCCAAAAACCTAGATCCACACAACTTCAACCGTAAATAACCACATACAACCATATAGAAACATTCCCCAAACATAATACACCAAAATCCCCAACGAGATCCAAACCCTAGTTTCTCCCAAAACTATCAAGTCTGAGATTTGATTAGCCAAATACTAGGGAAACATCAATGGAGCATTCATAACTTATTACAAGGTTTGGAAATGGAAAGAATGTACTTACCACTTAGGTTTTGACGAAAAACCTAGAAAACCTGAAATGAACTTAAGGTTGAAGATGAAGATGAAGCTCCTTGACCAATAACTTCCAATCTTTGATGGGTGGAAGGAGGAACACTTGGAACATAAAAGATTTGGTGCCCTTGGTGCATAAAACTGATTTTAGGGTTTTGGGGTTCGGTTTCTAGAGAGAAAAAGGGTGAAAGGGGTTGAGAATAATGAGATGGGGCTGCTCAAAATCAATTTTAAAACAACCAGAGGCCGCAGGCGATTGTGCCCAAGGCACTTTCGCTAGGGCACTATCGCCCAAACTGTACCGCGGGCACCACTCTGTTGGCGATTGTGCCCAGGGGACTATCGCCCAGAGTGTCCCGAGCCCCGATTTCTTCCATTTTCATCCGGAGCACCCACGATGCGATAAGTCTTAAAAGGTAAGGCGTAAGGGATGACATTCTATGATCAAAATCAAGGATTTCTCAAGGGATTGACTTTCACATACAGGAATTTACGGGTGTTACACGAAATTGGAGAAATAAAACACTAGGTTGATATCAATAGAGAATTTATAACTCATAAAGAAGTTTGGAAGTGGAAGTGATGAACTTACCATTTAGGTTTTGGTAAAAACCTAGAAAACCCCAAAATTCTTGAAGATGGAGGTGATGATGATGAGTTATTGTCTTTGCTTCCAATCCAACACCAAATACTCTTATATATACCCAAAACTAACAATCTAACCTTGAAAAGATCTCAAAAACGAAACCATAGCAACTTAAATCGCCAAAAACGGAGTTGAAATGAGAGAGTTATGAAGAAATGAAAAATGAGGCTGGAAATCGTGAATTTATGCACTCTGATACCTCCAGGCTATTGTGCCAAGCTATAGTGACAATCGCGGGCACAATCGCTGAGATTGTACCGAGAGTTTTTAAACTTCGGAGATTGTGACATGCTATAGTGACAGTGTCACAATTGTCGGGCACTATAGCCAAGCATGTACCGAACACTGTTTTGGCCATAACTTCGTAATTTTAGCTCCGATCTCGCTCCAGAAAGAACCGTTGGACTCGTAATTGAATTCCTCATATAGAAAGACCATAAAATCTATAATTTAATTCCAAAATCCCATTTCCTCTATTTTCCTCAAAAGATCGATTTTTACACTTACTTGAAATAGAACTTACCCAAAAATTACGGGTGTTACACCATTGTCATAAATACATGGAACATTCGTTGGGACGACCAACCACTTGGTAATCTTCGTCTCTATTGTGACATATGTCACAACTGCATGACACTATAGTCGGGACTACCACACTTTCAGCACCATTTGTGCTATTGTGACAGATGTTACAACCTCATGTCACTATAGCCAAGAGGCCCAAGACGACCATACTCACAGTACCATTGGTGTTATTTTGACAAGTGTCACAATCACATGGCACTATAGCCGAGACGACAATACTCTCAGTACCGTTGGTGCACTTTGTGACAAATGTCACAATTCAAGAAATAGGGAATCCTCAATTCTTAAGATGACATCTTATTTTTTTGTGGATTTTCCGTTTAGATATATATAGATTTGTATTCTTTTGTTGGATTTTTTTTTGAAAAACAATAGATTTTGTCCGCCCAAAAAAAACACACTCTCTTATTAATGCATATCTAACAGGGACAATTGCATCAAAATGGAACCAACTTTGCCCTTATTCCTATTTTAGGGCATGAATCAAACTTTTCATTTATTTAAAGGAATCGTTTACCTAATGACCTATAAATGAAGATGTGAAACCGGTTATATCTGATGTGTCACTTTCATTTTATAAATATAAAAATAAAATTACATGTAAATAGTTTAAAAAACTATAATATAGCCTCCCACTCCAGCAAACTACCCGCGAGGACACCTTATTACCCTCCCTTTCAATTTTTGACGATGACCCCCTCTTTTTTCCCCTCCCCCAACGACGTCCAATTTGTTTTTTTTATTCAATGTATGGATGAAATGGAAATCAGTAGATATTGGTAGAGCTGGTCTGAGAGGTAGGGACGGACCCTAAAATTTTCTCATACGATGACACCATATAATGTAGACAAAAAGTAATTACAAAAAACTGATGCAACGGGGAAATTGCGGAATGAATCGACAAATGTCTGGATCCAAAGGATAACGAGTCTACCAATGTAGAACCCGGAAAATAAGATAAAACTCTTAAACTTAGAGATGAAACTCTAAAAATAACTTTATTGATCAATAATAAACTCTCTCTGATTAACAAAAAAACAATAACCCTATTTATAGTTTAAGATAACTAAGAGATAACTATGAATTAAATCTATCCTAGTTCTAAACCAACTAGAAAAGTAATTAAATAATTAATAAAAATGAAACTATATAACAATCCTAATAATAATCAAAACTAACAATAATTATCCTATGTTTAAATAATTAAAATAAGGAAATTCGTTTTCGAGAGTTGTCCCGAGACTTAAGTCTCAGTGAAACTCTTTGTAAGTTATGTTGTTGCTCCACATTCCAGTGGCCATTGGTACTTGTACCAGGACTTAAGTCTTGGTGTAACCACCGGTAGGGGATGTTTGCTCCTTTTTCGATGCCAAATTTCGAGCATTCCTTGAGCTCGTTTTCTTCTTTTCCAAAGATAGAAGAAACACCTTGATAGCTCTCGAATTCTTCCTACATCAAAAACACAAGTTTTATTGACATGTCTTTCATCTTTTTCTGACGTTCAATATTGTCTGATGTGTTTTTAGCATAATTCCACTATTTCGAGGGATTTTTAAAGTTTTTTGCTTTATTTCGCGAGATTTTTAAGTTTCTTTTGGCGATTTTGAGGGATTTTTTCGGTTTTTTTGATTGATTTCAAGAGTTCTTTTTTTTCGGTTGTTTAATTGATTTCAATTTTTTTTTTGTTTTTTGGTTGATTTACGAGGTACGGTTGCACCTTCTTGAAGTTTCCAAAATAATACGGTAACACATTTCAGAACAATACGGTTGCACCTTTCACGAACTTAAAGATTTTACCCTTCACCGAAGAAATAATACGGTGACACGTGCCACTGTAGCCACCAATACAGGTCCGTCCATGGACAGAGGGATGTTTTTTTTTCTTACGGTGACCCTTCCGTCTAGTTTTTTTTTCCTCAATATACATAGCATTTCAAGATGGATAGAGGTGGTGTGGAGAGAGATGATGGATCTTGGAAGAGGTGGTTGGAGAGTGAAGACATGGGAGAGATGGAGAAAACATTAGAATATCCACATAAGTTTTAGTTTTTTTTTCTTTTTTGCCATCTCATTTTTAGGTAATCAGTTACCTGCTCAAGAGGTAAATGGGTCCCTTAAATAAATAAAAAGTTAGGTTTAAAATAAACGTTTTAAAAGTTGGTTCCCCAAAATAGGAATAAAGACAAAATTGATTTCATTTTAATGCAATTTCCCCTATCTAATAATACAAAAGTATAAGAGGACGTTTGGTTCGTCGCAGAATATGATGGAATTGGAATGATGAATTACGTTGACCAAATTCTATCGTTATGATTGGTTACCCATGAAATTAGGGTTGTGCATCGAGCGGGTAGGGGCAGAAAACCAAAAACCCGGTCGGATTTCAGAAATGGAAATCAAGACCTGAATTTTAGATTTCGGAGTTCGGATTGTTTCGGGTTCGGGTTGGTCGAGTTTCGGGTTGATGTCGGTCGGGTTCGAATATTATATAATACAAAACTTATATATAAATTCAATCGATTTTGAGGATGAATACAATCGATTGAGAGATTGATGAAATCGATAGTAGGTTTAAAAATTAGAAAACATTTCAACATACTAGAATTTACGATTTTCAAAAGATAATTAGATAAATAAATATATTTATATAATATTTAATATATATATATATATATATTATTTTGGGTTTTCAGACGGGTCAGGTGACCAAAGATCAAACCCAATTCTAACCCAAGTTAGTATTCTCCAAAAAACCGGGTTTTGAATTATCGTTCGTGGTATTCGGGTTTTACAAAAACATCTTATTTCTTTAAAAACTGACATACATGCAGATTTCGAACTATTCAGGTTTTACACCGCCCTACATGGAATGAAATGAAATTGAATTCTAACCAAAGTTTTTTAAAAAATTGACAATAATACCCTCATTAGACATAAAACCCTAGTTCTTTCTCATTCGCTTGCTTTCATCGATGCATTTCCTCCTTCAGGTTCTGGACTGTCTCGATAGGGATTTCTTCACCTTCAAGTTCGACTGCAACCTGCATCGATCAATCAGGTATACATGCCTTTTTCTCCATTATCGACTTCTTTCCTCTGGTTTGTCTTCTTAATTCGTTGTTTACTGTTTCCACATCGATTTTTGGTTAAAAACAGTATTAATAAAGCATCCACTTGATTCTCTTCGGTGGGAGCGGTGGTGCCACGGGATTCTGTTCGGTGGTGCTACTGGTAGTCCACTTGGTTGTCTTTCAGTCGTAGTGGTGGTGCCACTAATGTTGACCTATAGGAGTCGTTGTGGTATTAGTCTCAATTGGATTATCGTTGTCTAGGGTTTGGTGGATTTCGTTTTTGTGCTCTTGTTTTAGTCTCAATTGGATCGTCTTTCTTTATTTGATAGAAATAAAAAAGCATTATTTGGAACAAGAAAGCTTTGGGTGACCATGTCTATGACTAAGAAATATATGCTGAAATGGGAACATTCTGCTGCAAAATGATATCAACTTGCATTTAGAAAATTTTATATTCTTAAATGTAGTATTTAGGCTATGTTTTTAGTGGTACTCCCTCTTTCAAAAAAGGTAGCTGCACGACGTGATTGATTCGTAACTGGGATTATTTAACACAAATTGATATGTATTTCACAGCACATGTATTACTAGGTTATTCTATTTGTAACACTTGTTAAACATTTATGTGCAATTAGCTATTTGCCTATTTGAATTCCCAAGTTTTAGAGTGTAAATCAATTCAATTGCCGTGAAGTAACCTGCTAGGTATTCAGTATTCCTAGTCAAATTGTAGCTTTGTTTTATTACCCAGAGGGAGTATGCTTATTTATATTTAAATCGGGATTTGTGGGAGCTAGGCTTGTAAAAGCCTTTCTACAGGGAAGTTTGAGCTTATCTACCGTCTTAACCTTCCAGGGTGATTATTTATTTGGATCTATGAAGGACCTTGACCGTTATCCATCCCTCTCCACAAGAAGAATATCGTGTTGATGTAAACTTTATTAGCATCCAACGCATGTGATATTGTGGCAAAATTCATTCTGTTGTCTCATACGTTGTTTTTTATGTGTTGGATCAGGAGCTTTTGAAGAATCTCTTTGTGGGAATAACTTTGGTATAGTAAACATTAATTTGAAATGGGTGTTGTTGATTTGGATGCTCTAGACTCATTTCGTCAGTCTCTTGTTGCTCAATCTCAATTCAAGAAAAGAAAAGTAATTTTGGATCATGGCGATAATGGTTCTTCAGCTTTTTCAGTTTTGTCATGTGAGATTGAAACTTCCTTGCCTGCTCTGCGAGCTTCTGACTATTTCATGGAACCTTGTTTGAATGAATTGGCTGTGAGGGAACTCATAGATCCAGGTTATTGCAGCAGGGTTCAAAACTTTACAGTTGGTAGATATGGTTACGGAACTGTTAGGTTTTTGGGGAAAACCGACGTCAGATGGTTAGACTTAGACCAGATTATCAAGTTCAGGAGGCATGAGATTGTTGTCTATGAAGATGAAGCTGTCAAGCCTGTGGTTGGTAAGGGACTTAACAAGGCTGCTGAAGTAACTTTAGTGCTACAAATAAGCTCATCGAAAAAATTCAGCAGAGAAGGTCAAGTAATGGAGAAGTTGCGGCTAAGTGCAGAAAGGCAAGGAGCAGAGTTTATTTCCTTTGACCCAAACCAAAGAGAATGGAAATTCTCGGTTCACCACTTTAGCAGGTTTGGTCTGAGCGATGATGAAGAGGAAGATGTTGCAATGGATGATGTGTTGGATGCAGAGGTTCAAGAACCAGTTACGACGAATGATAGTGATGGTTCTGATCTTGATGAAGAACGTGCCTTAGTGGATCCACGTCTACTTTCCCATTCCCTTCCTTCACACCTTGGTCTTGATCCTGTTAGAATGAAGGAAATGAGAATGATGATGTTTCCTGCTGAGGAAGAGGAGGAGGAGGAGGAGGAGGAATTAGATGGAAGGTTTTCACACCATAGGCTGCCGTTTGGTAAAGAACATATGAGATCTCCGATACAGCATAATGCTTCTAGCAAAACAGTGCAAAGATCGAGCCCCCCAGCAATTCGGAAAACTCCACTAGCTTTGCTTGAGTACAATCCTGGCAGTTTTGCTTCAAGCCCTAATGGGTCTATTTTACTGACCCAGCAAAAAAACAAAGGCCTTCCTTTGACAATAACAAAGGTTCAAGGATTTAAGCTGGAACTGAAGGAAATTACACCGGTAACAAGAAACTATTCTCGGAACGTAGTTGATGCAGCATTGTTCATGGGAAGGTCATTTGGTATAGCCTGGGGTCCAAATGGTCTTCTTCTTCACTGTGGTTCTACTAATAATGTTCAGAAGCTGGAACTGTCTTCTACTATAAATTTAGAAAAAGTTGCAATTGATAATGTTGTCAGAGATGAAAATAACAAAGTACGGGATGAACTTATTGATTTGTGTTTTGATTCTCCGCTAAACTTTCATAAAGAAATAGATCACGAAACAAAGGAAGTTGTAGTTGATTCATATAAGATAAAGGTTCAGAAGCTTGTCTGTGACCGCTTGACACTTTCACGTGTATGCCGGAGCTATATAGGAATTATTGAGAAGCAATTGGAGGTACCTGGATTATCTTCTTCTGCTCGTGTGGTGTTAATGCACCAAGTGCTTGTTTGGGAACTGATAAAGGTTCTTTTCTCCACGAGGGAAATGAGCGAGCAATCAAATTTTTCTGTGGGGAATAACCATGAGGAGTACATGATGAACAACAACTCCAAGGAAAGTTCATTAGATGTTGATGTTGAAGCACTCCCCTTGATTCGAAGAGCAGAGTTTAGTTACTGGCTGCAAGAGAGTGTCTGTCACCGTGTACAAGATGAAATAAGTTCCTTGAACGATTCAAGTGATCTGCAACACTTGTTTTTGCTCCTAACCGGTCGACAACTTGATGCAGCTGTACAACTGTCTGCTTCTAGGGGAGATGTGAGACTTGCTTGTCTGCTGAGCCAGGCTGGTGGGTCCACTGTCAATCGTACTGATATTGATCGACAACTTAATCTTTGGAGAACCAATGGTCTAGATTTCAATTTTATTGAGGAGGACAGAATAAGGCTTTTTGAGTTGCTTGCTGGTAATATTCATGGAGCTTTGGGTGAGGACATGAATATTGACTGGAAAAGGTTTTTAGGATTGTTGATGTGGTACCAGCTTCCACCTGATTCTGATTTGACCTCCATTTTCCAAAGCTATCAGCGCCTCCTTGAAGACGGAAGGGCCCCATATCCTGTTCCTGTTTACATAGACGAAGGGTTGGTAGAAGATGGTGTAAGTTGGAGCCCTGGCAACCGTTTTGATCTTGCGTATTATCTTATGCTTCTTCATGGTAGTGAAGAGAAAGAATTTAGCATCTTGAAGACTATGTTTAGTGCATTTGCTTCAACTCATGATCCACTTGATCACCATATGATTTGGCATCAGCGTGCAGTGTTGGAAGCAGTTGGCACATTTAGTTCTGATGATCTTCATGTTCTTGACATGGGACTTGTTTCCCAGTTGCTATGCCTGGGACACTGTCATTGGGCCATCTATGTTGTCCTCCACATGCCCTATCGTGATGATTATCCGTATCTGCAAGCTCGTGTTATCAGGGAAATATTGTTCCAGTATTGTGAAACCTGGAGTGCTCAAGAGAACCAACGCCAGTTTATTGAGGAGGAATTGGGCATTCCATCAGCTTGGTTGCATGAGGCCTTGGTGAGTTGCTTTCTATTATATCAGACAGTATCTTTCATTAGTCTTCTTCACTTTACCGTTATATTGCTCATCTTTTTGGCTGTTGCTATCAGCTTTGAACTTTTGAATCTGCTGTACACCCATTTAGGGCTTAGTAGTTATTGCTTCCTCCGCTCCGTTCCAAAATAAATGTCCACATTTCTTATTTGGTTTCTCAAAATAACTGTCCACCTTCAAATGTAAACGTCTACTTTCCAATTCTACCCTTAAATTATGAGATATGGAAATTTATTACCTCGTATATTATTAAGGGTAAAATTGTCATTTGGCTAATTAAAAAAAGTGTAATAAATCACAAGTTTTTTAAATCATGTGCTTTTTTCATTGTGGACATCTATTTTGGGACAGAAGGAGGTATACAATAATGGTGCTTAGAATGGCAAACTAGTTTAAGTACAACTGTACAAACAAAAGTTAGATATTGGATGAAAACTAGACAATTATCTCAATCAAATTTCTCTGACAATTGGTATTGATAATCAGATATTTTCGTATAACTTGTATTTAAAAGCTCAATTTATTTTAATGACATTTATCTTTTTTCATTTCCACAGGCAATATATCATGCTTACTACAGAGATTCTTTTAAGGCCCTTGAACACTATATTGGATGTGCTTTTTGGCAAAAAGCACATTCAACCTTCATATCTTCGGTTGCCCATTCTTTGTTCTTGTCAGGTAAGGACCTATCATTTATCTACTGTTCGTAGTTTGTTGCAACTTTTATAAGCTGTCTTACCATATAGTTCTATGAGTCCTAGAGCTTCGTGTGTCAAGATGCTTATATCCATGCATAGCAAGTTACATGACTCATTTGCAGGGGCGGAACACAGTGAGGGCCAAAGGGGGCCATGTCCCCTGCAAATTTAGGAACAAATATCATATATTAGTAAAAAAAAATATGTATTTGGTGTTCTATTGAGATGGTTATCAATTTCTTGGCCACCTGTGAGTGATCTTGGGTTCTAGTCCATGACTCCATGGTGCTAGTTCTTTTATTTTTACTATCAAATATTATTATTTTTCTTTCATTACTTATTTTCTTCCCATGTGAGACACATATTTATTGCATATAATTTTTATGAATCGTATAAAAATTTATAAATTTATTTGACTTCTATATAAATAACGTGAAATATCTAGATTTTAGTATTACACTCGTTAATCTTTGTTTCTATATCTAGATTTTATCAAATTTATTACTATATTATAGTACAAAAATATATAAACCATTGATATATTTTTTGTTAATGTTCTTACGCTTAACGAAGTTTTTTATATTTCTAATAAAATTTATTAGTAGATCATAGTCAAAAAAACATATTAAAATCTCAATGAATTTATATTGCTATATTTTCAGTCTCCAAAATTTTGTAATATCATTTTTCGGCCCCTGAGGCTCTGATGTCTCTGTTCCGCCACTGCTCATTTGTCTATAATTAGAACTTAGATGCATGATCTATAAAACAAAAAAGAAAAACTTTTTTGTACATATTGAATGTCATGGGGCACTTAGGTAAGAAATTGGCAATATTTCTAGTAAATTAATCTCAATAGTGAATGATGTCATGGACAGAAATGATTAATGAACACCCCAGGCCAAAAAATCTACTCGGGAAAGTACGAATGATACTGCATAAATAAATAAATGATATTACCATACCAATGATATCTTCTTATATGCAATATAAGCATTTCAATTCATGTTTGTTTTGAACCCAATAGGTTACTTGCTAATAATACTCATTCCGTCCCAAAATAAGTGTCCACATTTCTATTTTAGTTTGTCTCAAAATAGGTATCCACTTTCAAAAGTAAGTGCCTACTTTCGAATCCTACCCTTAATTACGACATGGAGAAATTTATTATTAACCCTTCTTATTAAGGGTAAAGTTGTCGTTTAGTTGACTAAAAAGTGTAATACTTGCACATTTCTAAAACTGTCTTTTTCTTTGTGGACATTTATTTTAATTGGGACGGAGGGAGTAACATTTAGAGAGATGATAGCCTCTCGGTTGAAATCGTTGTGTGGTAGGATTTCAACTCGTTTGCCCAGAAACAGAAACAACAACTACCATTGTACATATGGTTTTAGTAGTTACTGTGTTTTTCATATTGTTAGTTTGAGTACAATCGGGTAATCCTTAGTTAATTCAGATTATTTGCATTGCCGCACAAACTGCTTGATCTGACTCTGTTGTTTCGGGACTTGTTAGTGAGAGTGGTATCAACCGGAGAAAAGATTCTTGTTTGATGATATAAAGTACTAAATAAATACTTTTTCCGTCCCAAAATAAGTGTGTACATTTTTTATTTTAGTTTGTTCCAAAATAAGCATCCACTTTCAAAGTAAGTGACTACTTTCCAATTCTACCCTTAGGTATGAGATGGAGAAATTCAGTACTTCCTTTATTGTTAAGCGTAAAATAATCATATAGTTAATTAAAAAAGTGTAATAATAACATATTTTTAACACTGTTTTTTTAATTGTGGACATCTATTTTGGGACGGAAGCATTAAATGCATTGAAATTTGAAACATTAGTATCAATTTGTTTACTCACAATCGTCATGGTTCAGGTAAACACTCAGAGATATGGAGGCTTGCGACTTCTATGGAAGACCATAAATCCGAAATTGAGAATTGGGGCTTGGGAGCTGGAATTTATATATCGTTTTATACGCTTAGAAGTTCTTTGGAGGAAGATGACGATACAATGACCGAACTAGTAGGAAACTCTCTCTCTTATATATGTATATGCTTCAAGAATGAGTATACTTTATAGGCCAGTCATTAGTTGAAAAAAAGCTTGATCAAACAAATAAAACTGGTCAAGCAATTACCAACTTATGAAAAATAACTACTTAACTAGTATTGCCTCCGTCCCAAAATAAATGTCCACACACAATTTAAAAAATGATATTATACTTTTTACTTTTTTAGTGTAAATTATGTTTTTCATCCTTGTGGTTTGTTAAAAATTGCGATTTTCGTTCTTATGATTTGCAATTTATTGTTGTTTTGGTACCTGTAATATTTACTATTTTGGTCCCCTTGTACTTAAAAGGCAGGAATTTAGACCTGGGACGAAACTAGCAATAAATTGTAAACGATAGGGACGAAAATCTAAATTACCAACAAACCACATGGACGAAAATCATAATGTACTATATAAACTTTTTAGTTAACTAAATGACAATTTTACCCTAAATAAATAGAGGGAGTAACAAATTCTCCAATCTCATTATTTAGGATAGAATTGGAAAGTAGGCTCGGCACTTGTTTTTGAGACAAACTAAAAATAGAATTGTGGACACTTGTTCTACTCTCATCTTACTACAGGTTTCTCTCGAGAACAAAAACGACGCATGTAGAGACTTCTTTAGTCGCTTAAAAGGGTCTTTGGCAGTCTGGGAAAGCTGCTTGCCTATTGATGCCAGGTACTATTTAAATTTTTAATTCAAAATTACTAATTTCCAAATTTCACACTTAATTTAATGGAATGTGTGGTTTATATTGGATCTCACGGATCTCACAAATTGCAAAGTTCTTAAAAGAAGACTCCTATATATATATATATATATGTGTGTGTGTGTGTGTGTGTGTGATTAATTATGTTTATATTGTCATGGCATGGTTGTATAGATTATAGATTAGATGTTATATATACTTGTTATGAATCAAGGATGAGCATGCCTTAGACATTTTTTATGACATGACCTCTGATAGCAGTACTTGGAGACGGGGGATTAGAGTAGCAGACTAGATGTGGGGACCCGTAATAAGCGTTGTTGGGCCGAGGGGAGTTGGCAGATTAGGTTAGGGTTTTGTTTTGCCTTGCCTACCTTTTTTGTATGTTTCTAATGCCCCTACTCATTACTTCCTTTTTCTTATTTTTCTCGTTAAGTCATTTAATCTATTTATAACCAACCGACCATAATTGGATATCCAATTGTAATTGGATCCGTGTGTTATTGATGGCAGTCAGAATCCAATAAAAGCGAACCAACAATCCAATCTAATGACCGTCCAATTACCCACACAATTACCATTTAATTAATATCTATAATTAATAATATTTCACGATACTGTTTTTAGTTGATATTGGTATGTAGTGTTTTTTTAAGAAATTAGAAAAATATATAAATAATTGGCTGAAATGGTGGATTAATTGAACCAAAATATTGGATGGATCTAATATGATTTGGTGGATAACCAATAGTAATATCCGATTGATGGAACCGAACCGATCCGATCGAATAAGCCATTAGATTGGATCAGATCGGATGGCAAAGTCCCAACCAATGGATGATTTGATTGGATTGGATCAGATCTATCTAAATCCATTGGATTTCAACCGATTAACACTCTGTCACGTCTGTCCCCCGACCCCCCCCCCCCCCCCCCTCCTTTCCCCAGGGTGATTTTAACCAAATAATTGACTTGGTGTTTAGCTACATCCATTTGATTTTATTGTCATTCTCGTAACACGTGTTTTTCGAACAATATTTTTGTCTCAGAATGGTGTATGCAAAGATGGCAGAGGATATCAGCGATCTACTTGTAGCCGATTCTGGCGAGGGGTCGACCACCGAGGTTAAGCTAAGCTGCTTCGACACCATATTCGAGTCCCCCATCCCCGAAGACCTTCTTTCATGCCACTTACAATCTGCGGTATCGCATTTTACGTTGCATCTTATGGAATCGGCCTCGTAACATAAAACAAACTCGTCTTATGTAAAACCGAATATCTGCCTACAAAAAAGGCTCTTCATTTTGTATTGTTTGTGTAAACACCATTTGAGCCAAAAAATTTGTAATTAATGCTTGTGATGAGGAATTTAGAATGACAAGTAAACTGATATATGCGTAGACATTTTTTTTAAAGTCATATATATATATATATATAGAGAGAGAGAGAGAGAGAGTGAGTGAGTGTGTGTGTGAGGTTCATACGAGAACAATAATCAAATAAGAGAACAAAAAAACGATTGAATTGATTTTACACTAGTGACTTTGTCTGTGACTAGAGGTCGTGGGTCATGTAGTCTGCACACCTTTGTGTTAATCGTTAGTGTAAAATCATATGTGATTTGGCCTGTGATTTGGTGATGTTCTTATTCTTTTATTTTGTTATTGTTTTCATTTTAATCTTCCTGTATATAGGGTCGAGTTTAGGGGAAGCATCAAAAAATGAAAAACCACTATAGTAACGGTTCATTTAAGGGTATGCACATGTACATGATATGCACACGTGCATATAAACCAGAAAACATTTCTAATTACTTGTATACATATGTGCATATTGTACAAATGAACAATTATTAATATGTTCATCAGTTTTTCATTTTTTTTTCTAGGGACTTTTCCCTGAACCTATATGTATATGTTAGTTTCAACCAATTGACTAGTTTGATATAAATTATTAAATTACTCGTATCAAATTAAAACTCTACAGCTTTTCAGAATCTTTTTCACCCCATCATGTCTGGTCCTCGATCACGTCCAAAAAAGATGTGTTTGGTATGCGATACAGGACAAGACAAAAACTTGTTGTCCCATGTTTTTGTGATATTTAGGGTTGTTTGGTTGGTTTTCCATTAAATACTGTATGAATAAAATTGTATGTGCGGATTAATATTTTTGTATAATGTATATATTAGAAAAGTTTTTGTTTGGAAGGTCTTCTCATTGATGAAAGGGGCGTGTTTTTTAATTAGAGACAGATTTGAAAAAAATTGATTTTCTACATCCTAGAATCTTATGGATTAGTCACTTTCTATAATATTAAGGCATTGTTTGGCAAAAATAAACTAACTTATTTTTCACGTACATGTTTATATAGACATAAACTAGTTTATTGATAAAATACTTGGAGTAGCTTATGAGAAGTTTTTGTAACTTTTTACAATTATATCATCATTAATATTAATTGTTATTTATTAACTATTAATTATAAATCTATAAAATAATTATTATTAATACTAATTGAAAATTATTAGTTAATTTTTAATTGTTTAAAATTATTGTTAATTATATCAGTTATTTTTATATTATTTTTTTAATATTAGCCAATATATTTTAATTATCAATTACTATTATTTTTAATTATTATTCACTTTTTTATTTTTATTTATATTATATAAGTCAATGTAGATTTTCTCTAAAATTTGTTTTAACAAATTCAAATTTTATAGTATATATATAATAATAAATTTTAAATTCTTGAGTAAACTACTATTTTCGTCCCTATGGTTTGATGTTTATAACTATTTTCGTCCCTGATCTTTAAAAATTGATTTTATCGTCCTTGAGGTTTTCATTTCGTTTCGATTTTAGTCCCTATGACTAACTTTGTTAAATAAGTTTGTTAGATTCAGGACAATTTTGTCATTTTACATTTTGTTTTCATTTTTATTTTATTTTATTGAATTAAAGCATATGGAATAACTAAAAAAAATAAACTTAACACTTAACCACAACCCAGCCCCAAACCCATTCCCCTCGTGGACCCCACCCCACCTCCACCCATCATCTTTAACTTTTATCTCCTCTCATGACCTGCAACGTCTTCTCCCTCACGGCTCCAAGACCTATCAACCAGCACAATCTTTTTCTCCCCTTTTCTTTCCTAGTAATCCTTTCTCAAAATCCTCCTTCTCCCATTTCCCAAATCAATCAATCTCTCTCTCTCTCTCTCTCTCTATATATATATATATATATATATATATATGTAATTATATATTATCCATTTCCTAAAGTTCAATCTCAAAAGCTACTCATTTTCTTCAACAATGGCTTGTGTCCCCCTCTACTAGTTCATTTGAGTTCATACCAACAAAACCGATCTCAAGATCTGTCCAATTCTCAATTTCCCTCTAGCTACGTCTACATCATCGAGACAATCCCTTACAACCCCATTTTCTTTTTATTTCCTGAAAATTTCAATCTAGATTGATGGATCTTTTTAAAAAATTAAACCTAAAGACTTCAGTCTTTGCCTTTATCATTCACTATGTTTGATGGAAGAGAATGTATCCATTGGGTTTTGGTTTTCCAAAAATCACATGGACTTACACTCTGTAAAAACATGGAAAGGTTGACCATTGATAAACCTGGAGACTTAAGTAGTGAGGTTGAGTAGTCGCATCAATTGTGTGTGGGGAGGGGGGAAGACAGGTCAAGAAAGAGCTAAGAGATGGAGATTGGTGGGAGATATGACGAACAAAGGCTGAAGGCGGCTGGAGTTGGAGATCGAAGAAGACGGCGTCAACGGCTAACGATGAAGGACAAGGGGTCGAGATCAAGCTGGGTAGGAAGGGGGGAAGTCTGGAAGAGGTCGACTATATATATATATATATATATATATATATATATATATATATACACACACACATACTCACACACATTTAAAATATTAATAAAAAAATGGTAAATGACAAAGTTACCCTTGACTTAACAATCTTTTCTAATGTTATTAGTGTGAGGGACGAGAAAAGAAACAAAGTACAAACCACAAGGACGAAAAAAGCAGTTTTTAAAGACCAAGGACGAAAATTGTTATAAACATCAAACCACAGGGACGAAAATCGTAGTTTACTCTAAATTCTTTTAACTAATATATTATATTATTTAATTTTCTTCATTATCTTTATTTGTATTAATTAACATATTTTATATTACTATAAATTTGTTTTAATTATATTATAAAATATTATAATTGGTTATTTTTTCAAGATATTCTTTATAGTTATTTTACATACTTATGAGTTGTTTGTTTACCTCTTAATGGTTTTATTTAGAGGCAACTTCTGAATTGTTAAGAGATAAATTCTGTTTGGCAAAAAAAAAGTATGTCTCTTAATGGTTCTAAAACCCTCTGAATGATTTTGTATCCTGAACCTCCCCTAACCATTAAGCGCCCTAATTTCATTCTGAACACTTACAAAACAAGCCTATTTCACTTTGAACTATATTATAAGTGTCTCTTAATCATTCTGACACAATCATTCTGCACCAAACCATTCAGCAACTACCAAACAACCCCTTAACCGTTAGTTTATAACTTATTCATCAACTAAGAGCATCTCCAACAACTATGTTAAAATGGAAAAAATTGGAATTTTAGTATTTTTGTTACTCCTACAGTTATAAAAATCTATAAATTTAGAGAAATCTCTAAATAGATAGTTTCTTCCCAAAACTAATTATTACCCCTAAAAAGCAATCTTTTCATATCTCAATTTTCTATATATTGAATATTTTAATAATATAATTAAATAAATTGAATATTTTAATAAAATAATTAATACTAGAGTTGCTAAAATAGAATAGGTGTTGGAGTTGGATGCAAACTTTTTTAGAGAATTTGATTTTTTTACTCTATTTTAGAAAAAAAAAAAATAACATAGTTGTTGGAGATGCTCTAAACTTTTCATCTACCAGCTTAACTTAAAACATCTCCGACACCTATGCTATATTTTTTCTAAAATAGAGTATAAAAAATTAAAATCTCTAAAACAAATTACATCCAACTCCAACAGCTACTCTATTTTAGCAATTCGATCATCAATTATATTAATAAAATATTATTTATCGCTCCTAAACACACAACTTCAATATCTTCTATTAATAAAAAATAATTAAATATTATTTCTCTCTCTCCAAAGTTAGAGATTTTTAAGTGCAATTTGCACCAAAAATGTGCAAATAGTCCCTCATAGTTTTCCGATTCAATCATTAATACAAATTATTATTATTATTATTATTATTATTATTGTTATTATTATTATTATCATCTTTATCTTTATATATATGTGTGTTTTGATTTTATAAATTTATAAAATTTATAACTTTTAATTTTATTTTATTCTATAAATTTATAACTTTTGATTTTATTTTATTTTATAAATTTGTAACTTTTGATTTTTTTACCTTCACAACGTCTTCACTGTGAAGGTTCGGATATACTTTCACAGTCTTTTATCTGTGAAGGTTTGATTTTTTTTTAACTTGGTTTAGGTTTTTTTACCTTCATAGTGTTTTTTAACTTGGCAGTGGGACGTACTTGCCGCTTAGGTCCACTCCTCATTATTATTATTATTATTATTATTATTATTATTATTATTATTATTATTATTATTATTATTATTATCTTTATCTTTATATATATATATATATATATATATATATATGTGTGTGTTGATTTTTTAAATTTATAAAATTTGTAACTTTTGATTTTATTTTATTACATAAATTCGTAACTTTTGATTTTATTCTATAAATTTGTAACAATGAAGAGGGATTCACCGGTGAACCAAGGCTCACCGGAGAGGGGTAAGAAATTAAATTCGTGGCATTGTAAATTTTTGTGGGGAAGAGACATAGGGGAGTAGGTAGGTGATAATGATTTTAAATATATATTTACATTTTATACCCCTATAATTATTTAGTTAGTTTACTTTATACCTTTTACTTTTATATTTTTCATTTTTCATTTTTATCATATTAACACATAAAATCGTATATTTACTAAAATACGTTAAAAAAATACGTTTTAATTTTAACAAGTTACACCATCATAATCGTCTCTTCGAAACCTTCGAAATGAGCCCAATATTGAATATTTTTGGATTTAATTATTTAATTATATATCATATGTACTACATAAAACATATGAAACGTATGAAGTTATCCAGGTACGCCTTAATATATTATTATAAGTAAAATGTTACAATTAAGTTTAACAATTACTAAAAAAAGTTAAATTGTTCTAATTTTCAGGTGTTCTTGCTTATCTAAATGACACAAGGTTGAAACCATATAAAGAAATGTTTGTATCTGTTTGGACTGACAAATTTCTCCACTTTGGAAATCAGACAAGTAAGAGAGTTGAGAGTCAACATTCCAACTCATGTTGACCCTCAAACATTATGCATTAAACATAATATTCCAAGAGTATGAGCGAGCTCAATCTGTTGGCTTATTTTCTGAAAATTGTAGTTGTCTACTACGTACAAGTTATGGGTTGTCATGTGCGCACGAACAAATGCAATACTTGAACAAAGGTCATCCTATCCCAATTGATTCAGTTGATGTATTTTGGACGACGCTTGATTTATCACCGTGCAAATCTTTACAAGATGATGACGTAGGTTGTGAAGCTGAAGTCCAAATGTTTACTGAGGAATTTAACAAGCAATCGAGATCTGGTAAGTTCAGTCTACTGAGGAAGCTAAAAGAGATAGCCAGTGCATCAAAAACATGGGTTCGTGAACCTGTTGTTAACAAGACTACTCGTGGACGACCCTCGTTGAAGGATAAGTTTTTCAGAAAAACTCATGTTGATTCCTCATTTCCGACTCATGTTGACCCGTCTTTTACAAGTGAAAGACCCCTTAGACATAGCAGTTCAAACGCGTCTAGATTTGTTGGCAAGGAAAAAACGAGCTACCAAGAACCAGCGAGACACAGTTCTTTCATGTTCAAAAATTATAATGCGCATCCATACATCAATCAATTTCCAGCATTTTTTCACCCTTACATCAAGTAGGTACATGATGTGATGGGTGATGGAAATTGCTGATTCCGAGCAATAGCTGTCTGGATGGGTCTTCTTGAAGATGTATGGCCCACAATTCGGTGTAACTTGATGGAAGAGTTAGATACTTGCAAGACAGAGTACATCAACGCTTTTGGAGCTGAACATTGGGATATTACTTACAACACTTTAAACTTCTTTCGATCAGATCAATGTGCACCATTTGAACACTGGATGACAATGCCTGAAATAGGTGTCTTGATTGCTTCAAAATATAATGTGATATAACATGTTATAAGTATGACCGGCAGTGGGACGTACTTGCCGCTTAGGTCCACTCCTCCAGTGTGGTATGAACATGTTGTTTTTACAATCGGATACGTTAATGGTAACCATTATGTCAAATTAGATATGAAAGAAAGATATCCGTTTCTGCAAATTGTATCACATTTTTTCCATTATAGTTATCCGTGTGCTGCTGGATGGGCTACCCCGTATTAAGAGCGAATAAAGAAGTACATGAACCTTTTACAGGTTAATTGTACTACGGATAATATTATTTTAGAATAATCGAATGTAATATAGATTATTTTATGTTCTATTTATATGTTAAATCGCAATATTTATGTTTTATTTTTATAATTATATAATTAAAAAATTAGTAATATTTATATTTATAAATATTTATTTATTTTCAAATCAAAACAAAAATATATAATAAAAAAATATATAATAAAAAAAAGACAACTAAAAGACGAAATATCAAAAAAAACAAAAAAAACCAAATAATTTTTGCAATTGATTGGTGTATTTAGCAAAAATTAAAGTGTATTTAGACTCCCCATTGTAAAAATCTCACCTTTTTTTTTTTCCTATTTCCAAAACATAGTCCAAGGCTCCAAGCCACTCTCAAACAGTGTATCCACTCACTTTGTCAACGCCGGTCTTTGTCAGCTACATTTTTCTGTAGAAATAAACATTGCGTCCTCAACAAGATTGCAATTGACCAAAGGCCAACCACTTCAAAGTTCGATCACACACACACACACACTTCTTCTTCTCTCTCAGTGAAACAATGGATCAAATTAAGCATAATTACGTCGAAGTAAAGGGGATCAAGCTTCACGTAGCCGAGATTGGGCCGGAGTCTTCGCCGGCGGTGGTTTTTCTTCACGGATTTCCGGAGATATGGTACACATGGCGACATCAAATGATTGCTGTTGCAAACGCAGGTTTCAGAGCTATTGCACCCGATTATAGAGGATACGGACTATCCGACGTACCTGTAGAACCCGAGAAGACTTCCTTCTTTGATTTCGTTCACGATACTGCCTCGATCCTTGATTCGCTCGCTATTTCTAAGGTACAATCGGTTTTTGTTTTGTTGAATATGAATTTTTGCGTTGTAGAGGAAGAGGAGATTTTGAAAATTGGGGATTTAGATGTTAGGTCAATAAGAGATGAATCATGAAGTTGCGGTATAATCTTCGAATTTTTATATATATACTCTCATCGTGAATTAGTGTGTAAATTTCGAATTTGAAATATACTTGGTTTGGATTTTCAAAATCAGAGGTATATTCGATCAATATACACCATTGAATTTAATGTCTTTTAAGGCGATGTTTGGGATTGTTTATTTAAAGTGTTTATTAACTTATTGCGGTGTGGTACCGGTAATAAGCAATTTTTAGTGATTGGATGATGGAAAAAATAGAAAAATGTTTATACCGCCAGTGATAACTGAGTTTTTGATAAATCATTTCATTCTAACTTATGAACTTATTTGAAATAAATTATCAGTTTTTTTTTTGTCATTTTACATGTATAAGCATTCCCAAACACCCCATAAAAAAACAACTTATTAGTGTATTATGTTTTGGTACTATCATAAGCTAATTCAAACATTTTTTATAAAACTCTAGTTTAACACCACATAAGTTGATAAGCACTTTTAAAAAAAAAAAAACATAAGTTGTCTCAAACATCCCTTTAATGATATAGAAAGGCTATGTTTGGCAAACTAGTTGATAAGCTAGCTGGTAGCTGATAAGCTAGCTGATGAAAAAGTCACGTTTGGTAAAAACTTGCTTATAAGCATTTAAATTACCAAAAAGAACATTAATTATTTATTTATAATTAAAAGTTAATATATAATTATGAATATTAATGAGGGGCATAATTGGAATAATCACAAAAAGCTCCTCATAAGCTACTCCAAGTAGCTTATTAAAAAGCTAGCTTATGGCCATCCAAACATGTACCAAGAAAATAAGTTAGCTTATCAGCTAGCTTATTTTTACCAAACAATGCCAAAGTGGTTTAATGAGTTTAATGGGACTCTCAACTTATTCGTTCCATTATACATGGCTGTTTGGTTGTGATTTAATGATATCATAAAGTGACTTAATGAGCTTAATGGGACTCTCAGCTTATTCGATCCATTATACATGACTGTTTGGTTGTGATTTAATGATATAGAAAGTGGCTTATTCAGTAAGCTTCTAAGTTCCATGGGGAAATTTTGTGCAGAATTCCTAGTTTTTTTTCCCGAACATGCCCTTCCCGATTAAAAAAAACGCTCCTTCCTGAAAAAACCCCGAACAAAACCTTCTCAGTTTACAGACAGCTTTATCGATACAAGACTTTATGGAAAACCAACCAAACTACCCCTTACCCTCTTACCCGTGCTTACAGAGTAAAGAGATTATGTCTTCAACAACAACCTTATAATGGGATTTTGTTAACTCTTATCCAGATTAGTGTTTTTTGGATAAGAGATGTTTATATTATGCTATTCGGTTTGTGTTGGTAAACGGCCTAAGTTTCTCTTTTCATAGTTATCAAAAATTTAATCTATTTTAGAAAGGATCGAATATTATTACACATGTCTACAATTTTGAGCCATCCAGAATTTCATTTAACATGTTTTAGACACTCTTTCTACAGTAACTGTGGGTGTCCAAACCAGTTTAAACGTACCTCGCCTAATCTTATGGGACCTGAAAATAACAGTCAAGAAAATCGCCACTAGCTGTGAGGAGACTCAAAGGAGATTTACCCTGTTTTTCTCCGTTTCTAATCTCTTTTTCCCCGTCCTCATTCGACTTATCCTCAACTCCCCACGTCGTGGAAGTTGGGCAAACAAATGTCAAAATAAATGAATTTGGACGCTACGTTAGATCGAGTAGGGTTGATTAGAAAGTACGATGCTTGTTAAATCCGTGCAAATCGACACCAAAAGGTCGACTTTGATCGTGTTTGTCTGAAACATTTTTAGGTGTTTGTTATTGGTAAAGATTTTGGATCAATGGTTGGCTACATATTCTCCCTTTTCCACCCCGAGAAAGTTGCAGGAATAGTATCACTCGGTGTCGCATTTAGGCCCCCTGGTGCCAGGACTCATCAAGCCCTCCCCGAAGGCTACTACATTCAAAGATGGCAGGTACGCATTCGTATAGCGCGATTAACGTATTAGAAACGATAAAGATTTCTTTATTTTTTTTACATTTTGTGCAAAAAGACATTTTCAAACTCACTATCTTAATTATATTTATAGACTTGGGATCATGTGAGACCAAATTGTTTTCGTTATACCCGTGATACCACATTTTTACACTTGAAACTTCACAGCAAAATACTGTGAGGTAACCCTCACAGTGTTTTTTGCTGTGAAGGTTCGGATTTTTTTTACCTTCACAATGTTTTGTTGTGAAATTTCAAGTGTAAAAATGTGGTCTCACGGGTCTCACGAAAATAGGTTGGTCTCACGTGAACCCAACCCTATATTTGTATCCAATAAAATTGAAATCATTGTCAGGAATCTGGAAGAGCTGAAGCGGATTTTGGACGCTTTGATGCTAAAACGGTGGTGAGAAACATCTATATTTTGTTTTCGAAAAGTGAACTACCGATAGCCAGTGAAAACGAGGAGATAATGGATTTAGTGGAACCGTCCACTCCTCTACCTTCGTGGTTCACGGACGAGGATCTTGCCGTCTACGGGGATTTGTATGAGAAATCCGGATTTCGAACTGCACTCCAAGTTCCTTACAGGTAATTTATTGAGCCTAGCATATAAGATCAAAGTATACGCTGCACAGAATAGTACAAAAACTTGTTGCCCCATGTGGACTTGAGTGGACAAAAATGTGGGAGATGGGACAAGATTGGTAAATTACTAAACTACCCTTGCCAAATTAAAAGTCCTTCTCAATCTATGTTGTTTGGTTGGTTTTCCATGAAGTTTTGTATGGATAAAGTTGTCTATGTGGATTAATTTGTCCGTATAAATTGAGAATATTTTTGTTTGAAAGGGTTTTTTCATAGATGAAATGAGCGCGTTTTTTAATTCGGAGGGGGAAGTTTGGAAAAAACTTGACTTTCTACATAAAACTCCCCCTAAAACTTACTGAATAAGCCACTTTCTATATCATTAAGCCACTCTCAAACAGTCTTACATAGCTGACCAAATAAGTTGCAAGTCCCATTAAGCTCATTAAGTTGCTAACGTAAATGGATCTTACATTTACCCCTTTTTTCCGTGAAGAACCCCGGCTCTCATTTTTGTTAATCATTGTAGGATTCTAAAGGACAAAGTTGAACCTCCGAAAGAAGCTCTGAAAGTCGAAGCTCCAACGTTGTTAATCATGGGTGAGAAAGATTTCGTGTTCAAGATACCTGGAACCGAAGAATACATAAGAAGCGGGGAGATGAAGAAATACGTACCCAAACTCGAAACCATATACTTGCCTGAAGGATCTCATTTTGTTCACGAACAATTCCCCGATCACGTGAATCAACTCATCCTCGATTTTCTCGATCGCAACAAACAGTAATGCTTTCTAAACTCGAGTTTGAATCTTACGTTTGCGTGAATCGTCTGAATCAATCACTCGTTAGATGTGGTTTTGTTGTGCTTAAGAGTACCACATCATGAAAGTGTCTTTGAATGTTTGAAATTCTAGCAGTAGCAAATAAGTCTTTGAGGTGTATTATTAACATAAATTGGTATATGTTCTGTCTTGTAAGATTACATACACAAAGGACAAAATGCGTCAAAATGCAACAAAGTTTGGTTTAATTCTTATTCAGTGTAATGAACAATTGTTTTTCTAATCGATGTAACAAAGTCTCAAAAAAAATTATTTTGTATAGGGAACCTGCTGATCTGTAACATTTGATGATGTGGAAACCTAGGTTACGGTAAAATGGGCGATAAACTTGATATCCATGGGACCACGTCATCAGATTTTACAAAATCAGCAGGTTACCGGTCAAAATGTGTAAAAAAATAGGAAATTCTTTTGGTTGTTATTTGGAATAAACTGTCACGATAAAAAATGACTATTTTACCCTTTTTTTTCTTTTAGCTAACTCGTTTAACCATGTGAAATGTGCATAATGGAACAATGCTTAAAGGCAGTTTAGTAAATGTTTGTTGGTTAAGCGCTTATCGGGTGTCATTTACCTTGCCGTATGAGAATGTTATGCACCGAGAATTTTATCCGGTAAGAGGCATAGAAAGGACCGAAATCTTACCCGTTAAGCGCTTACCGGATAAAATACGCTTACCAACAATCCAAATGATCGATAATGCTATCCGATAAGGTAAGTGAGGGTGGTGACTTTTGCTGGTAAGCGCTTACTCGGTAAGCACTTAATATTAAAAAGAGAGAGATATTATTTCAATTGTTTCCACCGATGTATTAGAACCTTTTATAAAGTTTTTTTAAAAGTGCATTGAGATGACGAATTTATAGAATATATTTTAATAATATAATTAATGATGAAATTGCTAAAATAGAATAGTTCTTGGAGTTTGATATAATTTTCATTAGAGATTTTGATTTTATACTCTGTTTAAAATAAATTATAGCATAACTGTTAGAGATGCTATAATATTCCTAGGTTAGTGTATATGATGTGCATCAATGTTGTTAAATAGAGTTGTTCATTGTCGGTACGACCTGCTAGACCCATCCAGTCTTGGTCTGTAAGGAAAGCGGGATTGCATAACCATTCTCGGAAAAAATGAGTAGACTCGGGATGGACCATGTTAATGGGCGGGCTCGAGTAATGAAAAAGTAATTTCGGACACGCCCACCCGGCCTGTTATATTATTATAGTTAAATAAAATTTACATATATTTAACACTTATTGTTTTATATTTAAAAAAAACTTAGAAGTGGTTTTGAGTTGGACTCTCTCTACTGAGTAACAAACTCCTCCAAAATATATTGTATGTGATATGTCATACAGTATGTTTCGAATATCGACTTTGAAATATTAGGTGGTTAAATATTTTGTTGTTGAAAACTCACGCTTTGAAAGTTGATAAATCATTGGAGAGAAAATTTACGTACTCCATATTTTGTGAAACTTTTTTTTACGCTATGTATGTTGGTATCTTTTACATCTTAATTTATGTTGGAAAAATTTTTATGTAAGTTGAATGATTTTACATAACTTATGATTGTATATAGGTTTTACATTCACTTGTAAAAAAAATTAGGCCCATTAGCCCTCGGACAAGCTGCCCATCTATAGGTAGGGAGTAGACAAGTTTTCAAGCCCCCGGAAAAATGGCTCGGGTTTGTTATATTAAGGCCAGTTGGACTACAAATTTGATAGGCCAGATTAAGCCTGCAAATGATCATCTCTACTAAAAGCCTAAATTTTTCTTACATAATACAAAAATATATGATAAAACCATAAAAACATTAAATTTAAAATTGACATAACTCACAACAAAATTTGATAACTTGTAATGAAATATAACACAATGCTCACTTCAATCCTATAATTGCAATAAAAATCAACCCAAAATTGCATCCTATGATCAAGTCCTCCATCATAGAAGTTAAAATCAAACATAAGTTTTCTTATAAAAAAAATGAATTAATAACATGTAAAGAAATAAAGTTCAAAACAAAGGTAATAACAACATGTAATATCATCTTTAACAGATTTTCTAAAATAAAGATTTTTTTTTTGTTTCAACAAATTCTTCAACACACACACACACACACACAAAGAGAGAGAGAGAGAGAGAGAGAGAGAGAGAGAGGGAGGGAGGGAGGGATTCTCCAAATTTGAAGAAATCTCAAAAATACTTAGGTGGCATTTGCTTCGCAGAATGATTTCTAAAAGAATGAAATCTGTCAAAAAAATTAGAATATTGAAGGAATTGGAATGAAATGTTATCAGGTTTGATCAAGTGTTTGGTTGACATGAATTAAATGTAATCAGTCAAATGAATTGGAATCTGTCTGTTTCTTTCGCAAAGGAATTGATATGGAATTCTGAAAAATGACAAAAATACCCTTTCTTTGATTTTTATTTTAATTTTTTTAATTATAAGTAATTATAAAATTAACATTTAATAAGAAGAAAAAAAAAGCAAATTACTATTGTTTCCATGAATATATTTTAAATTTTGGTAAATGAATTAATAATGAATTTATTTTAAATTTTGGTAAATGAATTAATAATGTATTTGTTTTCAACTTTGAAAAATGTGTTTTGTTTGACCAGTTCCTTATCCCCTTATCATCCCCTTCGTCCTTTCCCCCCTTTCTTTTTTTGACCTAGAACCGTAATCATTCTTCTTCCCCCATGGCAGCATCATTTTCATCCTTCTTCCTCTCTGCAAATCAAAACATAAGAACCCAAAATCAATTGAAAAACGAGAATCCATAATTGATAGAAAAAGAAATCGAGAGAAAAATGGTGGACGAACTCCACAGCAGCAGCAAAGTCGATAAACGAATTGACTTTTATAGCAGCACATCGACTTCTAGAAGAATCAACAGCTGTAAAGTCGATTGTGAGAGTGTAGCTGAAATCGATGAAGTCTGAGGAGAGAGTTCGATGAAGTCTGTCGTGAGAGCAATAGAAAGAAAGGTGGGGCTAGGGTTTTAAGTTTTAATGAGGGTATTTTTGTCATTTTCAAAATATTGAATGGAATGGATTTCAATTCCATCTCTTTTATGAAGGAATGATGAAATCCACATTTGAGGTGTTAAGTACATTGTTTTTCGTCCCAATCATTTTTAATGAAACATGTCATTTCACTTGACATATATATATATATATATATATATATATATATATATATATATACATTATCTTTATATATGTGTGTGTGTTTTGATTTTATAAATTTGTTTATAAATTTATAAAATTTGTAACTTTTGATTTTATTTTATTTTATAAATTTATAACTTTTGATTTTATTATAACTTTGTAAATCCAACACAAAATTCCAAAAGTATGAGCGAGCTCAATCTGTTGGCTTATTTTCTGGAAATTGTAGTTGTCTACTACGTACAAGTTATGGGCTGCCATGTGCGCACGAACAAATGCAATACTTGAACAAAGGTCATCCTATCACAATTGATTCAGTTGATGTATTTTGGACGACGCTTGATTTATCATCGTGCAAATCTTTACAAGATGATGACGTAGGTTGTGAAACTGAAGTCCAAATGTTTACAGAGGAATTTAACAAGCAATCGAAATCTGGTAAGTTCAGTTTACTGAGGAAGATAAAAGAGATAGTCAGTGCATCAAAAACATGGGTTCGTGAACGTGTTGTTAACAAGACTACTCGTGGACGGCCCTCGTTGAAGGATAAGTTTTTAAGAAAAACTCATGTTGATCCCTTATTTCCGACTCATGTTGACCCGTCTTTTACAACTGAAAGACCCCTTAGACGTAGTAGTTCGAACGTGTCTAGATTTGTTGACAAGGAAAAAATGAGTTACCAAGAACCAGCGAGACACAGTTCTTTCATGTTCAAAAATTATAATGTACATCCATACATCAATCAATTTCCAACATTGTTTCACCCTTACATCAAGCAGGTACATGATGTGATAGGTGATGGAAATTGCGGATTCCGAGCAATAACTGTCTCTCTAGGTCTTCATAAAGATGCATGGCCCATAATTCGGTATAACTTGATGGAAGAGTTAGATACATACAAGACATAGTACATCAACGCTTTTAGAGGTGAACATTGGGATATTACTTACAACACTTTAAACTTCTTTCGATCAGATCAAGGTGCACCATTTGAACACTGGAAGACAATGCCTGAAATAGGTGTCTTGATTGCTTCAAAATATAATGTGATATTACATGTTATAAGTATGACCGGCAATGGGACGTACTTGCCGCTTAGGTCCACTCCGCCAATGTGACATGAACATGTTGTTTTTACAATTGTGTACGTTAATGGTAACCATTATGTGAAATTAGATATAGCAGAAGGATACCCGTTTCCGTAAATTGTAGAACATTTTTTTCATTACCGTTATCTGTGTGCTGCTGGATGGGCTACCCCGTATTCAGAGCGAATACAGAATTACATACAGCTTTTACGTGTTAATTGTACTACGGATAATGTTATTTTAGAATAATCGAATGTAATATAGATTATTTTATGTTCTATTTATATGTTAAATCGCAATATTTATGTTTTATTTTTATAGTTATATAATTATAAAAAATTAGTAATATTTATATTTATAAATATTTATTTCTTTTTAAATCAAACCAAAAATAAAAAAAACTTTTAAAACTATATAATACATGTTGGTCCCAAATATCAGTAAATAAATAAGCAAAGTATTGTAGAAGGGGGGGGGGGTTGAATACAATACACACAGTTTTTCACTTACTTTAATTCTTATTGATTTGAAATCAAGAATTACACATAGAAAACTTTTGATTGTTGCGGAAGAGAATAGATGAAATCTATTCAAACAATCTTACACTAAGAGGAATGAAGAACAATTGTAAAACACTTAGAAAACAATAAGAACTTCTTAGAGAGAATGCCAGTGCACTTAGAGAGCTTGAATGCTTGAGAGCTGGTTATCTTGCATGTTGAACCATCCTCCATATTTATAGTGCCTCATGCATTAAATGCATGGGACACCTGTTGAGCAAAGGATGGACACAGGTCTTCAGCAAGGAAGGACACAGGTCTTCAGCAAGGTACAAGGTACAGGATGTACCTTTTGTCAGCAAGGTACAAGGTACAGGATGTACCTTTTGTCTTCAGGTGTTTTTGCTTCAAGTGTTGACTTGCAGAAGGATGGTAGAGACCTTTCCTTAAAATGGTGTAGTAGACAAAACTTGCTTTATCTGATCTCCAGATGAGGTCAACATGTTGATATGCAAGATAACACAATATACTTTGTGAAAAGTACAATGTGTTGAAGAAATCTTCAAGCATCTTCGGCTCCTGAAGATATGAGAACATCTTCAGCTTCTAGGGAGAGGTCATCGGCTGCCGAAGGCTTGAGAGATCTTCGGATTTTCTCGAAGATGTGAGGTCTTCGGGTTTTCTCGAAGATGTGAGGTCTTCGGATTTTTCCGAAGATGTGAGATCTTCGGACTTTCCCGAAGATGTGAGATCTTCGGATTTTCCCGAAGATGTGTGATTGACACCATCCTGGCTGATGGTGTTGATCACTTAGGCATGCTTGGCTTTAGGCTTAGAAGACTATCTTCAATCCGCTTTGAGAGATGTACTCCTACTTTGTCTTCTTCGGTTGATCTTCGACTTCACCGAACATTTGTAAAGAAACCAAGCTGCTAAAAGAACCTCAAACATATTCTAAGTAGGATGATATAAGATGGAAGATTAGGAGGTCATCTTCAAATCTTCAGATGACCCAACAATCTCCCCCTATTTGATGATGACATCCATACTAAAGAATGAAACAAAGAGTATACAGAATAAATTCATTTTGACCCGTATTTACTCTTTTTGGGTTCTTTTCACATAGATTTTTTTTTTTTTTGTAGTATAAGGATTTATAAGTATACCCGACATTTACAAAAGAATAAAAGAATGAAGTATATATGTACAAACTAAATAAAAGAAATGCACTTATATTAAGTATAACTTAACAAAGCAAAAATTACAAGTACATAGGTAAGATAGAGCATTGCTTCATTCCTTCTTCTGTCTTTTATGAAGTTCACCCATAATGTCATGTCGAAGAAATGCAGCTTGAGAATTAACGGGGATAAGAGAGAGAATGGCTACCAGAAACTCGGTGTGAGCGATAGATATTTCTTCATGTCTGAAGAATCTCTTAGTTTCCGTCTCATCCAAGAAATAGACTCCTTTGTATGGACGCCCTGTCACAGTGCCTGGACCTAAGGACGGACCACCTGGTATCTTCAGATTCAGATTTTGAGAAATGGGAGTCATTCCTTTGGCAGCGAGATCCTTGAAGATGTGTTGTTTGTCAGAATGAGAGATTTGTGGAGGGGAGGAGAGACACATCTTCTTTAGAATCTCAACTTGAACTTCTTCATTATGGGAATGCTTGTACTTCCTGCCAATGTTCTTCATTCTCTCCAGAAGAGTGTTCAGAGACCTTTTGACCGAAGGCTTGTGTCGACTAAGGGACTTGGATAAAAGTTCAGAAATTTCATACCATTCAGAAAGTCCGTAGTCGTCCAAGTCGCAGAATCTGGTAGCCTGCTGAGAGCCGTCTTCTCTGCGGATGACAATTCTGATATCTATCTCTGATCGTTTGGAGGTGCCAAACTTTACTTCAACAATTTTAGATTTCAACTTTCGTTCCATCAAAGATTTTCGGTACCATAGAATGTCATCAGAATCAAGCTCGGTTACCTCCTGGATGTCAACTTTAGGAGGAGGTTGAAGTTTTAGTCGATCAGCTTCACAAACAAAGGCTTTTATAGCAGAAGCCTTTTGTTGTTGGGAGAGCATGGCCTCTTCATCAGCAGATAGATTTTTCTTTCCTTTGTCTATCCCTTGTCTTGGAAGCAGCTCCCCCTCAGTTGGAGCATCAGTAGAAACAACAGGAGTGGGACCCTGACGGCCGCTGTCTGAAGAGACTTGAACCACCAGCTGTTTCTCCCCCTCAGCGGTAGTCGGGGGAGCAACCAAGAAAGAATCCAACCGCTGATGAAGAGACATAAGGGACTGAAGAATCTGAGTGGAAATGGTACTGTGAGCCTGCGAAGCTGCCTGAAGACGCCGGACCTCCGCATCACGAGCGTCGGAGGCCGCTTGAAGAGCAGCAACTGAGGTCTCAAGAGATAACAACTTTTCGCAAGTGACCTTTACGAGGGAGCCCAGAACATTCTGATGTTCGCGAAACTGAGCACCAATGAGACGATGTTGCTTGTTTGCTTCCTGAATATCTGCTAGGATTTCCGGGGGAATGACAGGAACAGGAGGAGTGTCCCGCGCGGCAGCTGAGGCCTGGCACCGCGAAGGCGTCGGTGGATGATGAGGAAGAGGATGTATCCGAGATGGTTCTTCGTAGGATGCATTGCTCTGGAGGAGAGCATCGGTGGCAGGTGATCGCGGTGATGAAGAGAAGTCATCGGAGGAGCTACCGTCAGCGGAGGTAGCCATAGGAGAAGAAGAGCTCTCGGGAGAATGTTGAGGAGAGCGGTAGGCGGAGGTAGAAGGGCCTGCGTGAGGTGTCACCTTGTCTTGACCCTGTTGTAAGTAAGCCAAAAACCGTGAAATACCCTCAACACTGGCCTTGGGTAAGACCAGAGTCTTACCGGGTCGTGCACAAGTGTCGACCATGAAATGGTCGGGTGATAAGTCGTGCAGTGAGAAGTCAGAGCCTTGGTCCGGGGAGAAGACCAAGTCATCCTCATCCCCTAAGGAGGAGGGGGAAGAGGGAAGGTGAGGGTCCCCGAAAGTCTCACATGCATCCTTTGGAGAGGATACAGAGGGGTTGGCAATAGGTGTAGCAGATTCCCCGGGCCCGGATGGGACAATTTCAACACCGACCGATTGTGAAGAATCGGTGGGTGGAGTATGTGGGGTGGCCCTAGAAACCTTCCTCTTTCTTTTAGGAGAAGAGGGAGGGGAAGAGGTAGAGTGTTGCCGCTTTGAGGTGTGGGGGGTGACCTGGGTAACCACCGAAGGTCCTTTCGGTGGTATGGTCGATTGGGCAAGTGCGGCGGTGTCGGTAGCTGAGGATGAGAGGGTGCTAGCCGACGTCACTAAGGGTGAGGGAGAAAGGTCCACTACAGAGGGGGGACCTTTGAACACCGGAGTGTCCTTAGCATCTCCCCACTGTAGATTGGGAGAAGTAAGGAAAGAGACCATACCTGGAAGCAGAGGACTGTCAGTTGCCAAAGGCCCCTTATGAAGAAGAGGTTTGGTCACAATGGGCGCCTTGTAGTCGAAGGTGATGCTACGAGAGGCATCAATAGTAGTAGCAAACTTTTGGTAAAGAATGAGCCAGATAAATCGAGGAAAGGCGACATGCGGCCGCTTGTGGGGGGTGATGACACTGACTAATTCATGGAAGAAGTAGCGGGCAAAATCAATCTTTCTTTGAAAGATAAGAGCATGAGCGAGCTGGGTGATGTAGGATGGACATTGATCATGGCCACCTGTTTTCTTGCTAAGGCATAAAAGAACATGAGAGAAGAAGAAATGCCATATACCTCCCATGTTTTTGCGTAGCAGTGTCTACGGACTCCGGGCATGGTCGCCAGGGATGTAGTTCAGTGCCGCAACAACCTCCTCGTGCTCGTTGCCAAGTGGGAATGCTTCATAAGACTGGTACATAGGAAGGTGAAGAGCCGAACGAACGTCATCAACACCAAACGTGAGATCGGGTGAAGTGGGGTCTGAGAGAATGGAAGCAGACACCTTCTGGGATATACTATCATAGACACACGTAAGCCAAAAATTGCCAATGAGCAGTTTGCTCATTTTTGGTGGGTTGTGTGTCAAGGCAAAGTGAAGAGGGGATTTAAGGAGGAAGGAAGCTATAGGGTTAAATTCACTGTGTTTGGGATCACTTTCCAACCTTGCAACATGGTTGCATGGGTTGAAAATGAGATCTGCATGAGTGGAAGGAGGCGTCATCATATTTTTCTTGATAACCTTGGGAGAAGAAGGGGAAGCCATGGAGGAGAGAAAAAAATGTAGGTTGTTTAGGAGAGAAAGGATGAAGAGAAAAGGATGAGGAGAGGTTATATTTATAGTGGAAATAGGAGGGAAAAAGAAAAGGAAGGGATTTGAAAATGTAGGTAAAAAGGAAAGGAGATAATAGTGTGTAAGAAGATTTGATGGAAGATTTCTAGGAGTTGGGGAAAGAAAAGAAGAGAGGAAAAGATTGGAAGGAAAAGTTGAGATTTGGTAGGATGGGATAGATGGAGGAAAAAAAAATAGGGAAGGAAAAGTTATGGAAATAAAAAAATAAAAGTAGAAAGGTAGGATGGGAAGGGAAGTAGGAGGGATGGGATGGGTGAAGAGGGGAAGTCTAGGGAAGTGGGAAATGGAAAGTATGGGAGAAAAAGTGTGGAAGGGAGAAAGAGAGGAAAAGGTAGTATGGTAAAGAGTGGGAAAAAAAAGGGGGGGGGGGGGGGGGAATTTTCGGCCTATGGGGATTGGGGGGGGGGGGGTTCTTGGTGAGGCAAAAAAAATGGGAGAAGGTGTGGGTAATGTGGGTGGTCGGCTACCGATAGGGTGGTGGCCGGCCGCCGATGGGTAAAGGAAAGAGTGGTGAAAGTAGACTTTTTTTTTTTTTTTTTTTTTTGCTAAGGGGAGAGGGGGATCGGGGGCTAAGGGGGGCCGAAAGAGGGAGTATAAGGGGTTGGTGGGTTTCGACCGAAGAGGGAGGAATAAGGGGGGTCGGCGGCCGATGGGAAGGAGGGAGGGGGGCGGTCGGTAGCCGACGGGAAGGAGGGGAGGGGGGTCGGTCGGTAGCCGACGGGAAGGAGGGGAGGGGGGTCGGTCGGCTAGGGGTAGTCGGCTAGGGGGTGTTTGATTGAGGGGTAGGTCGAGAGAGAGAGATAGAGCCGAAAGGGGAGAGGGTTAGGTCGGTAGCCGATGGGGTGGTTTGGGTGGTCGGCTACCGACGGGGTGGAGAGAGAGATCGGCTAAGAGTTAGGAAGAAAAAAGTTGTAGGTGGGAAAGAAAAAAAAGGAAAGAAAATATAGGAAAAAGAAATAGAGGAAGGTCTTGATGATGTCGGCAAGATGACATCACCTTGATGATGCCATTAAGTCCAACTACAATAAACTTGGAATTATCATCAGTACAAAAAAATAGCAGACTTTTGTTTTTGTGTTTTTATCGCTCAATATATATATATATATATATATATTTTTGATTTCTTTTATTTTCTTTTCTATCTCTCAAATTTTTTTTTTTTTTGATTTCTTTTCTTTTCTAACTCTCAATTTTTTTTTTTTGATTTCTTTTCTTTTCTAACTCTCAATTTTTTTTTTTTTTTGATTTCTTATCTTTTCTAACTCTCAATTTTTTTTTTATTTCTTTTCTTGAAGAAAACTAAACATCGGCATTTAACATACCGAGTTCGCCGATTAGGAACTTGAACCGAGCTTCGTCAAGAGGCTTGGTGAAGAGATCCGCCAGTTGGAAGTCGGTAGGGATGAAATGGAGTTCGACATCACCTTTGGAGATGTGATCCCGGATGAAATGATACCGAATGTCGATGTGCTTGGAACGAGAGTGCAGCACCGGATTGTTTGCGATTGCGATCGCACTTGAGTTGTCACACAGAATCGGGATATGAGAGTACAGTTGATTGTAGTCTCTAAGTTGGTTCTTCATCCACAGGATTTGAGCACAACAACTTCCAGCAGCTACGTACTCAGCCTCAGCGGTAGAGGTGGAGACTGAGTTCTGCTTCTTGCTAGACCAACTAACAAGCTTGCCACCAAGGAGTTGACATCTGCCAGTGGTGCTCTTTCTGTCAATCTTAGAGCCTGCAAAATCAGAATCTGAATACCCCATTAGATCAAAACCTGAGTCTTTGGGATACCAAAGACCCAGATTCATGGTACCTTTTAGATACCGAAAAATGCGTTTAACCGCAGCCAAGTGAGATTCCTTCGGATTGGCTTGGTAACGCGCACACAGGCAAGTAGCAAACATAATATCTGGTCTACTCGCAGTAAGATAAAGAAGAGAGTCGATCATGCCTCGGTAGCTGGTGATATCAACAGATACACCATCCGGATCAGCATGGAGTTTCAAAGGTGGTGCCATAGGAGTTTTCATGGGGGAGGAGTTTTCAAAATTGAACTTTTTCAGAAGATCACGTATGTATTTGCTTTGATTTATAAAGATTCCTTCTGAAGATTGTTTAACTTGAAGTCCTAAGAAAAAGGTAAGCTCCCCCATCATACTCATCTCATATTGGCTTTTCATGAGAGAGGCAAACTCATCACACAGTGACTCATCAGTGGCACCAAAAATGATATCATCCACATAGATTTGAACAAGAATAAGATTACCTGAGGTTTGCTTGATGAACAAAGTGTTGTCAATTTTACCTCTTGTATACTTGTTCTTCAGGAGAAAGTCAGCAAGAGTGTCATACCAGGCACGGGGAGCCTGCTTTAGTCCATAGAGAGCTTTGTCTAACCTATACACATAGTCAGGATGGACTGGATCTTCAAAGCCAGGGGGCTGTTTCACATAGACTTCTTCAGCTAGCTCCCCATTCAGAAAGGCACTCTTGACATCCATCTGGAAGACTCTGAAGTTCTTGTAGGCAGCATGAGCAAGGAAGATTCTGATGGCTTCAAGTCTGGCAACTGGAGCAAATGTTTCATCATAGTCAATTCCTTCCTCTTGCCTATATCCTTGTGCAACCAGTCGGGCCTTGTTTCTGATCACCGTGCCTTCTTCATCCATTTTGTTTCGAAAGACCCACTTGGTTCCTATGATGGTTTTTCTGGAAGGACGAGGAACCAATCTCCAGACTTTGTTTCTTTCGAACTGAGAAAGTTCTTCTTGCATGGCAGTGATCCAACAGGGATCAGCTAGAGCTTCGTCAACTTTCTTTGGTTCAAAGAGAGAAAGGAAGTTCACATAGAGACAAATGTTACCGACACCTCTTCGAGTCTGTACACCAGCTTGTTGATCACCAATGATTTGATCAATGGGGTGATCTTTTGTCCACTTTAGGGCAGGAGGTAAAGGAGGAGGGTAAGAGATTTGTAGAGGAGAGTTGGAAGGGCAATTTTGAGGAGAGATGGATGGAAGATCGGCTTGTATAGGTGAGGAGTGGATGTCAGATGGAGAGACTGGGATGATTTGGAGTGTATGTTGATGTTGGGTAGGCTGAGGATCATCCTCTTGATGAGAAGAGGGGTTATGAGATGTAGAGGGTTCATTGTTTTGGTAGAGAGAAGTGGGAACTGTGTAGGGAATGTCTGATGATGTTGGAAGAGGACCATCATCAACACAGGAGGACATCCATCTGTTCAATTCTTCATCATCACAAGAGAGTGATGATATCTTGAGGTCATCAAACTTGACATGGATGGATTCATCAATGCACTTCCGTCGGAGGTTGTAGACTCTGAAAGCTTTGGAAGTGAGAGAATATCCCACGAAGATTCCTTCGTCAGCTTTGGGATCAAATTTTCCCAAATTTTCTCTATCATTGAGAATGTAGCAGACACACCCAAAGACATGAAGAAAACCAATGTTGGGTTTTCTACCATAAAAGACTTCATAAGGAGTCTTATTATGTCTTTTTACAATGATAGACCTATTTTGGGTGAAGCATGCAGCGTTGATTGCTTCGGCCCAAAAGTAGGTAGGAAGGTGAGATTCACTCAACATGGATCGGGCAGCTTCACATAGCGTTCTGTTCTTTCTCTCCACTACACCGTTCTGTTGTGGAGTTCTGACGGCAGAGAAGTTCTGAGAGATGCCTTTTTCATTGAAAAAGTCATCCAACATACTGTTCTTGAATTCTGTTCCGTTGTCACTTCTTACAGATCTTACCAGCTGCCCATTCAACACTTCAGATTTTTTGATGAACTTTATGATTTCTTCAGTAGTGTCACTTTTATACCTGAGAAAAAATACCCAAGTGTAACGAGTGAATTCATCAATAATAACCAGAATGTACCTTCTACCACCAAGGCTTGGAGTACTGACTGGTCCACACAGATCCATGTGGAGCATCTGAAGAGGCTGAGTGATGGAGAAGCATTGCTTGGACTTGAAGGAAGATTTTGTGAGTTTCCCTTTCTCACATGCAGCACACAGCTTTTCTTTCACAAAGGATAACTTTGGCATGCCCGTAACAAGCTCCTTGTTTGAAAGGACATTCAAAGTCTTGAAGTTGAGGTGAGAGAGACGCTTGTGCCAAAGCCAACATCTTTTGGCAGAGTTTTCAGAGACAAAACAGATGTTTGTTCCGAAGGATGAGCTATGTCCCATGTCTATGACATAGACATTTTCTTTGCGGTAGCCAGAGAGTACAGTTTCCATCTTTTCGTTGAAAATGATGCACGAAGATAATTCAAACATCACCTTGTACCCCAGATCACACAGTTGGCTTATGCTTAGGAGATTGTGCATCAAGCCTTCAACATAAGCTACTTTATTAAAGGTGATGGAACCATTTGAGAGTGTTCCATAACCTTTAGTCCTTCCTTTGGAGTTATCACCAAAGGTGACAGAAGGACCTTTGGTAGGCACGAAGTCAGCAAGGAGAGATTTGTTGCCGGTCATATGTCTTGAGCACCCGCTGTCGAGATACCAGATTTGTTGGTGCCCTAGACCCTGCAATCACAAGAAAATTAGTTCTTTGGTACCCATTTGGAGATGGGTCCTTTTGAGTTAGAAGGAGAAGAAGTATCCTTGGAAGCATTTTTATCAATTTTCTCCAGAGGACAATTCTTAGCAAGGTGAGAGGTATTACCACAGTTATAGCATTTTCTATATGTAAAAACCTTTTTGGAGCTTTGACCAGATTCCTTGTGATGACTGGTCACATTGACTTTCATGGCCTTAGAGGTTAGAGGATAGTCAAGAGGCTTAGGACCCAAGATACCTTTGCCAGAGTCAGTTGAAGAAATGGAAGAGGGTGTCTTGGAGTTTAGCTTATTTAACATCACAGCTCTGGGGATTGGAAGAGAAGATGGTTTCTTTGAATTTTTCTTGGGAAATTTCTTTTGGGGAGAGAGATTGGCAACAGATTTTCCCTTTTTGGAGAAAGAGATTTTGTTTGAAGAAGGCTTAGAAGAGGAAGGTTTGGGTTCAGAAGAGGAAGGCTCATTTATTTTTAAGGAACACATAGACTCAGTAATGGGTTTAGAAGGGTTATTTGAGTCTTGGGTTTCCTCACTCTCATTGGGTGAATCAATGCTCTTAGCTTTGATGAACATTCCAAACTTGAGATCTTTAGAGGGATCAGAAGAGTCCAAAGGTTCAGAGTTGTCATAGTTCTCTTCAGAGGATTCATAGAATGAGGGAAGAGAGAAAGGAGCATGAGTGTCAGAAGGAGGTTCAAGGTCATATTTCCCGAAGCCTAGTCCAGACTTGTCATCACAAGATATTTGATCCTGAAAAATCCTTTCTAAATTTTTGGACGAGCTTGTCCACTTTTTCACAGTTTCTTGCTCCTTTTTAAACTTTTTAAGAAGTTTATTTTTCTCTTTAGCAAGAGTAAAATTTATAGTTTTCACATCCTCAAGCTCAACCTTGATTTTATCAAAGTGTTTTAGTTGAGAAAGACAGATTTGCAGTTGAGAAGAAAGAGATTTTATCTGAGCATTTGCCTTCTTCTTTGCATCCTTGGCTTCATAGAAGTCAATGGTCAAAAAGTCAAAGGCTTCAATTTTCTCAGCATCAGAGAGAGAGAAAAATGGATGTACCTGAGAAGATGATGTGGAGCACTCAGCAGACACAAGAGCCATGGAGGTGGAAGGGGTTTCACCATCATCAGCATCATCTATTTTAGCCATAAAGCAGAGATTGGCCATTTCCTTATCACTTTCGGAAGTTGGTTCATCTGCCCAATCATGAGATTCGGCAAGAAGACCTTTTCCTTTGTTGGCTAGAAGAGTATTCCTTTCCTTCTCTCTCTTGTATTTGGCCTTGTACTTTTCAGCACGGTCAGAGTTTGAAGGAGCAGAAGTTTTTGATTTTTGAAAAGAGGGTTGAAGGGAATCAGACTTGGTTCTGACAAACCTAGAGGATGTACGGTTGGAGGAGGGCAGTCCAGACTTGTCAGAGGACCTGCTTCTGCATTCAGAAGCAAAATGTCCCTTCCTCCCACACCTGTAACATTCCTCATTTGATTTGTCAGAGGAAGCATTTTTTGAAAAAGTAGAGGAGGGTTTTCTAGAAAACCTGGGTTTTCTAGAAGGGAAGTGAGGTTTGCCTTTAGAAAAGCCATCCAGCATGGCAACACCATCTGACAGCTGAGCCACAGAGGTTTCCTCTCCTTCATCATCAGCCTCACTGAGATAGGCTTCTGAAGGGTCATTGGGGTCCTCTTGACTGTCGTTGTCAGAGTCAGAAGGATAGGTGATCCTAGGAACACACACAGTACTTTTAGAAGATTCACCGACAAGGGCTAGAGAAGAGCCTTTGATGTCTTTTGTGAATGACTTCCTAAGCAGTTTAGACTGCTCATAGTTGAAGAGGGTGCCATACAAGGCAGTGAGAGGCATAGAGTCAAGATCCTTGGTAGACTTGATACAAGTACAGATGTTTTCCCAAAATTCAGGAAGACAGTCCATGAACTTGCACAAGACTTCCTCATTGTCATATATGCGACCCACAAGTTTAAGATCATTGAGAAGGCTATTAAAGCGATTGTAGTAGTCTGAGAGAGACTCACCCTTCTCATGAGAGAAGAGTTCATACTTTCTTACAAGAGCAATCTTTTTGCTCTTTTTCACCTCAGACGTACCTTCATAAAGAACACACAGAGTGGACCACATTTCTTTTGCAGTAGAAAGGTTAACGAGAGAATGATAGACCTCATCAGGCAGAGAGAGGGCAATGATGGCTCTGACTTTAGTATCAAGAGCTATAAGACGTCTGTCTTCATCATTGTATTTACTGGGGTCTTTTAGAATGTATCTCCCAGTAGCTGGAGTCCTTTCTTCTTCAGAAGAGTCCTCATCAGCTTTTCCCTTGTCTGCATTATATCGGTCCCAAACTCTAGGAATAAAGGGACCTTCATGTAAAATAGTTGGATATCTGCTGTCAACTCCTTCTAGAAAGAGTATCATACGACTTTTCCACAAGAAAAAGTTATTGGGGTTAAACCTTGGTGGTTTGGCTATAGAGCCATTGTCGTATGAAACAGCATTGAAGTTTTGAGAAGAATCATTTTTTAAAGAAGAAGAAGAAGAGGCTGCCATCACGGATCTAGTTTATTGAGTTAAACTAAACCGCTCTAATACCACTTGTTGGTCCCAAATAGCAGTAAATAAATAAGCAAAGTATTGTAGAAGGGGGGGGTTGAATACAATACACACAGTTTTTCACTTACTTTAATTCTTATTGATTTGAAATCAAGAATTACACATAGAAAACTTTTGATTGTTGCGGAAGAGAATAGATGAAATCTATTCAAACAATCTTACACTAAGAGGAATGAAGAACAATTGTAAAACACTTAGAAAACAATAAGAACTTCTTAGAGAGAATGCCAGTGCACTTAGAGAGCTTGAATGCTTGAGAGCTGGTTATCTTGCATGTTGAACCATCCTCCATATTTATAGTGCCTCATGCATTAAATGCATGGGACACCTGTTGAGCAAAGGATGGACACAGGTCTTCAGCAAGGAAGGACACAGGTCTTCAGCAAGGTACAAGGTACAGGATGTACCTTTTGTCAGCAAGGTACAAGGTACAGGATGTACCTTTTGTCTTCAGGTGTTTTGGCTTCAAGTGTTGACCTGCAGAAGGATGGTAGAGACCTTTCCTTAAAATGGTGTAGTAGACAAAACTTGCTTTATCTGATCTCCAGATGAGGTCAACATGTTGATATGCAAGATAACACAATATACTTTGTGAAAAGTACAATGTGTTGAAGAAATCTTCAAGCATCTTCGGCTCCTGAAGATATGAGAACATCTTCAGCTTCTAGGGAGAGGTCATCGGCTGCCGAAGGCTTGAGAGATCTTCGGATTTTCTCGAAGATGTGAGGTCTTCGGGTTTTCTCGAAGATGTGAGGTCTTCGGATTTTTCCGAAGATGTGAGATCTTCGGACTTTCCCGAAGATGTGAGATCTTCGGATTTTCCCGAAGATGTGTGATTGACACCATCCTGGCTGATGGTGTTGATCACTTAGGCATGCTTGGCTTTAGGCTTAGAAGACTATCTTCAATCCGCTTTGAGAGGTGTACTCCTACTTTGTCTTCTTCGGTTGATCTTCGACTTCACCGAACATTTGTAAAGAAACCAAGCTGCTAAAAGAACCTCAAACATATTCTAAGTAGGATGATATAAGATGGAAGATTAGGAGGTCATCTTCAAATCTTCAGATGACCCAACAATACAAATAAATAAAAATATATAATAAAAAGAAAAAAAAAGACAACAAAAAGACCAAAAAATAAAAAAAACACAATCATTTTTCCAATTATTAAGGTGCAAATAGCAATTTTTTTGTGCAATTAACCTCCCCTCAATTTATTAAATATTTTAATAATATAATTAATGTTAAAAATTATAAAATAAAATAATCACTCGAGTTAGATATAATTTATTTAAAACTTAATTTAAAATCTTTTATTGAGTAAACTACAAATTTGGTCCCCAAGTTTTGTCAAAATAACACTTTTCATCCCCATAGTTTCAAAACTACAATAAGGCCATCATTGTTTGTAAAAACGTTAGGATTTGGTCCCTTTCTCTAACGACCGTCAAAGAATTCCATTAAATAAAGAATATTTCTGTTCTTTTATCAGTTTCTTTGTCGTTTACCCAATAAAAAACAATAGGCTATTTTATCGATTTCTTTGTCGTTTACCCATTCAAAAACAATAGGGACCCAAATCATAAAATAGATTTTGATTGGGTAAAATACAAAATAAAATTTATAACATGACAAAAATGTATCTCATTTAACGAATTTTTTAAATGGTTGTTAGAGGAAGGGAGTAAATCCAGACGATTTTACAAGTTATGATGGCCATATTGGAATTTTAAAACTACAAGGACGAAAAATGTTACTTTTGAAAAACCATAATGAACACATTTGTAGTTGATTAAACTACAATTTTGGTTCTTGTGGTTTACCAAAAAAATACGAAAGTGGTCCATGAACTTCAATAAGTACAGATTTCATCCCTGAGGTTTCGATTTTGCTATGAAAGTGGTCCCTGTAACGTTAGTTCCGTTAAATCGTTCGTTAAGTTCAGGGGTAAATCCGTCTTTTAAGGTTTTTTCATTTTTTATTAAATTGTTTTTAGAGTTCACATGCTTAAAGCATGTGTACAACTCATTAATGCATCAACCTTTCATCTTCTTCCCCAAAATTAATCATACACACACACACACACACACACATATATATATATATATAATCATACACACACACACATATATATAGTCATACACACAGACATATATATATATAACCATACACACACACATATATATACACACATAGACTTGAGATCATGTGAGACCAGACTATTTTCGTGAGACCCGTGAGACCACAAAAATAACACTAAACTTTCACAACAAAAAACTGTGAATGTATTGTAAATGTAAACCTTCACAGTGTTTTTGTTATGAAGGTTTGTTGTTTTTTGTTCCTTCACAATGAATCGCTGTAAAGTTTTAGTGTTATTTTCTGGTCTCATGTAACACCCGTAAATTCCTGTCTGTGAAAGCCAATCCTTTGAGGAATCCTTGATTCTGATCATGGAATTTCATCCCTTACGCCTTACCTTTTAAACCTTATCGCATAATGGGTGCTCCGGATGAAAATATAAGAAATCGGGGCTCGGGACACTCGGGGCGATAGTGCCCTGGCGATAGTGCCCTGGGCACAATCGCCAGCAGAGTGGTGCCCGCGGTACAGTTTGGGCGATAGTGCCCTGGCGAGAGTGCCTTGGGCACAATCGTCGGGCACAATCGCATGCGGCCTCTGGTTGTTTTAAAATCGATCTTTGAGCAGCCCACCTCATTATTTCTCAACCCATTTCACCCTTTTCTCTCTAAAAACCGAACCCAAACCCTAAAAATCGGTTTTATACCTTCAAGTCACCAAATCCATGATGTTCCAAGTGTTCTCCTCCACCTAACAAAGATTAGAAGTTCCACCTTCATCTTCCTCATCAAGTTCTTCGGTTGGGAGCTCGGGTTGAAATGTTGGATTGGGTGTTCTCGGAAGTCTCTTTGTCTTCAAGGGTAAGTTTTCTTGTAATAAGTTATAAAATGCTCCATTGATGGTTTCTTAGTGATTTGGTTTCTCAAATCTCGGATTTGGTAAGTTTTGGAGAAAACTAGGGTTTTGATCTCGTTTGGGGTTTTGGTATATTGTTCGGGGGAAATGCTTCTAAATGATTGAGTATGGATATTTAAGGTTTGAAATGTTTGGATCTAGGTTTTGGAAGTTTCCGGCTTGAGGATTCAAGCGGCCTTCAAAAGAGCTCGTTGGGTAAAATCTAGATTTAGCCTAAATCTAGCAAGGTGAGTTCAAGTTGATTTGTGAAAACGTTGTACATGCCAAAATGTTTATTTTAAAGCATCTATGTGTTTTACATGAAATTATCAACTGTTGAGTTGTTTGGTAACTTTTGATTAATTGAAGGGTTTAGCTTATTAAGCCTTGTAAAACACCACATTTGAGATATTTTGCTAAATGTGTTACAAAGGAATGTGACTTGGTGATTTATTGCATAAATGGGTATTTGGTCAAAAATGCACTTTTAAGTGTTTGTCGGATTTTATGCATCATTCATGAAATGAGATACTTTGAAAAGTACGAAGGTGTGAGTCCTTTGGTTTTGGGTCGATCCCGACCTTGGGAACGCTTTAGAAAATGATAATCCTTTTTGGGTTTTGGGCCAAAGGCCAAATGTGACTTGAGAAACAAAGTTTTGGGAAAGATGTATTTTGGTTTATGTAACCACTTTGGCTCTCGTATTTTAGTCGACCGTACATTATGCCTTTTTGGGGCTTGGGTTGCACTCAATTGAGTCTTCGGAACAATTGTTCAGTTTTGGTAGCCTGTTAAGGAGCCTTGTCGTATGGTGTACCTAGTTGCATCTCATTTGTGAGTTACGTGTATTGGAGGCGTTAGCTCATCCGTTGGAGTCATGTATCGTGTTAGGTTGTAATGCAATGGATCCATAGGCATAGAGGTTGGTTTTTATCGTGTAAATGGGATAAGATTCCTGTGTTTTAATCTGGAACTAGGCGTTGATAATACGATGTAAGTCCTACATAATCAAGTGTGTCAAGGATGGAGAGATCCCAAGGTAAAGATCTGGATAGGATTGAACTTGGTGACTGTTATGACTAAAGACCTAGAGAGGGTTGATGTCTATCCTGACTAAAGACCTGGATAGGGTTGATGTCTATTATGACTAAAGACCTGGAGAGGGTTGATGTCTATCCTGACTAAAGACCTGGATAGGGTTGATGTCTACCGTGACTAAAGACCTGGATAGGGTTGATGTCTACCGTGACTAAAGACCTGGATAGGGTTGATGTCTACCGTGACTAAAGACCTGGATAGGGTTGATGTCTACCGTGACTAAAGACCTAGATAGGGTTGATGTCAATGGTTGTTTATCCTTGAAGATACACTTATAACATACATCTGTGGTTTAACTTGTGTACCTGCCACATTCAATGGAATCGGGTCTTCCCCGTCACCGAAAGGTGGTGTTTTGGGTACTGAGTCTTGTGTCCATGTTTTCGGTGACATATTGCATATGAGATTTATTAACCATGATTTATGGGTTGAGTGTTATGCCCCACTCGTGATGTGGGTGTTTTGGGATGTGAAGTTTTATTCATGGTATCGTAATTGGGAGTCGATTTATATTTACTTTAGAGTGAGTTTTGGATCACATCGTTTTATAAAGAATGGTTGTTTTGGAACGTTGTCTTTAATGGTGTAAACTGTGGAAAACGGGTCGTCTCTATTTCTAAAGTAAATTAGTTTGAAAGATCTTGATTTGAACTGTTTTCCTTTCTTTTAAAGATATACCCATTCATGTTAAAACTCTTGAACTCACTAGGCGTTAGCCTAACCTTTTATTTGTCGGCATGTGCATCAGGTTCCAGGTGGGGGATTGGTCCTAGCAGTTCTATGAAGGGATGTGCTTAGTCTTTCGCGAGTGTAAGTTTTGGTGAAGTCTTCCGCAGTTTAGAGATAGTGACTTCTTTTGGGTTTTAGTAGCACCCGTACGTATTGTAGACTTTATGTATAGAATGCATGTGTGGAATGAGGTTAAATCTTAGATTGTGGTTGCAGATGAATCAATTATTGATGTATTTAGAATTTTTTTTTATTAGTTGCTATTTCTAATTTTGAGGGTGTTATAAGTTGGTATCAAAGCTTAAGTTTGAGAGAATTAGGTATTGATTTTGGATGCCTAGACTCAAACTAGTATTTTTATAAGTGATTGTAAGTGAAGTTGTATATTAGGAACCTTGAGATAAGATATTTTGGAGTTGATCGGGTCGCTAGAAACGGGAAACTTGTCGAGGATCGCAAGGATGAACTTGTACGGTAGGTTCATAATGGCACCTGGCCAGTGTTATGGTGAACCTACATGCTACATGTGTGTACTTGAACTACCTGGGTATGATTACCGTTGGGGTAGTGAGAAAGTTTCTAAGCGAGTGATCTAAGGAGGGTTGACGTTTATAGCAATGTCACTTTGGAGTGACGGTTAAGACATGATGAATGCTGGAAGTTGACCATTGTGGGTCAGGACAATTGGTTGGAATAGAACCTTAGACTTATGGAGTTGATGTCAGTCGAGGAGAAATTATAAGGTGAACCGATAAAATATTCGAGTATTGTCTTAAGATGTTAAGCATCTGAATGATAATAGTATGAATTGAGAAGCGTGGTCCTAGGATGCCGAGTGCCGACCAAATTCATGCACAAAATTTATTTCTAAATAAGTTTGCATAAATTATTTCTCACGTTTTCAAAGTATAAAGTGAATTATGTTGCGAAGTCTGGGTAAAGCATTTAACACTCATCAGATTTAGAACCGTGAGTTTAATCCTGCATGAAGTTGTTTTGATTGCACGTGGTTGCAATTTTTATTGGAAATCTCTCCGTCCCTATTTTGGTGTTTAACGCTATTTTGGACATCTTAAGATACGTGTTTTAATGCCATATGGGGCATTGGGCAAGTAACTGTAGAATTTTTAACCTTGACATTGGATCTCCTCCACGTATGTTAAGGTTTTAAAGGAAGAGTTGTCCCCATGTTGTTGAGTCTGAGCTTCCCTGGGAATGTTGGGTCTGTACGAGTCGCGTTGAATTTTATGGAATATTGTTTTGCGACGTTTGGGCGCGTGAGTGTACTTCGAAATGCGTGTGTGTTATTTTTTTTGTTTGTTATGCGTAAATTTACGAGCTTTTTGGGCGTCGTGTCTTAGGAAAGTTTTGTTGAAATGGGTCGCTCTATTGTATGGGGTGGTTTTAGAATTCTGACATTTTAGACGTGTCGACGTTTTATGATTTTATGTTGGGAAGTGAAAGTTTTGACACCGCTTGACTCTAGCGTCAATGAGTTTTGTGAAAACTCAGTTGGCTTTATGGTGTCTTATTGTACGACATTTTGCGTCGCGTAAGCAAATTTTGGGTACGTGTGCATATGCATCTTGGGTGCGGTAATTGATGAGTTTTGTTAATAGATGTTGTCCCTCATGTTGTTTTGGGGAAGTTTCATTATTATGTGAATTATATTCGAACTTTATACAAAAGTCAATCGTTGTATACTATTGGCATTGGATTAAATTGTACGGTTGGTTTGAGTAAGCATATAAGGGATTTATGTCGTTTCAGTTATTGATTTTACTGTTAGAAATTTTCCGCAATGCGTTAATCGAGCATCAGTTTTCAAGTCGTTATATTTACTATTTTGGTCAAGTGTGCCTTATTGGTGCAGCTCAAAGTTTAAATTTGATTTGATGATTATGTGCGTCCCTATCACTTTACTGAATTTTTGGGAAATAAACTGACGCATGTGGGACTTGTTGAAAATTTTATGTCGCAACATCTTGGTTAAAGAGGAAAGCTTTAAAGTTAAGATCATGAAGTTCCCTTTTGGGATTGTACAAACATTATCACGCATGTTGGGATGCAGAGATTTATTTTCATGATTAATAGTGTAAATTTTGTTACACACCTTTTGTTACCATTTTATTTACGTAAATATGGATCAAATGAGTTTGGAAATGGTTTTACATGCGTAGAGTTGGTAACCAGTTTGGAAACCTATCGGAAGAATAATAGTGTGTTTTCACCATACGACAGATGGTTATAAAACTTATGTGTTTGAAGGTTTTATAAAAGTTTAAATTGGCATATTATTTGAAAACCTTGAACTCATTGGGCCTATGGATTTATACCCCGTCGTGAAAGGAGTGGTATTTAGGGACTGAGGGAGCCCTTGGGATTTGAAACGCCGGATGATCTGACTTGCGGTCAGCCTTGGATTTGGGTTCCCGTTTTGAGTATGTGCGCGTTTGATTTATGGAGATAGTAGATTTAAGTCTTCCCGAATATTTGAGGAAGGATTTTATACTTGGGAAATCTTGCGGGATGGGATTTTATGAGTTAATCTGTGTTTTAATTTGGATTCGGTTGGGTTGGTTACTCGTCGGTGTGGCATCGTGGTATATGTTGTTGGTGTGTCGTCTTAGTGGTTTTCGTAATCAAAGAAATTTCTGGCGGTCTATTTGTGGGAACTGTGAGATTTGTGATTTTAGTATTCGGTTAAGTGTCGACCTTAGTGCGACAACCCGTCTGGAATGGGATTTTGGGCAAGATGTCCACATTTTCGAGGTCACCGTTTAGTCCTAGGCGTCGACTTATTTTCTTGAGGTCATTGGATCTTGGAATGGATGGATGTAACCTGGTTGGATTATGGAAAAATAGTTACCTTTCGGTATTGGATTTTGAAAGGAGTTTGGGCATGGAGGATTGAGTATCGAGGTACCCAAGCATTCCTGTGGTGATAAGGATGTTACTT